>CM031236.1:554105898-554521801 GCA_018340775.1 Taxus wallichiana var. yunnanensis
AGCTCTGAGGACCCCAAAGCTCAAATCCTTTTCGAATCATCAGGGATGGGGAACTATTTCTTGTCTACCGAGGCCGACAAAACGGGTGTCCTCGTCCAGGAAGGAGATCTTAATAAAATCTGGACATTGCAGTTCGATGGCAGCTACACAACTAGTGGATGTGGCACCGGAGCTGTGCTGATATCTCCCGAAGAGGAAGTCATTCCTCTCTCTTTCAAGTTGTAGTTTTTTAACACTAATAATACTGCTGAGTATGAATCTCTGCTACTCGGCATGCAAGCCGCAAGGGAAAGAGGAATTAAAAATCTGAAAGTGCAAGGTGATGCAGAGCTAGTCGTGAATCAAGTCAAGAGGATATATCAAGTAAAGAATGAGAGGCTCAGACACTACCGTAATGCAGTTTGGGACAGCATCGAAGAATTTGATGCTTTTTCAATAGAATCCATTCCAAGAGCTCAAAATGACATGGCTGATTCATTGGCCATTTTGGCGTCCCTCATGCTCCCTCATCCGGGTTTGAAAACAGACAAATACACCATTGAGGTGGTTTTCCACCCGAGTGTGCCAGACAATTCTCAGCATTGGCAAGTATTCAACGATGACAATCAGCTCATCGCTTTTCTGGAAAAGGTGGAAAATTTTAAGGAGTTACATTTGAAGGATCCACTTCTAAGTGCCGTGAATCAATCACCGATCAAGACGATGAGTCCGAAGGGAATGACGGCATATGTCAGCTCAAAGGGAATAAAATCCCGAAGGGCTTAGTTTCTCTGGAACGGTTGTTCGACAGGCATGACCGTTTTGTGAAAAAGAAAAGGTTAAATGACCCTGACTCATCCCCAGAAACCGAACCGGTTAATTTAGGTTTGGAAAGACATCCGTAATTTGTGAACATTGGAAAATGTTGCATGCCAGAGGAGAAGCGGAAATTTGTCAAGTTGCTGAAGAAATACATGGATGTATTGGCATGGTCCTATGCCGATTTAAAGTCTTTCAAGCCAAAAGGCGTCCAACATGACATCCGTTGAAAGAAGGCGTCAAAGCCTTTTGTCGAAGCGAGAGCACTATAATCCTAAGATCTCGGGTACTATCCAGGCCGAAATTCAGAAAATGTTGGATGCGAGAATCATCTTTCCTATCCATCACAGTACTTGGGTAGCGAATATTGTGCCAGTGTGCAAGAAGAACGGTGAAATACGCATATGCGTAGATTTTGAAATTTGAATCAGGCTTCCTTAAAAGACAACTACCCACTCCCCATAATGGACCAGGTTCTGCAAGCAGTAACTGGATCAGAAATGTTGTCCATGCTTGATGGTTTTTCAGGCTACAATCAGATTGAAGTTTCACCTGAAGATCAATTTAAAACAGCATTCACTACTCCCTGGGGTACATTTGCCTATAGCAGGATGCCTTTTGGCCTAACCAATGTTGGCGCCACTTTTCAGTGGGCCATGGACCTGGCATTCAAAGGTATGATGGGGAAGGTCATTGTGGTTTATCTAGATGACTTGACTGTGTTCTCTAAACAACGAAGTGATCATTGTGATCATTTGGAGCAAGTGTTGGCTAGATGCCGAGAACATGGGATTTCCCTGAACCTAAAAAAGTCTATTTTTGGAGTCACAGAAGGAAAGTTACTAGGGCATGTCATTAGCAAAGAGGGAATGAGGATAGACACCGAAAGAGTTAAGGCTATTCAGAGCCTTACTTTGCCCTACAAGCAAGATGGCGTTCATTCTTTTTGGAAAGGTGAACTTTCTCGGGCGTTTTGTGCTCGACTTTTTTTGAGAAGACTCGTCACATATTGAACATGATGAAGGGGTCACCAACTTTCAGATGGAGCGAGAAGGGAAAAGGTCGTTTGAAGAAATAAAAGCTTCTGTTGCCCACGCGCCAGTTCTGGTATGCCCCGATTTCTCCAAATATTTTATCATGTATAGCTATGCATCTGAGCATACCGTGTCTGCAATCTTAATGCAAAAGAATTCAGGGGATGTTGAATCTCCAATTGCATTCATGAGTTCTCCTCTCAAGCCTCACGAAATGAAAATGTCTCAATTGGAGAAGCATGCCTTCGCCGTTGTCAAAGCAGTCAAAAATTTCAGGTATTACATTCTAAACTCCCACACGGTGGTACTGGTTCCTGACACGGTAGTCAAATCAATTCTAACTCAACAGGAGTTGGGAAGCTTGCGAGGAAATTGGATTGCAAAGGTTCAGGAGTACGACCTGGATATAAGACCAACCAAGCTGGTAAGAGGCAGGGGCCTATGTCAGCTTATGGCTGAAAACAAAGATTAGAAAGCCCTGAGGAAAAGGATGATTGTACCAATGAGGCGCAAGGCCACCTGGAGACAGCCCATTCTCTGCCTCTGGTCCTATTTGTTGCAACCAGCGATGAGTGGTATTCTGATATTGCTTTCTTCCTCACCTACGGCGAGTGTCCAACTCATCTAACTGCTAAGGAGAAGCGTACTATAAAGCTCAGGGCGGCCAAGTATGTCATCTGGGATGACGGTTTATACAAGCACGGGATAGATGGTGTCTTTTTGCGATGTGTTGACAAACCACAGCAGGAAAAGTTACTCGAAAGTTTTCATAATTCAGCCTGTGGAGGCCATTTCTCTTCCTCGTGATAGCACAAGATCATCAAGAGCAGTACTTCTTGGCGACGCTCTTCAAGATGCGACCACCTGGGTGGCAAAGTGTGAACCTTGCCAGCAGTTTGTCGGCAAGCCCAAGTTGGTTGCCTTTCCCCTAAGGCCGGTTATTGTTAACGAACCATTCAGGCAGTGGGGAATTGATTTTATTGGTGCACTCAATCCCCAGTCAAGTGCCGGACATTGTTATGTCCTTACAGCAACGGATTACTTCACCAAGTGGGTGGAGGCCATACCTGTCAAACATGCCACTTCTGAGGTTGTTTGTAATTTCATTAAAGAAAATATTATCGTCAGGTTTGGCGTTCCCAACAAGATCGTTGTTGATAATGCTTCTAACTTCTCCTCGCGAGAAGTTATTGGTTTTTGCTATGAATATGGGATAACTTTGGCTCATGCCTCAGATTATTACCCTCAGGGAAATGGTCAGGTAGAATCCAGCAACAAGAACTTGGTGACCATCATACGAAAACTGGTGGAGGCAAATCAACGAATGTGGCACAAGTCCTTATACGATGCTTTGTGGGCAGACCGCATTACTCCCAAGAGGTCTCTCGGTATGTCACCTTTTCAAGTGTTATATGGCACTGATGCCGAGCTTCCCATTTCTGTTGAACTTCCTGCTCTGCGCTTGGCACGAGCTATTGAAGATGAAACTTTCCAGAATTCTCTAGAAAAGAGGATCATGTATCTAACAGAACTTGAAGAAAAGAGAGTAAGGGTGGTCGACAGGATCACCGAACATCAGAATCAAGTTAAGAGACTATTCGATAAGAAGGCCAAGCAAAGGAATTTCCAAGTGGGAGATCTCGTCCTTTTGTGGGACAAGCGAAGAGAGCCAAAGGGCATGCACGGAAAGTTTGATTCCCTGTGGAGAGGGCCCTTCAAGATCAAGTAGCTCAACGGAGAGAATAGTTTCTATCTCTCATATCTGGATGGAACCGAGCTCCCGCTTCCTTATAGCGGGCAACATCTGAAAATCTTCAAGAAGTAGAGCTTGCTCTCTTCTTTGTACAATTTGCTTTAGTTGTGTGTTTGTTTTTCGTGTGTGTTTGCTTTCGGTTTGTTGTGTGTTTCCTTTGTCGCCCTTGTTTTTGACTCTGTTACCCAATGGATAGGCACATGAGATATGGGATTCTCTACCCCGAGTTTGCTCAGGGATAGTCCCCAGAAAGAGCCAGCTGTTATCCCGTAAAATTGACAAGGGCAATTTTACTGATAACCATACGAAAATTTTGTTCGATCCTCGTCAGGGATCCCTTGCATTCGGAACGTTGCAAAATCCCTTCCCGGGAAATCTAGTTTTCCGAACTTAGTCATTTTTGGTCTTTTTGGTTGGGCGCATAGAATTACTCTGTAACATCAACTTTTGATGCGCCCCCTTTAAAACCTTTGGTGCATGCTTTCTTGTGTCAACAGGATTTTTGATGCGCCTCTCTATGTTGAGGCTTCCCTGCGTGCGCCAAGGCGCATGCACCTTCCTGTCGACAGAACTTTTGTTGCGCCTCTTTTTGATGCGCCTTGGGCGCACATCTTCCTGTGTCAACACCGCTTCCGGTGCGCCAAGGGCACATGTATCTTCGTGTTGACATGTCTTTCGGTGCGCCAAAGGCGCACATATCTTTGTGTTGTCAGACGCTTTGGTGCGCCAAAGGCGCATACTCTCCAATGTCGACAATGAGTTCCATGCGCCATTTGAAAAGGTTGGTGGCGCATTTATTGCTGACTCACCTATATATAGGCGCGTCTGCAAATGTCATTATCACTGGAGCAATCACGTTTTTTATTATATTTTCTCTGAGCCTGTCAGCGCACCTGCCTGTCATTTTCAAACACGTAGTGGACCCATTTGCACGTTCTTCACTATTTATCCGGGTAAGAGGTTCTTATCTCTTTCGTGTGTTTTGTTTTTGGTTCTTTGAATGCTTGTTGGTTTGGTTTTGGAAATGAAATATTGAACTAGCCTCCCCTTGCTGTCTTTCCATATTCCTCCCCCTCTTTCCAGATCTGCTGGAAGAGGAAGCTCTATCCTAAAAATGACGTTGACTTGAAAATCCTGCTTGCTATTGCACTCCTTCATATCCTTCAATGAACCTTGATTAAGCTGACCTCATGTGGAAACCCCTCAAGAAGAAAACCATTTTCACCTTTGGCGCATGAACTTGATATGCAACATCAAAAACAGATGCGCCTTTGGCGCATCTCCCTCTGTTACATCATAAAAAAAAAATGCGCCCTCATGGCGCATTTTCTCATCTTGCGCATGCTGCAACTGCCTGCGCGCCCCTTAAGCGCATCAAAATTGGATAACATTGGTGCCCTTTGGTGAACCTAGCATCCATGTAACACCCCTCTCATACACGCTAAGTACAAAGCTTTGAAGGCGTAGCGCTTTCCTCGTTGCAGCAACATCATGTTGTGTAGACCTCCGTGCGTGCGCCAAGTTGCCTTTGCGCACGAAAATGAACCATACATGCGCCTTTGGTGCACCAAATCTCCATGCAACATGAAAAATCTATGCGCCTTTGGTGCATCCTATCTCTATGCAACATGGTGTTTCCATGCGCCCTTTACAAAATGTACCCTGCAGTATCTATGCGCCATGCGCCTTTGGCGCTGATTTAACCCCTGCAACACCTTTTTTTATGCGCCTTACCTATTTAGCCCTGTAAGCTGCAGCTTTCATGCGCCCTGCGCCCTGAGCCTCAAAATCACTAACTCTTTCTTCTGTTAACACTTCAATGGAAGATCAAATGGCTAATACAACCTTTTTGCGTTGGGTCTCGCTTCTTCTTCGTGCAGATCAACAACTAAGCTCGAGAAGAACATATGTCAACATCAAGCAAGAGACCTACCAAATCCAAAGGCAAGGCCAAACTTACAGAAGAAGAGATGAAATATAAGTATCAGAGAGTCAGAATGCCCGACTCCCAGGCCGAATGCGACCTAGATATCAGGGACTCAGAGTTGGGTCACATTGATATGGAGGAATTCTGGGTCAGAACTCAGAAGGTAACAAGAAGTCCATGGATGGAAAAACTGATAGGCAGTGCCCTACACTTCGCTGGAGGAATCCCAGTCAGCACCGTCGATAATGAATTCATGATGGTGGTCGCCGGTGCTACAACAAGGACACAAGGTGTGTCATAAATGACAAGGGCGAGGTAGTCATTAACCTCACTGCCCGCCACTTTGAGATAATACTCGGCATCCCTCATCACCGGCACTTCGTGGCCATCAGCCGAGAGGATTGCATTAAGGCCTGGGACGACAACGAAGATCAGTGCATGCAACTGATGAACGAGGTCTATTTGAAAAACAAAAAGGTAGTGACCCGATGGCCTCAAATCATCCACCGCAGTGACTTCTCAGAGGAGCTCAGCGACACCATCACATTCCTGAGCAGGGTCTTTGGGCTTCCTGACGCCCACTTTTTCCATAAATGGATGTTGCGGTACTTAGAGACCATGAATAAGAATATGCCCGATCAGCGCTTCGAATGGGCAGAGATTATAAGCAGCACAATCTCTGAACAGCTTCAACAATTTCTTACAACGGGAAGATTCTACATGAACTCCTATGTTGTCTATGTTGCAGCATCAGAGAGAGACTACCCAGGCCTGATGCGAAGTGGGGTTTGGCCTCAGGTCAAAATATATGAGTACTACCCAGAATTGAGGCTGGAGAATAGCATCTCTCAATTCACAAAGATTAACGATGTGTTTTTCTATCACATCATCTACTGTTGAGGCCAAATATGACTTACGGTCGCACGACCAAAAGCATAGTGGCAGCCACTGAGAAATGGGGGGCCCTGTTCACCCAATTTCCCACATTCACCTATCTGAGGGCAGCCAACTTCTTGGGAGAGCCGACCAGACTGCCGAGGTATGCTGGGCCCAAGCTGATTTTGCTGGAGCTGTCAAGGCAGCTGATTACATATCACGAGAAGTGCCTCAAAAGAAAGAAGGGTGGAACTCCTTTCCCCCTCACAGTGGGCCGATATACATGCCTTACCCACCACAAGGCAAAGGACATGTTCGCAGAGCTGGAGCTGCTTAATTTGAGACATGATTTCCCGGCCAGGCCTACCTTCGACCCAAGGAATTGTCTGCCAAGGGTGAAACTCGATCCAATCCACGTCCCTCAGATCGAGGACATCTACATCGACGTCATCCATGAGGTTGAGCTCAGGAGAAAGGATCATTCTCGCTTAGCCTTGGCAGAAATCATCCAATATGGGGTAGCAATTGTCCCCAAAGGCTTCCAGACTATGGAAGATGAAATAGACCAAGTATATACTAACACGGATGGGGACAATTGGCCTTTTCCAGCCATTGATAGAACTAAGGCACCTCAGACGATTGAGGAGAGGGTCAAGGAGACTCTGCGCAGGACAGAGCATTGGTGCCGGATGAACGGGTTAATCTACCTTGGGGTTGATTTCACAACCTCCCCATTGGGTAACGCACCTCCGTGATCCAAACAGCAGCCTAAAGGCAAGGGCAAAGGAATAGAGGGTGAATCCAAGCACCGCTCGAGAAGAAGCTCCTGAGAGTCCTCCTTCCACGGCACCCGAACAAGTCATAACTCTGGTTTCGCTAGAGAAAGAAGCAGAAGAGGATGTTCCAATAGGCCCATCCACTCAGGATGTCGGCATCACGGCTACAACAACCGAGGTCCCTTATCCCTTCTTCTTCTCCTCCTCCCCCTCCTCGAGTGACTCAAGCGACCATCCCTTTGGTCGTGTCCTCTTCCCCTTCTTCTACTGTTCCCCCCGCTTCTTCGTCTATCTTCTCTTCCCTCGCGGATCTTTCCCCCTCCATTTCTTCCCTCATCTCTGAGCTCCCTTCCCTTCCTATGTCTTCCTCAGCTGCAGTATCCCTTCCTCCCGTGGGCACTTCTTCGGCTATTCTCTCCATGCCGCCTCCACGTGTCTCCACGTTTTTCCCCTCTACTACTGCAGCTGCCCCCTTCTCCGTTTCCGGCCCTTCTCCCATAGGTCCAGCCTGGATCTCCCAGCAGCTAAGTCAGCAAAAGAGGAAAGTTCCCATCGCTCCGATGGACTTTTCTGTAATCCCATCTAAGGGGGCAAAGAAGCAGAAGCCCGTCACACGCTTCTCTCAAAGTGCTGCGGGAGAGAGGGTTATGGAGATCACATACCCCAATCCTCTCAAGGAGAAAAAGGATCTATCTCCGACAGATTATACTGTGACCCAAGTCACAATGGGGACGTCTTCCGAAAGCCTTCAGGGGGAGGCCCTTTCTGCAGTTGACGCCCTCTGCAAGAAGCTTCAAGAGACAAAGGAAGAGAAAAGGCAATTGAAAGAGCAAAACAGATATCTGCTCCAAGCCTTACAGAAGATGGGTAGTGCGCCTCCCACAACTGCCACCGAGACTTCTGAGCTTCTCAGCCAGGAGAAAATTAATGAGTATGCAAAGATCGGTGAGCAGGGTATGGCCGTTTCCACTTGGAGGAGCCAAATCCTCAAAGACAGTGAAAAAGTAATCACCGAGTTCTCTAACTTGTATTTGAACATCAATAAGGTGAATAAAGAGCTCCAAGCATTAGCGGGACCCATATCAGAAGAGCTGGAACATGCTAGACTGCAGCACGAGACCTTCCAACAAATGTTGACTGTTCAGTCGAAGATCTGGTCAAGTTCGGCATCTTCGGCCATCCCAGGGCCCTCAACAAAATCATGTCCACTCTGGATTACCGGGTGGATCAGCTGGAATTTGTCCTAGAAAAGATTGACAAAGTGAAGGAAGAAGCCCTGGACGCGATGCACCAAATGGAACGGATCATTCTTAACATGTCACAGGGTTACTTACTCCTTCCTTCACTTTAAGGAAAGCTGATGAAACCACCCAGATCTTCAAAGAGATCGTTTCTCAAGGGATGGGGCCAGAGGTCACTTTTGACGCAGAGTCTATCAACAACCTGCTGGCCTGCCAGACTTCATTGGGTTACTCATTGAAGCGGAAAAAGACTATTCCAAACTCCCCGAGAAACTCATAGATGAGCGGGAGACTTGTGAGGTGATCAGTGAGCGGCACAAGGATCCTTCCCAGGATCAACTAGGGCCAATGATCAACAAGTTTATGGAATACCGCTCTCAATTCCATATCTCGTCACCTGAGCAGCAACAAAAGCAGGCTACCCCCTTTCGGCCACGGGATGACGACGATGAGTAGCTTCTTCTTCTTCTTCTTCTTCTCTCTCTCTCTTCTTCGACTTTCTTTTTGGGAATATCTGGAGTATGTTGACACAAATGATGACATCATCCATGTTGCACCATGGGATGATGTCATCCATCAAGTTGTCAAAAGTCAACATGACTTTTAGATATTTTGTAAATATCTTTGTAAATAGTTGTTGGCTCCTTTTTGCCTTCTTTTCTCTCCTTCTTCTATAAATACCCCAATACTTGTTGTATTGGAGATGGATGAGTGAATATCTTTTAGATGAAAAATAGAAGTAAGGAGAAAAGACTTTGAGCTTTTTGTAACAGAATGAAATATTAATACAATATTTAGACTTTGTGCTGAATACATGTGTTATTTGCATTAGATCTTTCTTATGTCAGATCTGTGTGTTTATTCTGTTGAATCTACTTCTGTTTTATTGTCATTTATTCATCAGTATTGCTTTGTTTGTTTATGCAAGTAGGTTTGGCTCTGTTTACTACCAATCCAAAAACATAAATCTTCTGACCTTCGCTTTGGAATTCATTTCTTTTCTTCCTTCGGATCTATTCTTTCTTTATCCTCTCTTACATTCCTTTCTCTTCAGAGCCGGAAATAAACCTACTGGGATGAGATCCCAAACCCCGAAGGCAGAATATTGTGAGACTTGCACAGATTCCTGCTGGTAGAATAGCAATAAACCGATTTCGCTTTCTTTGACTCAAAGAGGGCTATGCCTCGCACACCTTTGTTGGCTCGTCTATCCATAGATCTGTCCAGGCGATAGATTTTCGGACCAACAATTATCAATTTATAAATGAATGAAAGAAACTTGGACCTAAATCCTTGAGAAAAATATGCAAACCTTCCCTCCTTCAGACTCACACTTGTTCTTTTGCGTATCAAGGTATGAAATAAGATAAAGATGCATACCCTTAGGAGTGAGTCCTAGGGATAAGACCTAGTAGTTTTCTGTGTATGTAAATAGCCTTGTGTGTAAATAAATACCCTATTAACAATGAATGAATTAAACAAGTAATTGAAATAATGTCGATGATTCTTATTAAATGAGATAGACTGTAAGTTAAATGTTAAAAATATAAAGGAAATCTAGAAAAAAGGAAAATAAATGTATGATTCTCATGTTATGAGCCTTTCTAGGACTTATGTTAAAGACTGAAACATCACTGTAATAAAAGTGTAATTCTAAAAATATCATGTCATGGGAAGGCCCTACCTATAAGTTTATTCTATAGTTGAATAATTATGTTGTGAATCATTATGTTGTTCCTTGTCATTCAAAAAGGAAGTAGCCTTGATGTGCATCACGCAGTTTTCATGTTGTCTATGTGGGTTAATTTTTGTGCCAACATATCATGTGTTTTGAGTAGTCATAAGTGATCTCCTGTAGTGTCATGTGTGCTACAATTTAAGTCATTTTTTTTACTACGGTATTTTTTGTGTTGTTTTTGTGTGTAAAATGTGGGACGTTACATTTGGCATCAGAGTAAAGGTTCATGCTCTTGAACCTCTGGGATGGATTTGAGTTGTGATGATTCTACATGATGTGATATATTTTGTTATGTGACCAATTTTGTAATTGTGATATTATGAATGCACATGTTGTGCATGTTACTTAGTGTGTATTTTTTATCCTATTGATGCGCTTTTGATGAGAGTATTCACTCTCCTTTTCATAGATTCAATGAGGAGTTCACGTGTGATGTGCTACCTTTTGTGTGTGGAAAGAATGTTATTGCGGATTGCAGAGTGTTGGAGTGTTTTTTTATTATGTGATATGAAGGTGTGTTGATGTGTTGCATGAAAAAATTGGTGTAGAGTGAAATGAGATTGTATTGTGATGTCGCCACCATATTGGGATGATTCTTGTCTGTCACCATGTTATATTCCAATTGAGCGTTTGTTGTAATGTTAGTCACTGTGTTCATCTTATGTACAATTTGTGTAATATGTGATTGTTCATGTTGTGATTTAGGGGCATATGGTGAACATATGACCCCTATTGTATAGTACTTGCACCTTGGGTGCATTATGTGGATACATAATGTATTATAACCCATGAAAGTAATGATTGTGCTATACCCTGTATATATACAATGCGTATGATGTTATGGTTAATATGCATGAATCACCATTGTGCTAGTGAAGTAGTTATGTGTTATGTTGTGAACCTTACACTAACCAACCCTAAGGGGAACAATTGGTACAAAGTGTATGTGTGGAGAGAGGAGGTGTGGACCATGTTTTCATAATATTGAGCCGAGTACAAGTGAGGAAGTGGAGTCTTATATAGACTGAAAACCCACTTCTATTTGTTTAGTATACTTGAGCTTGCTCAGTATATTGTGGATGCGTACCACCTTAGGCTCAACTTATGCAAACTAGCATCCCCTACTATCTTCTATTGGGTTGTCCATTGAACAATCCTATGTGATTTTGACTATGTTGAGCCTTGTGGGAGCATGTAGGGATTATACAGGAAGAGATAATGATAGTTGTATTATTTGATATGTTATTTTATGAGAAGATGCTTGATGTATGAGTGCCAACAACTCAATGAGTACCCCTTTGGTGTCCATATGAGGCCACATAGTGATTGTAATGTGCTATTTCTCTATACGTATTTATTCGTAAATTGATCATTATCTCTTTTCTTGTCAGAACCAATAGTTTTATTGATTGATGTGTTCTTATATTTTGGGCATTTTATTTGGTTGTTGCACTAACATGCAGATTTTTGCACTAATTATGGCTATTTGGCCATTTGTTTTGCTTAGTTTTAAATTTTCATATCAAGTTTAATTTTTTTATATAGCCTAGCCCAAGGCTTGGGATTTTTTCCACTTGGCATTTGAAACGGATTGTTATGTTGGTTCTAATGTCGTAATGTGTTGGAATAGGGTCATGGGATTCACCATGGAGTGGTTGAACCTATGGACCCACTTCATTGTATGGGGATACACCCTAAGGAGCTACAGATAACTAGCGGGTTGTTGAACCATAAGTTATCATGTCACTTTGGTTAGAGGTGTTTGGACCTTATGTGCCTAGGGACATAGGGTGACCGACCTCTTTGAGGGAGTGATAAGAGATTTGAGGGAGGGATAAGATATTTGAGGGAGGTATAAGAGATTTGTGTACGTGGATGGAGCATTTGGGAGGTATATGGAGTTGTTTTGTGATGCTTTGGGAGGTATATGATGTTGTTTTATGATGTTTGGGAGGTATATGGAGTTGTTTTGAGATGCTTTGGGAGGTATATATAGTTGTTTTTTGATTCTTTGGGAGGTATATGGAGTTGTCCTGTGATGCTTTGGGAGGTATATGGAGTTGTTCTGTAATGATTTGGGAGGTATATGGAGTTTTTGTGATGTTTTAGGAGGTGTATGGAGTTGGTGTTATGATTTATGTGTACTCTTGTGAGTCTGGTTTATGTTTTGTGATGTTGTTTCCATCTTGACCCTATATAGCTATAGTTATGGTTTTGAGTTGCGTGAAACCCCTGTATGTGTACATGTTAGGAATTTCATGTTGTGTAGGCTGATTATGTTACGAGATGCCTTGTGTCAAGAGCATGTGTGATAAGTACTGTGTTGTGAGGGATATTTATGTTCTTTCCATGGTTCGGTTGAGTTCTTGTGATGGGTTATAGTCGTTAAAGTACATATCATGATGTCTTGTGGACTATTGGTGTTGTGTTCGGACCTGGTGTGGTATTGTGATGTTAGTTTCTATTGGGCACCCAAAAAAATATAAACAATGAAATATTAAGAGATTGAGATTTAGAAGTAATGTAAAGGAAAATATTAAGTAATAAGGTAAACTTGAACTACCAAACTTCACAGAACATTAAGAGTTTAAGAAATTGTTAAAATTTCTTGACTTCCCTATGGTCGTGTTCTAACGAAAGATATCTTATCCTCCAGATGGAACTTGTCAGCATTAGCTTCCTTAATTTCTTATCACTTGTACTACCCTTGGTGTTATGTCACATCGAGGATGACGCTCTTATAAGGGGAGGGAAAATTAGTTCTTGACACATTTAATAAAATAAAATAAAATAAAATAAAAGGGAGAGGTGAGATTGTGACGGTGGAGGAAAAAGAGGTAGGTGAGTAGGTGAAAATTAAAATATATTGGTGGAAAAATTAAAAGATTTGGTGGTCTATGATAGGCAGTGGCGTGTGGGAGGATCCCTAACAAGGCACGTGGGTAGCCATCAAATCAAATGGATGTATTAAATAACCTCTCAGACCTATCACTTTCCTAGCGTAATAATACAAGTGCTTTATTTGATATCAAGGAGAATTAATGACGTTGAAATACAAGTCAACGTTGTAATTCAGTAACAATTGGATAGCTACAACAATTGACACTAATGTAAATAAATAGAATGTTGGGAAGATCCTAGGCTTCAGTCTTCTTGGCACACTGTAAATTGATCAAACAACTCCTAAGCAGCTGATTCCTTAAATAGCATGTCAAATTTTAGGGTTGGTTTTGAATATTGGGGAATTTGGGTAGATATATCTTACAGAGAGGGAGTTTATGTTTTGATACATATGTCATATATGAACAGTGTCCAAGATACCTTGCCTGTGACCTTTGGTAGACTTGCATTGTGTTAAGACTCAAGACGAATAAATTCTAGCAAAGCATAAAAGATAGAGAAATTTTGTCTTGCAATAATCTTGGAGATAAAGTTGGTTGTAGTGTGGCAGCCAACACATACATGGAGGTTCTTGATAACTCAAATAGTTGTCATAGGGGCATGATTTAAAATCCAAATATAATTTCCAACTTCACACTATGGTGATAGAGGAATTTTGTTAGATGTTGTAGTTGCACATGATCTGGTAGTCATGGATGCAAAACGTGGGAGCATATACTTGACATGTGAACTGTTGAAAGAGTGCCCAAACAGATGTGGCCTCATGGATGGAAATGATTACGATATGTGCACAAAATGGGTTGTTAAAATAGCCTTGTTTCACCATATGCAACCAACAAGTGTCCAACTTGATTAGTTCCACGTTTTCTAACATACACGCAGTCAGTGCCAAAATAGTAGTAGCTTTGAAACAGGGTGACTGGACATCTATTGATTGATTGATCAATTAGTCAGTTAATTCAAGCCCTCAGCTACTCTTTACATTTTGGTTTAATACCTTGAAATCTCCTTATCAGTCTTATTCTTGTAGTTTCTCCTTATTTTTGTATAGATCACATTTTCACCTTGTCAATGGAATGGAAGACTTTGAACAAACATGTGCCTCTAGAAGAGTGGGATATCCTTGAGAGAAATTGTGAGTTCTTGAAGGTTGTGTGGTTTTCATAGTAGAAGAGAATATCTAAAAGGATTGGAAGGGTTTTAGAGAAGTTTTGTTGTCCCTGAAAGATTGGAATTTGGGGGTTTCAATTAAGCAAGCAACTCGATTTCCATTTTATGCAAGCTTAAGACTTCACATATTTATTTGCTGCGGTTATAATTTTTCAACCTCATAATCTTTATTCTACGACCCCATCCCCATGGCTTGCAATATGTAGCTTTTCTTTCATGGCTTGAGATATGCAATTTGTACTTGAGAGAGTTACAATCACTCTAATGACATGTAATCTGCAGATATGATTGGACCATTGAAGTCAACAATCGTACCTACCATCACCCCTTTTATATAAGTGAAAAGGAATGTCATAGTCAGTAGATCTGTTAGGAAGATTCATGGATTGTTTCTTGGTGCCATAACAACATTTACAGGACTAGGAGATTTTGATTTGGTCATGGATTGCATAGCCATATGACCCGGTGTTTGTTTTGGCCACTCCATCATCTTGAGACTGCTTAAGTGTTGGTTGGCAAGGATAATATCTTGTTAAGTGGTTGTGACCATGTTGGCTTTGTTTTGTTGGCAAAGTGTATTGGTTTTTTATTGTGGTAGGCACTATGTTGGTGGGAGATAATGTGTTAGAAACACAACATGAATTATGTGGCATTGGATGTTATTTTGAATGGTACAAACGTATAGGTTGTGGATGCATGCAAACTATTTGGTAGAATGTTAAAAGAGAGTTGGAGCTTTGTGGAATGCGGGTGAACCCACTTGGAGCCCCTCTTGCCCTACGGATGCTAGTATTTCCAGGCATGGTCTCCTTACCTTTATCTTTTATAATTTTTGTATAATTTGGTTATTCATTTGTAATAAAATAAAAATATTTAAATATTATTTGTTTAAACAATTGGATATTTTAACCAGATGGCTAGTGTAATCAATAAAACAACACCTCATGATTTTGCTAGCGACTTATAATTTGACCCTCAACCATGTTGTGACCACAACCTCATGCATAACTAAACCTAGGGTGTCAAAACTTGGTGCTCATGTCCATTGGTTTTTGTGAGAGCTAGCTGAGTTAACTAAAACAACCATTTTGTTTACCTTGTAAATTTAGAAAAATACAATTTCTAGAGACTTGCAAAACAACACTGAGCCCCGTAAAGAGATGTCAAACATCGTATTTGTTCCTTTTTATGTCAAGAGTCACATCAAGCATTATCTCGACCTCATTTGATGGTTTGTGCTCTCTTTTCTACTCCTCAAGAGCCATGTTACTCCGTTTTGCACTTTTAGGAAGCTACAAAACTGAAAAGTTGGCTTTCGTTTTGAACCACCATTTGAACCATGAGCAACGAAATGCCTATTCACCTTTGCAAACCTCTAGTATTTTTATTATAGAATTGCTTGTAACCTTCATTTTAAGAAAAATACTCTTCTAGATAGTTTGGCAAAGGCATTTTGTAGGCCTTAGGTCGCTGTTTGACTAGGTCAAATTGGCTCAACTACGACCGGTGGCTCCAGAAAACTCATCGCCATTTGCAACCCATTTTCCAGTTCTCAGGTTTGTCGACTCGGTGAATTCTTCATATATAGGAGAGCATGTACGAAATTTTTTGTTACACGTTCATCTATTGTAGGGTAGTTTTGGATGAGGTTTTCTTAGCCCTTGAGCTAAAATTGGTTGTTGTTGCAACTAGACCAATTATGACCGGTGGCTCTGAAAACCTATCCACCAATTGAAAACCATTCCCCAGTTTTGAATTCCGTTAGTTCCTGTGAATTCCTAGTATATAGGAGGACACGTAGGAATTTTTCCATTGTGCATCGCTCAACATAAGGCATCTTTTGAATGCGGGTTCTTAGCCTTCGAGCCATAATGGGGCATTCTCGCAACTAGTAGGAAAATGTAAAAGGACAGTTGTAGGACCGAGTCAATTGAGGAGACCATCATGGAAACTTATTGATACCTATAAATTACTATTGAAACTCTACCTTGTGGCTTGATGCGTGAATTTTGAATTTTGGTAAAATAGTGTTTCTCTCTCTTCACTATCTCTCTCTCTCCTTAATTGTGAAATGAAGTGAAATAAATATATGTCTCTAACCCTATCCTTTCGAATAAAAATTATTATAATTATCATGTAAATGGGAAACTAAAAACATTAATTATGCTAGATCTAGATGGATGCCATGCTAGCGATTTATCGCTGATTTCATGCTCACATGGTTTTGTAAGATGCAAGTAAGATGATGAACTAACGTGGTTGTAATTCACTTTGTATTATTGTAATTTATATATGTTAATGAAAAAATATTTCTATGTTACGGTAAATTTAATTATTGAAATTTGGTAATATATATGAGATGCTAGTTTTAGGGGTGCTTTGGGAATTGTGCATTTAACTATAGGTGTTCTTTTGATTCAGATTTACATATGGTAAAAAGGGGGTTGGATATATATGTTAAGTGAAATTTTAGAGGATAGTTCAACATTTTGCAAAGTATTGAAAGGTTTATTAGTGAAGTTTTGTAACATTTTAAGATGCTAGTGTTTAAGGGAAATGTTCATCTAAACATGGGTGTTATTTTGATCCCAAGTTTTGTATTATAAAAGTTGGATATTTTGTTAAGTGAATTATAGTGCAATTCCAGTGTGCAATTGATGATAAAATAACTAGTGTGTTTTGTTTCTTACCTCAAAAATGTAATAAAGAGATCAAAACGAAATAGTCCACCCTAGTATAGACTTCGTGTATAACTACCCTTCTTGTGTGATTCTTTGTAGCATAGAAAACAAAAACCTTAGGATGAAATTCGAATCCTTACACTCTATGGTACCTTCTAGTCAAGTAAATTAGAGCCCAAGTTTGATTTTATTTTCATAGCCTGTATGCTTAGTGACATCGTCGCGAACCGAAGATTAGGAATGACGTGGATAATTTTTTTCCTGAGTATGTGGTTCCCTCTTAGGTTTGGTAATCATGTGAGTAGTAAGGAGAATGTGTTCTCCTAGGGTAGTGACCCTGTTAGGGTAATTATATATTACCTAGGTTAATTATGCATTGCACATAGTTAGTTTGATAATTGTTTAATTTTTATATGGTTATATTTATTTATAACCTTCTATATTGTTTTATTCAAACATACATGAGTTGTTATATTGTTTTAACAATACTAGTGTTTGTATTGATTCATGGTTGTACCCATGCAACCCATTTTTTTTTTTGTATATTGTTGTCCAATATGTATAAATATTGTAGTACATCTATTGTAAATTGATTGGATTGATTATCAATAAAATAATCAGGCTTCCATCCTTGTTCTTCATTTACATTTGGTACCAAAGTAGGATAATCTAGACCTGTGACAGAGAAGGTTGAGAGAGAGAGAAGATAAGATTGATTGTTGGGTTTTAGAATAGAACATGGGTTGAAACCACAGTCAGGGGACAACAAGTCCCTCCTCTTTAATGGGAGAGGTTCCCTTATTGAAAGCAGGAAAAACAAATGTACAAATATACAACTCTCAATGTTTGGACCCTGATATTCTAGAATGTTTTCATACTTAAAAGATTATCAATCAGAAGGAATGGAAGAATAAAGAGATAGGAGAAGGAAGAAAACAACAATGCTTTAGGGAAATATAGATAGCAGAGTATCTCCCTACTCACATTGAACCAAGAAAATATAGAAAAGGATCAATTACTTCACCACCGACGCAAATCTATAGACACAAAGTTCTAAAGATTCACATAGACTAGAACACAAAGTTTCTATTGAATGCAAAACAAATGATCCATTGAATCGAGCCAAGAGAGAGAGATATAACAGAGGAAAATAAGAAAGAAAGCACTTCTGTATTGAATTACTTCAGAATTTACAACCTTCCCAGAAAACCAGAAATCCCTTTTCCCGTGGCCAAAGCCATATATTTATAACAATTTGTATACATCCATACTTTGTCCCCAAGAAAAGAATATCCGAAAAGGATAATGTTTGTTGCAGATCCACTTTTGGAAAGTGACGTGAAACAAATGCACTCATGAAAACCGGAGGTTCAAAAAGGTGAATATTTTGTCAGTTCGAGCATGATTATTTTAGTAGGGGACATCTCATGATTTTCTCCTTCATGTGGTCCTGCCATTTCTACCTTTTAACCACTTTCATAGCACTCAAGTGCTTACTGGTAAGTTTTATCCCTTTTTATCGTGTATGGCAGATAAAATTCTTTTTGAAAATCAAACTTTACATCTCTTTAAACTTATCAATTTGGCTCCAAAACCAATCCAAAACACATATCATGAAGGAAACGAAAAGGAATCAGAGAGAAAAGAAAGAAGAATGATCCATTTTTGTGTTTTGCAGAGCTGGTTCATTAATGGCGATAAAAACTAGAAGAGGGCATTCGGCTATCTTTTCCCCTTTTACCTTCAAATTTGGACCCTACACGTGGCAAGATCCAAGCAACGATGGCCCTGGGGGAGAAAATTTGCATTTCCTGACATTTGGGAGAAAAAGCGCGTTTTCTCAATTTGCTTCTCCCCCCACAGCTCCGCCAAAGGCCGGACACATGGCGTCATCTGAGTGGCTGAGGAAATGCGGTTCAAATCTACCATTTAAACTCTTTTTTAACAAAAGGCTCAAATTCTCAAAAAACTCCATGGGCCCGCTATTCCGATTTCATTCTTGACACATGGCATCACCTGACTAGTTGTGGGGGTGTGTTTCACTTTTATACTTTATCTATTTTGGAAAGGGAAAAATTCCAACCTTTCCCCTGAAGTCCATGCCCCGCCATTGACTTTTCAACGTAGTCCACGTGTCCCTTCCTCTTTGACTATGGGCCTTAACTTAGAAATTTTCCCCTTCATATGAGTGGGGCTCCAATTTCCATGAAATTAGATTGGGGAAAATTGAGAGGACAACAGCTGGCTCCTTCTGGGGATGATTTGGTAGAGGAAAGAGGAAAAATCAAGAATCTTAGAGAATTCTAGGTAATCAGATCGAATCAGTGTCTTAGCCAATGGGAAACAGAGTCAAAAAGAAGCAACACCAACATAAGAGAAACAGAAAGGAAACCAACCAAAACAAAAAAAGGAAAGCAAAACACTATACAAAATGTACAAAAGGGGGTGAAAACACTTTGGACTTGGAATTACACAACTCCAGAGACAGGCTGAGAAAAATAGGTACCTTTGCGGAACAACCAAGTGAAAGTATGAGGTACCCATGAATTGGGAAAGAGCAATGGGGCATACCAAAACATCATGTGAACATTACGTGGTTTGAAAAGAAAAAATGAGGCAAGAAAACCATCCAGATAATGATACCCAAGACCAAAAACATTCAGTCCTTGTGAAGAGTTGAATGTCTGCCAGAAGCTTTTCTCTTGTGAAGGACTAATGCCATTTTTAAGCTTTAAAAATGCTTGACTACCTCCACACTGATCCCTGTATACCACTGAATTATGACAACTGGATTCATGACAAAATCCAATTCTTATAACACCAACTTCTTGCTTCAGCGAATTACCAATCACATCTGTTTGGCAATCATCATGGAATATACCTTGAGACCCATATGTTTGCACAAAATCTTTCTTGTAATAATCCTCAAAAGGAAATGGGAAAGAGACACTGAATGATTTATCATTATCATTTCCTTCGGCCTGGACATTTTCTGATTTATCCTCATGATGAGAAATTTCTACCATGCCCATCAGAAACATCCTGTTGCCTTTGCAAACTCAACAACTTTGTTTTCCACTTCTAGGAGATCTTGGATCTTGGGTGTGAGTTTCACTACTGATTTGTCTTCATGATCCGAAGGGAATTTGAAAGCTGATAGACTAGGAAAAATAAATCAATCACATCATCTTCTTCTTCTTGTTTGCATCCCAAAGGGTGAGTTGAACCAGGACTGTCGTAATCATGAAGAAAATTTTCCAGGTGTGGCTCATCGACTTCTATTTTCTTTGAAGGGCTGCAAAAAGGTGTATGTGTGCTCATCTCATTATTAAATATAGCAAGTGGACCAATGCTCCAACTGAATCCATTTTCTTTAGGTAAAGGCACTTGTCTGTCATTGAGGTAATTTAAAACAACAAGAGAATGGTCAGCAGATATCTCCATCTCAGTATATTGGAATCCCTCAAACACAGGAGAAGGAGAAAACCCATTCACTCTATTGTGATGCACCTCCTCTTTTACCAACATGAGGTTATTTCCTTCAAAACAAGAACATCCAATCCTAGCGCATGACATATCTTTCATAAACTCCATTTCAGGTTGAAACAAAGCCTCAAGTTGTTTACCTTCCTCATTATTGGAAGAAAGACCAAATTAGCATGCATCATGAGGGGCATTAAGAAGACATTCATTGGTGAGATTAAGATAATGCTGAGGAATGAATACTGAAGGTGTGAAGAATCACTATGAGTAGTATTAAGGACTTGAATGTTCTCTTTTTTGTTGCAAGGTATCCTAAATCCATTGGATGAGTTTCTTCCAACTTGCTTTGCCTCACCTTGTGACATAACCATGTAATTACCATGCCCAATATCTGCATACAATATTTGTGCTTTTGGATCATCTATTTTTACACAATATATTTAGTTTGTTTCTCAGGAAGTAGCTTCTTCATTTTCCCATTCATTGGAATAAGAGCATGTGACCAATCCATCATGATTTCTCCTCCAACATTTTTGCAAAAAATTTCTACTCAGCAACATGCCGTAGGAAGGGGGAATATCAACTACCAAAATGGTGGCTAAAACTCTCTTCTCTGGCAAAGCAGAAAAGGCTACTTGTGCATCCTTGATCCTTCCAACCAATGGCACTTCTCTACTTTCCATTGAGTAACATGAACCAAAAGTGTGGGTTAGGGTTAAGCCTAGGGCATGAGCTACCTTAGCAGGCATCACATTATCTGAAGCACCAGAATCAATAACACAATTGTTGAGTTTGTGGCTAGCTATGAGGAGAGTGACATAAAATGGTTTGATCTTCCCATCAGATGAAGTGATTGCTGCCACAAGGCTTGGTTGAGATGAAGGAGAAGGAGTGGGAAAGAGACCTTTGGAACTAGGGGATGAAGGCTTGGATTTGGAGTTCACAAAGTCTACCATCTTAGCAAAGGCCTTGGGATGGGTTTGGTAGAATTCAGCCTCTGAGATCTGGATCTTAGTTTCCTTGAGATGGTTGATAATGTCAAAAGAACCAGAGGTAGATGGAGCATCATTGATAGGAGTAGATGAAAATTTTGACTTATCAACTCTATCATTTGAAGAGCAAGAAGTTTTAGGAGCAAAAACAGAGGAGGAAGGGACAACAAAACTTACCTTGGGTGTGGAAGAAGTTGGAATAGGAGCTCCTCTCCTTACAATCACTGGAATGACCGTAGGAGGTTCCTTAGATCTTTTAGTAGGATGCATCACTTTCTCCTTCTTGTTGGCTTGCTCATGAGTCATGACAACATATGATTCATTGTTCATCTCTGTAACTCTTTCTTCATAATCATCCTCTTCATCTATACCTTCAGTGGTGAGAAAATGGACATGAGATCCATTCAAATCTTCTAATTCTTCATCAGCTTCCTCTTCATGTTCTTCACAGATTCCATCCTCTTCTTCATCATCAGGCTCTAACACTTCACATGTTGCATTGAGTGGAACTTTAATAGGTGGACCTTCAATTGCCAGTCTAGTCTGAGTAGAGGGCAACCAATTTTTGGGCTGAAATTTCTTCCTAGGAACATCCTGATAAGGAGCATGTTGGGTGAACTACTTCTTGAGGGAAATAAGATCATTAGCAAGTTTCTGTACCAACTGATTTGCACTAGCTCAGGAGAAGATGTGGAAGAAGGGGATGCTTTGGATTTGGATGAATCTCTCCTTAGCTTTCTAGACATGATCAGATCATCTTCAACACTAACAACAAATCTCTGATCAACATCCAAGGTGGCAAGATTGGCTCTCCTAAGTGCATAGCTCACTTCAGGAAGTTGGGCATTAAGGAAGAAACATCTCTGAATCTGATCCACAGGGCGTGTGTTTAGTGGGATCTTGTTAACCAGCCTATTGAATTTGGCCACAAATTCCCTCATGGGCTCATGTGACTCTTTCTTGATTTGAGAAATTTGGGCCAAGAGGGCATGTACATCCTCAACATGTTTGAAATGTTGCTCAAATTGGGTTGTCATGGTGTTCCAATTGGTGATGGATCTAGCAGGAGATGATAAAACCAATCAACAACATTATCTTGTAATGTCTCCACAAAAATTCTAACAGAGATATCCTCATGTTCAACCCCGAGAACACCACAAGCAACAATGAAGGCCGCAATATGTTCATCTGGATGAACCTTCCCATCACCTCTGAATTTAGGGAAATTCTTTCTATTGCCTCTAGGCAATTCATGCAATGGCTGGGGAAGAGAAAGAGGCCCAACCCTTTGGCCCCAAGGTAGAGGAGCTGCCATCCTTGGAAAGATTGTTTGGAGAGGAACTAAAACACCAGTGAGAATCAAAGCATGCAAATTAGGACTGATTTGATCTTGAGGGATGTCACTCCCAGAAGTTTGTCTCTAGCAGAAGGAGTGCTTGCAGATCTTGTTCCTCTTCTTTTTCTTGATGAAGAAGGGAGGAGAAACCTTGATGATCCAAAAGTTGGAAATAAGGGTCTTCTTCCCCAAGGGTTCTTCTACCCCGAGTGTATCTTGGAGTCACCAGATCAAAGATGATCAAAAATTTGTTATTAAAAACTAGAATCCATTTGCAATGAATTCCCCAGCAGAGTCACCAAAAATGTTGGGTTTCAGAATAGAACATGGGTTGAAACCACAGTCAGGGGACAACAAGTCCCTCCTCTTTAATGGGAGAGGTTCCCTTATTGAAAGTAGGAAAAACAAATGTACAAATATACAACTCTCAATGTTTGGACCTTGATATTCTAGAATGTTTTCATACTTAAAAGATTATCAATCAGAAGGAATGGAAGAATAAAGAGATAGGAGAAGGAAGAAAACAACAATGCTTTAGGGAAATATAGATAGCAGAGTATCTCCCTACTCACATTGAACCAAGAAAATATAGAAAAGGATCAATTACTTCACCACCGGCTCAAATCAGAGACACAAGTTCTAAAGATTCACACATACTAGAACACAAAGTTTCTATTGAATGTAAAACAAATGATCCATTGAATCGAGCCAGGAGAGAGAGACATAACAAGAGGAAAGTAAGAAATAAAGCACTTATGTATTGAATTACTTCAGAGTTTATAACCTTCCCAGAAAACTAGAATCCCTTTTTCCCATGGCCAAAGCCATATATTTATAACAATTTGTATACATCCATACTTTGTCCCCAAGAAAAGAATATCCAAAAAGGATAATGTTTGTTGCAGATCCACTTTTGGAAAGTGACATGAAACAAACGCACTCATGAAAACCAGAGGTTCAAAAAGGTGAATATTTCATTAGTTCGAGCATGATTATTTTAGCAGGGGACATCTCATGATTTTCTCCTTCATGTGGTCCTACCATTTCTACCTTTTAACCACTTTCATAGCACTCAAGTGCTTACTGGTAAGTTTTATCCCTTTTTATCGCGTATGGCAGATAAAATCCACTTTCTGAAAATCAAACTTTACATCTCTTTAAACTTATCAATTCAGCTCCAAAACCAATCCAAAACACATCTCATGAAGGAACGACAAGGAATCAGAGAGAAAAGAAAGGAGAATGATCCATTTTTGTGTTTTGCAGAGCTCTGGTTCGTTAATGGCGATAAAAACTAGAAGAGGGCATTCAGCTATCTTTTCCCCTTTTACCTTCAAATTTGGACCCTACACGTGGCAAGATCTAAGCAACGACGACCTGGGGGAGAAAATTTGCATTTCCTGACATTTGGGAGAAAAAGCACATTTTCTCGATTTTTCTCTGCCCCCGTAGCTCTACCAAAGGATGGACACATGGCGTCATCTGAGTGGCTGAGGAAATGTGGTTCAAATCTGCCATTTAAACTCTTTTTTAACAAAAGGCTCAAATTCTCAAAAACCTCCATGGGCCCATTGTTCCGATTTCATTCTTCGACACGTGGCATCACCTGACTAGTTGTGGGGGTGTGTTTTGCTTTTATACTTTATCTATTTTGGAAAGGGGAAAAATTCCAACCTTTCCCCCGAAGTCCATGCCCCTACCGTTGAATTTTCAATGTAGGCCACGTGTCCCTTCCTCATTGACTATGGGCCTTAACTTAGAAATTTTCCCCTTCATATGAGCGGGGCTCCAATTTCCACGAAATTAGATTCAGGGAAAATTGAGAGGACAACACCATGTAAACGTAATTTTTTTTTTGCCTTGGTGCCCTCTGCACCAAGAAAATTTTCTTCCTAGCACTCACAAAATAAAATAAAATAATTTCCCCATCAGGGGTTTCATCTCTAAATTGTTTAGTTACAAATAATATTATTTGTACTATCAAATTTGGAGCAGTCTAAGCAAATGGCTCATGATGAGTCCCACCGAGTTGAAATAGCATCGAATGAGCCAAATTCATAGATTCGAGCCAAATTTTCTTGCATTGAAATAACCAAGTTCTATTTCAGATCAACAAACGTGAGTTCTATATTGACTGGTGAGTTGGGGCCTTTCCACTAACCAAGTCATCAACATACACATTGGATTCCATTTGATTGAGATCAATGAGCCACCTGTTATCCGTGTATTTTCTTCGAGGGTCATATCACAGGATCCTCCTCCCAAAGCCATCTCGGATCCTCCGTAAGCTGCCTGCGACCTATGACCTATCAAAGCACAAAGCGGTGAGAAAATCAATCCAAAATGGTGGAGACAATCACAAATAGCGGCCGAGGCATCATTTTTAACGTAGCGAACATGCACAAAGAAACAAAGTGGTGAGAAATTTCCTTGAATTGTGATGGGGAGATTATGACCAATACAAAGCGGTGAGAAATTATAAACTGTAACCTGTGTGGAATATCAGTCATAAACAAGATCAAAATGTTCAACCACAAAACAATAAAGGTGGCCTAAGTTTGCAAAATGAGGAGATAATCAAAAGAAGGAGATCCATTTTTAGTAGAAAACCCTAATCCTTCCTCCAAGCATGCAAGCCATGTGGTCTTCTCAGGCGGCGCCACGTCATTTTTCAAAAGGTCAGTCAATTTTGAAGTTTGATAAAATTCATTTACTTCAATTTATGCATATGCGCCATAAGCACTCTATTGGTTAAAGGCAAAGGCTTAGGGGTGTGAGGTTAGTGGGTCGACTCCCTCCAAAGCCTTTTTAATCATATTTTACATAATATGGAAGTTTAGCGGCTGTTTTAGCCCAAAACTGCTAAATTTGGCAGAAAAACCTCCGCTAAAACCATTAGTAATGACTAAACCCTGGCTATTTTTAGTGAGAAAAACCTAAAAAGGGTCAAAAAAATTCTCCTGCTATGCTTCATTTTTTATTTGAGCATCTTTTTCCAAAGGAGGGCTACCTAAAAACTTCATTTTGAACTAGTTTTTATGTTTTTTTCTCAGAGAGCCGTATTGGGCTCTCCGGAGGCCACAGGGCCCGAAAAACAAAATTGTTTTGCTGCCATTCAATTTTTCAAATTTTTTGAATGTAATTGTATACTTCAAGTATATTGTACTAATTTACAGCTTGCCATAGTCAACTACAAACATTGTAACTACTCAAAAAATGGCAGAGAATTGTAATAAAAAATAGTGAAATTTGGTTATAAAACACTCACGAGATCCTATATCTCATTCACAACATTCGGTATAAACAATGCCTTTGAGAAGTGCTTACGGGTAAAGCCATCGTGACTACTACTGCACTTAATGCCTAATATATCTGCAACAATGTCGTATGGGCATCGACCCTTTAAATCGATGGGGAGTAATAAGGACACAATGCACACACTTTGAGCCCTCTCATCCATTTGTGAATGATTTCTCGACTTAAATCTGGACTGAGAAATTATCCAAGTATATAGCAAAGTTACGTGCGTATGAGGATATTTCTTTAAGCTAGTGTCAATAATCACACAGACCCCTTTCAGTACTATCTTGGTACCACATATCGATTTCTTTCACGTACGTTAATGCCTCTTTCACGTACCACCAGGGTATATAGAAAGGGTGAGCTTCTTACACATACCGATGGGTATATCGTAGAAGGGTGCGTATATAGAAAGGTTCAAGTATATTGGACTGATGGTATATAGATTGGGAGAACTTATACCTAGAGTGATAAGAGCCTAGCCCTGTCAGTGGATTCTACAAAATGGGCACCAATGCCCCCAAATTCTTTCTTCCAGATTCAAAACTACTAAGAGGAAACAACTATGTTGCATGGAAGACAAAAATCAAGACACAACTTGAATTTGAAGATATCTAGATTGTTGTGAATGGTACTCTAACTAGATCAACAAATGATACAACACAACAGAGACAGTTTGATAAATAGATAAGAAAGCCAAGATAATCATCTTGTTTGGAGTGTTTGACGATGTGCAATCCCACATTCAAGATTCCAAAACATCCAAATAAGTGTCATATAAGTTGAGCATGGTATATGAGGCCAAAAACAAGAATGTCATATTGAATTTGCAGAGTCAGTTACACACATTGAAGTTTAAGCAAAATGAGAAAATCAAAGCTTTCTTGAGAAGAGTTACAGAGTTGAGGGCTTCACTTCTAGCCCTGGGAGAAGTGGTCATAGATGAAGCTCTTGTTCCCATTGTTTTGAGATCCCTCCCTTCTGCATACCACATTTTTGTGACAACACTCAACTTTTCCGATACTGACAGTTAGTTTGACAAGTTAGTGAACCTACTGCAACAAGAGGAAACTATGTATAATAAAGATGATAAAGAGGAGTAGGAAATTTCTTCTCATCAAAAATGGAAAGGAAAAGGAAAAGGAAAACCTCATTCCTATCAAAATTCCCAAAATCAGTATCAACATCAAGGGAACAAGCAACAAAAGAATAAATGTCCAATCTGCAAAAGAGGACATGAATTGAAAGATTGTTGGTATAATACTTACAAAAAGGTTCATCAAGAAACTCGGGCCTCCACACCAACAATCTCACAAGGGACATTCTAGCTACAATCAAGGGAAAAAAAAGGGGAACTAGAAAAGAAAACCCTATCAACAAGGAAATATTTTTGAGCAAGAAGAACATTCAGATACTGAAGACTACTTGTACATTGCTCGATCAAGTGAATCCTCCACATCATCTAGTGATGTTTGGTATGTTGATTTGAGAGCCACTCGACACATGACCATCCACAAAGATTGGTTTACTTCAATGAGGGACACGCCTTTGAAAACCATGTTTTGTTAGGTGATAATTCTTCATACTCAGTTCAGGGGATTGGGAACATTTCTCTACCTCTTGGTTCACACAACTATAGATTGTCAGATGTACTATATGTCCTGGGTTAACTAAAAATCTATTATCAGTCAGTAAACTCCTTGATCACAACTTGAAAATTGACTTTGATAGTCATTCTGGCAAGAAAATGTGTTTAATTCGAGACATATCACGAGGCTCGAAAATAGTTACAAAATCCTCCAATGTGGGATGCATGTTGTGGAACTTGTGGCTAAGGACTCTACCTCTACACAGTTGTGGCATCAGAGACTTGGTCATATCAGTTTCAAGTATCTCGAAACACTTCATCGACACAATATGGTAAAAGAATTACCATCTCTCCAGAATGATACAAACAAGTGTTCTCACTTCCTAGCAGGAAAACAACACAGAGCTTCATTCTAGAAGAGTACTAATCGAGCTCATGGTAAGATTAATCTGGTTCATACCGATATTTGTGGTCCGATACAACTGAGTCATTTTATATTTCAGTACTTCATGCTTTGTGTTGATGACTATTCAAGAAAAATGTGGATTTTTTTATCTTTGCAAGAAAAGTGAAGCTTTTGAAACCTTCAAGAAGTTCAATGTGGCTATTGAGAACAAAACTGGTCATCACATCATAACTCTCCACTCATATCGAGGGGGAATTCACCAGTGATGAGTTCAAAGACTACCTACAAGCTCATGGGATTCATCAACAAATGCCTCCTCCACACACATAATGTACCCATATTCTAAACAAACTCAATATACTGCAAATAATATGAACTCCAAAAGAAAATAGATCTCCTTCTTCATTATCGAATCATGAATTACAATGTTTCCTAAATAGGAAAACAACTCCCAACTTGAGTTTCCAAGAAAACTCTAACTAACTTTGACTAAATCTACTCTAGGTGGTGGAAATTACTATTTTTAGTAGTTTACTAGAACTGCTATTCTTAGTAAGTTCGCATGCTTATTCGTACGTGCACAGAAATTGCCACGCATCTTCTACATGCCTAAATTAGAGGAATTGCCAAATTTTCAACTCATAAAGCAACTAAGATACTAAAATTAACTAATGCCCTAAAATAGGAAAAAATTGAACTACAACTTAAATCCTAATTTCGGCCTCAATCTGACAGATTTTGGGCCCGAAATGTGCCGAAATGTGCTCCAATTGGCAAGGTTTTTGACCGGTGCATTCATCTCATCGAAATAGGTGGTTTCAAAAGAAAAACGGACTCAAACAGACACCCAGAGCACAAATTATGACCTTTTCAAGTTCCTACTAATTTTTGCACATCAACACGCCACAACAGAATGATGTTGTTGAGAGAAGAAATCGTACTATCATGGAAATGGTGTGATGCATGATCGGTGTTTATAGAATAGCAAAGACATTCTGGATTGAAGTAATAAAGACAATAGTGTATTTGTTGAATAGAGTGCCCTCATTGCTCTTGACGGAGTAATGCCACAAGAAGCATGGTAAAAAAGGAAGCCATCTATTGCACACCTTAGAGTATTCGGGTGCAAAGAAAGTATGCACACAACCAAGAAAAATAGAAAGAAATTGGATATGAAATCAAAAAAACTCATCTTCATTGGGTACAATGAAGAGACTCTTGGGTACAAATTGATGGATCCAAAGACCAGGAAAGTCTACACTAGTAGAGATGTTGAGTTTTTTGAGAAGAAGGAAGTAGAGACTCCTCCTCTAGAATCACCTGATGTAGATTTTTCACCAGTTGTAAAAAAATAAGTTGATGTTCCCACAGATAATGAAAGTGATGATGGGGATGATGGTGATGATTTGATAGAACCATGACCCACAGGAGTAGTTCAACATATGCCCAAGTGGTATACTAGCATGTTATGAGATGCAAGAATGGATGCTCCACTAGATGCATCCACCACTGGACCAAGACTGTAGTAAAGCAAGAGAAGAAGTTAACTTTGCTTATATGAGTAGAGTTATTGAATCTGATGAGCCCTCTACACTCCAGGAAGCCCTATAGTCAAAAGCTTGGAAAGATTCCATGGATGTTGAGTATAACTCAGTGATGAAAAAAAACAACACTTGACAACTTGTCGATCTTCCACCAATGAAGAAACCCATTGGATGCTAGATGGATATTCAAAACAAATTACAAAGTAGATGGGACAGTAGAAAAGTACAAAGTGAGACTAGTAGCAAAGGGGTACACACAAAAAGAAGGCATTGACTACGAGGAGACATTTTCTCCCACAACTAAGATCAAAATGATCAGGATGATCTTTTCTCTAGCTGCATAGTTTGGTTGGAAAGTCCATCAAATGGACGTAAAAAGTGCCTTTCTGAATGGAGATCTACAAAAATAAGTCTACATGACTCAACCTGAGGGATATGTTGTACCTGGTCAAGAAGCAAAGGTATGCAGACTCAGGAAATATTTGTATGGATTGAAACAGGACCCCGGGCATGGTGCATCAAAATTGATTAGCATCTTGTACAACATGGATTTGTTAGAAATCCATACGATCCAAATCTCTACCTCAAAAAGTAAGGGGGAGATTGTGATTGTCATTTTCTATGTCGACAATCTAGTCATCATTGGCAGTTTAGTGAAGATGATCAATGCAATGAAGAAAGATATTAATCGATCATTCGACATGACAGATCTCGGGCTGATGCATTATTGTCTTGGATTGGAAGTATGGAAAAAGGAGAATCACATATTTATTTCTCAGTTGAAATATACCAAGACAATGCTCGAGAAATTTAGGATGATGGATTGCACACCGATTGCTACACCTATGGAGAACAAATTGCAGTTATCTCATTCAGATCCATCTCTGCGATAAATGCCACTCTCTATCCATAGTTGATTGGGATTATCGTTTACCTGACCTATACTAGACTAGATATCAGATTTGCAGTAAGCTATCTATCCTAGGTTCATGCAAGAACCCAAAGTTTTTCATTGGAAGGTAGTAAGGTGCATCTTGAGATATCTCAAGGGAACAATAGATCTTGGTCTAGAATACAAGAAGAATGACAACTTCTTCTTGTCAGGATATTCAGATTCAAGATCATGCATGCAACATTGATGATAGAAAATTGACTTCAGGATGTGTGTTATTTATGGGATCTGGACCAATATCATGGGTAAGCAAGAAACAACACTTTGTTTCTCATTCTTCCATAGAAGCTGAGTATCATTCTGCAGGAGAAGATGTCTGTGAAGCGATATGGTTACGTCACATACTTGAAGGACTTGGAATACCAGGACAAACCAAGCACCATGTATGTAGACAATGAAGGTGTTCTCAAACTTGTTTGCAATCCAGTTTTTCATGAAAGAACAAAGCACATTGAGGTACAAGTACATTTCATATGCGAGCATGTCTTGAAACACAATATACAACTTCAGTTTTTTCCAACAACTGAATAACGAGCAGATATCTTCACAAAGTCACTTGCACATGACAAGTTTGAGTTGTTCAGAGAGTTCCTCTCTTCATCCCTTAAGACAATGAAAAATTAAGGGGGGAATGTTAGGGTAATTATATTTTACCTAGGTTAATTATGCATTGCACATAATTAGTTTGATAATTGTTTAATTGTTATATGGTTATATTTATTTATAACCTTCTATATTGTTTTATTCAAACATATGGGAGTTGTTATATTGTTTTAACAATACTATTGTTTGTATTGATTCACGGTTGTACCCATGCAACCCATTTATTTTTTTGTATATTGTTGTCCAATATGTATAAATATTGCAGCACATCTATTGTAAATTGATTGGATCGATTATCAATAAAATAATCAAGCTTCCATCCCTATTCTTTAGTTTACAGACCCATGGGAAACCAACATTAAACATGATGTAAAATATTCTCGGACCGACATACATGTTGAGTGGCAAAGATTGCCAACTAACCTTGAAAGTCACCTTTAAGAGTTGGGATCATAGATGAACTCGATACCCAATCTCAATTATCATTTGGGTTCTAGGATGCTATAAAAAGAGTTCATTAGGAAACTTAACAACATTTTAGTGTATGATTAGTTTGTGAAAACGTAACCATTAGATGATTTCTTTAGAGAAAGGTGAAATTTCGGTCATTATCACATCATGTTTAAACCATCTTGTGGTGAGAAGCTAGACCCATGTTGTATAAACTATAATGTGAACATCAACCCATTAAAACAATGAACTACTCCATCTCGATCTCCCACTTGTCTTATTATGTAATGTATGTATGATGTGAAACTATGGAATCAGGTTCTTAGAGATAAATTCCCTAAGACAAGGACTAGTAGTCTTATGAGGATACAAATGACCCTATTAACAAGTAGGTTACATAATACTTTACAAAGGTATATGAACCTAGTTAGGGAAAACCCTCTTTTTTGGACGTAAAATGATACTCAGGAAACCTAATCTAGAAACAAGAAAATAAGGACGTATGTTGCTATGTTTAGAGCCTTCGAGTCCTTAACTAATTGTTGGATCATAACTATAGTAAACTTATAATTGATGCTTTGCCTTGGGAAGTGTAATTGTGGGATGTTATTTCATAGGAAATTAAAACATGATCTTCCTTGATATGTGATTAAACCCTCTCATTATGGAAAAAGAACCTATTTCCTATCATACTTATTGTGTACTAACTGAATTATCAATTTATAAATGAATGAAAAAAACTTGACCCTAAATCCTTGAGAAAAAGATGCTAACCTTCCTTCCTTTGGACTCACATATGTTCTGTTGCGTAAGATATGTATGAAATAAGATCAAGATGCATGCCCTTAGGAGCAAGTCCTAGGAATAAGACCCAAGTAGCTTTGTGTGTATGTAAATAGCCTTGTGTGTAACCTTCCTTCCTTGGACTCATATATGTTCTCATTGCGTAAGATATGCATTAAATAAGATCAAGTCGCATGCCCTTGTGGAGCAAGTCCTAGGAATAAGACCCGTGAGCTTTGTGTGTATGTAAATAGCCTTGTGTGTAAATAAATACCCTATTAACAATGAATGAATTAAACAAGTAATTGAAATAATGTCAATGATTCTTGTTAAATGAGATACATTGTAAGTTAAATGTTAAACAATATAAAGGAAATCTAGTAAAAAAATGAAAAGAAATGTATGATTCTCATGTTATGAGCCTTTCTAGGACTTATGTTAAAGACTGAAACATCACGTAATAAAAGTGTAATTCTAAAAATATCGTGTCATGGGAAGGCCCTAACTATACATTTATTCTATAGTTGAATCATTATGTTGTGGCTTGTCATTCGAAAAGGAAGTGGCCTTGATGTGCATCACGTGCTTTCATGTTGTCTATGCGGGTTAATGTTTTTTCCAACATATCATGTGTTTTGAGTAGTCCTAAGTGATCTCATGTAGTGTCATGTGTACTACAATTTAAGTAAAAAAATTATTACGAGTATTTTTAATGTTGTTTTTGTGTGTAAAATGTGGGCGTTACAATTCCAATTATTTAAAAGATCCAATGGACGAGAAATTATTGTTCTATAAATGGGTTATAACTCTCTGAATAAGACTCTAGTAATAGGAATTAATTCATATGTAGTGAAAGATCCGAATCTCAAATGTGCAGAAGCACGAATTCAGTAAATCATCTTCAATATGTTATTAATAAAACTCTTGCAATTATATAGGAATGGTTGTGTAACATTTCAATCTAAAAATAAGTTAGTTTTTCTAACAACTAACTTCTCCGAATAAAATTTTAGGTCGGTTTTTCCAACATCCAGATTCCTTTAATATTTCAATCTTAATACTAATTTGTGTATCAAATCTCATATAATTATATATTTTATTATTTGTGTTCACACTATATTTTCTCAACATCCATTATATGATAAAGGGATTTCACTCCAACACTTACATTTATATATTCTTTGTAATGTTGTTTATCATGTAATTTGTATTCATATGAGATGATTGCACAACATATTGTAAATTTACACAAAATAAAATATTAATTTTTGTGTAACATTGAATAGAAAAACTATGAAATTATACCCTAAAATTCATAAACATATATATTGATAAAAAAATTATTTTTTCGACATGTCCTTGGTGGGCTATAGAAATTGATACACAAGTTTAATAAGTTGATGCAACAAATCACTCATCAATTATGTTGCACTTTTTTCACTCACAAGATCTTCTCCACTTGTGTCTTCCCCACTAGGTTCCATGTCATGCCTCGCTCGTTGCCTTCTTTTGGAATATTTGATTAATGGTTATTTTCTTTATGCTTTCTACATTTATAATAAGAATAGAAGGGATCCTTGACCCTTTATATGACTATAAAGATTATGTTATTTCTATTGTAAATATTTAAGGACAAGTGCTAGAGAGGATGTCTCACCCTTCTACATTGATTTATTTTGTCTATTGTTTAAGGGAATTGATGTTACTAAAATACAAGTTATATATGTGAATGTTGTGAGTTAGTAACATAGTTGCATTTAAATGAGAAAAAAATATGAAAAGGCTTTGAGAAAGCTACATGACTATTTTTAGATAGAGTACATTAATGAACAATATCGACATATGATTTGTTATTTTTTAGCATCTCTTTATGAAGGATTAGAACTTTCAGTGATTAAATTTGAGTGTCTCCTTATATTTTAATTGGACACACTAGATTAAACTTGACCCTTCATAAATGACAAATTGAGCAACACGTGACCTTTTTAATCAAAATAAATAAATGGTTATTACCTTTTAATGTATTTTATTTATTTATATAAAATAAATATGAGTTCACCTGATATATTCAATAGCTCAAATAACATTTAAATCACGGGCAATGCTACACTTCAACTACATAGATCATAAGAGTTAAGAGGAACTCCTAAAGACAATATAAATATTTATTTAATATAGTGATTTGTTTCTTCTATCACTCGAATACATGTATTTGGTGATATTAATATTAAATAAATATTGTTGAAATCTAAAACTAAAAAGAGGAAAAATTTCTATATGAAGTGGGACATCTTGTTAGAAGAGGAAAATTCCATAAAAAATATTAAAATTATATAAAGAAGATAATAAATTTGAAACAAAAAAAAATTGGGAAGAGAGGAGGTGATATTGGAAGAAGACACCTTTTACAAAACAACATCCACTTAAGACTGCCTTTTGGCCCCATATCTCCATGCACTTACCCAGTTTCATAATCCTACCAATGAACCTCTCATGGATCTTCTTAGAAATTGGAGATAAGGCTAACTGTAAAAGGAATATGAGGATGACTATGCATGAGATACATAAAATTTCCAACTAACTACTTACATAAAGTATAAAAAAACTAGGTGTAGTGCATGTGGATGTCAGTGTGGCTCCTAATTGAAATGGTGTAGGGGAAGGATCGAAATAAACCATGTCAAAATAGTGAAGTGGGTCTTAGTCACACTTCTTCTATAAAATAGATATCTTTTCATATGACTGAGTGATTTGTAGTTCAAGAAATTAATGCAGAAGTCCAAAGTCTATCATATTATTTTACTCCATAAAGCAATGTTTTACATCCTAGGTCATGGAAGGAGAGTTTCATGTGAGGATAAAATCATCAATATAGAGAAAAATTATTAAAATTTCTTCCCATGTTTGTAAATGTATATTATAGGGTTAGAATGGAAATGAGTGAAATGATAGGAAAGAAATGAATTATACATCTTCTCATACCGATTTCGGGAGCTCAAGTTCAACACCATAATGAGAATGATAAATCATGTAAATAAGTGAAGAATCCTCTACAAAGCCATGTGGATAATTATATATATATATATATATATATATATATATATCTCCTCATAAAGTTCATTATAGATAAATGTAGTATTCACATCTTATTAAACTAAAATAGAAAATAGAGATGTATTCTAGCTTAATCTAATGTTATGCAAAGTAATAAATAATAGCTAAATAAGTAAAGGAAATGATCTAAGTATATAAGAAAGTGAAAATGTGAAACCCTAATGAGTAAAGAGGGTTAGAAAATCCTTAGTTGATTCATAGACTTTGGGACTTCCTATGATGTCTTTGGTTGTAGTGAAGAAAAAATAAATAGAATGAATAAATGACCACACGAGCTCCAAAAAGTGTAGATTCGAGATGTCTTAGTAGACTGGGGCACTTGGAAAGATATGGGGGTGACTGAGGAGCCCTTGTCTAAGATCTGGGCACCCTAGTCTTCCTAAATGACCAGGGAACCTCTTATGAGGTGTCGTTAAGTGGTTTCCTATCTTCACTTCCTATCACGTGGATGTTGCTAAACTTTGGTGGATGTGACTACAAATTAGAGATGGAGGAAACACTTACAAAACCCCAAGAAAATAATCAAAACCCTAAAAAGGAAAGATGCATATGGAGGGGTCGGACTGACCTCATCGGCCACAATGGTGGACTTCACTACATTTTATACCCAAATTTAGTTCTACGTGTGTTTGTGTGAAAATTATGCCCTAGGTGATCTTGTGTCAGTCACACATTGTGAGTAGCGAGTAATAACTAGATGTAGAAATGTAAGTAGATGATGGATGTAATAGAATAAACTCCCACCTTGTGAAGTGTGATGCGGATAAACCAACCTTTTCCCTTGTGATGGAGCTTAATAGATGCAAATGGATCATTTTATTAATGCAACCTTAGGTGGAGATACTAGCGCTTAGTTCTTGGTCCCTCATCATGGTCTCGTAACTTTATATTTATATGGTTCTCTTTTTCTAATTTTTGTAATCAACCTTGAAAAGGCCAACCACCAAAAAGATAGAAAACTCAAATGTCTAGAAAGTACCCAAAAGATAAAAAAAAGTGCAAAGAGGATCAGGGTGCCCCAGGGCACCTTGGGTGCCGTAGTCCTGGTTGGGCACCCCAGTAAGAAATAGGTTGAGTGAAAAATGACAAAACATATTGGGAAAGTACATGTGGAAGGTTGAAAGTGAGGACAAAAAGAAAATTTAAAAGGCCAAAGGACATGGGTTAATTAGTACTTTCTTTACTCAAATACCTTATGAATAGTAGTATAAAACAAGGGATAAATAATACCCAAAGTGTGTGATTTAGTGACTACATTTGCCCCAACTTTATGTTGGTGAGAGGAACACTTGGTAACATAAAGTAGATAGACATCTATTTTTGATATTCATGTAGAGTGATGTAGAAAAGGTGCCGAGGGACTAGAAAAATTGTGGAACGACAAAAAGATGAAGCATGGAGACTAAATATGTAAAAGTACAAAAAGTGATGAGAGTGAACCTAGGGTGGAAACGCATGCATAGATGCCAATGTGTGTGATGTAATTACATATTAGTATGTTGTGTGTGGTGTTATTGTTGACGTCATTGTTGTTGTATTTTTGACTACTTGCTTTCCATACGGATGGACCTGTAAAGGAGAAGACAATCAAGTAGTCAGATACAAATGTATATGTGTAAAAAATGTGTGTAAAGACACATGTATATAGTAAAAATACTATAATGAAAGTACAAAAAATGAAAAAGGAACATGTGCATTGATATATGTCGAGAAAAGGGAGTAGAAAGAATAGCCTTTAATTGTCGATGAAGTGTGAGTTTTTTACGTGATCTCATGCCACTATGGTTGAAGAAGTGTCGGGAGGAACACCTGATGTTCCTCCAACTTATAACTGCTTCCCTGAGAATATTAAGAGATCTCTATAATGTTTTGGTTTTTTGGTGATCCGATGCCATGATAGTGTAGAGAACAAGGTATGTTTTATCCCCTAACCTGTAACTGATATCGCATGTGCTAAGGACACCTTGTCCAAAAGAATCATGTATGTATCGGGGTTCCATAGACTGGTATGAACTCACTCGCTATATAACCCACTATGTTATGGACAAAGAATGCAAACTGAACTATACCGATGTAGTGCGCTATGTAGTGTATAAACCCCAAATGATGCCCCTCTCTTTGGGGGAGCATGTGACGTCATGGATAGGAGGATGCGGCACAGAATAGGAGAAACCACATAAATTATTCCTTGCACTGGGAAGGGTATGCGTTTGGTAGAAACCAAGGCACACACAAATAAGTGGCTAGAAAAAAGTGTTAGTACAAAAATCATGCATGTAGAAGACAAGTGTAAAATTCACAAACAATGTAAAATAAAGTAAGCAAAATGATAATGTAAACACTCAAGAAGATAATCACAAGATGTGAAAAGTGGGTTACAAACATGGGACACCACTCACAATGTCACACTTGACACTCAAGGCCATAATGGCCACATACAAATAAACAAGAGTGCACACCAAAGAAAGCGCAAGGCCTGCATACAATAACAAACAATAACAAGGAAGAACAAGTAAACTGATAGATAGCCATGGTAGTAAGTAATCCTGCACATAAATGCTACACATGAAGCATCAATTATCATGTTAGAAAGATAACCCATTGTCAAGAGTTTTTATAACCAAATAATGTAAAGTGCTAATTACACAATGAAACAATAACACCTGTAGTAGAAAAAATTGGATGCCCCCAGTAGCCGATGTGGGACTTTTAGTATCCAAGCATCTATGTTACGTGTAGAATCCCTATATCTAATATCACAAATAGAGAGGGATGTGAACACACATGTGTGTATGGTAAAGAAAATGACATGTAAGAGACTTGTGTAACATGTGTAATAAGCGAACATGGACTAGAAAATGCAAGGAAGAGTATAAGAAAAAAAGATATGAAACATGTTGTGGATGGTTGGAATGGAATACAATATGGGTGATAAGAGCCATGTGCCCCCCGATTGGATGGAAGTGTATGCAAGTGAGGTTCATTTGGTTTACCTGAACATCAGTCAAGAACGAACCACAAAAAGAGTGCATCATTGGGAAATGGTTGAAGTGTGAGTTGTGTGCAATGCACTGTGGTGAATGTGTATGCGTTCTAATGATATGCGATCTAGAGATGATGTGTGTGTGAACCTATAGCCTATGCATATATCATGACAAGATGATCAAAAGTGTGATGATTTATCCTAAAGTGCATATCACTACAAGATGAATAGAGTGAGTGGTGATGTAGCCTAAAGCATATACCAATACAAGGTAATAGAGTAGGTGACCATTTAGCCTATAACGTATGCCACTAACCTATGGGTGTCATATGATAAAAGGTTGAATTATAAATGCACAAATGTGATGACGTCCATTTGATTTGTAAACCCTTGACATTTGAGTATGGACCGAGGAACTAGAGTGAATCATAGGGTAGTGAGTGCAACACATGAAAGTAGATGTAGAATGTGTTATGATAAGAGACGACCATGTCATGTCTAGAATGTGTAATATGTGATGTATAGGATGCAATGAAAAATGTGTATATAGCCTAATAATGTGAAGTGCACGCTATGTAGTATGTAATGCAAAGGGTGTAGACAATATGAATGTGTGATAGACACTAGTATGATTTGTGGATATGTATGATAGGTAGATGCACAAATATCAAAATACAAGTGATGAAGAGTAACTCAAATATGTAGTGCGCAAGATGCAAGATGTACTATAAAATGTGTAAAGAGATGCTATGTATAATTCTTACTATATGGTGTGTGGGGTTCATGTGTATTATTCCCTCAACATTCAAGTGTCAACCGAAGCACAAGAGTGTGTCATCGGGTAATGACAATGCCTATGATGAGTATGCATATGATAATGTGAAGATGAGAGACGTGTTCATGCTAGGATGAAAAGGGGTGTGTGTGAATGTTATTCCCCCAAGTGCATTTGATCGAATGAACTATATAATTAAAGTGAAGGACAAAGGTACTCCATCTGATGGTTGTTGTGGTGAAATCCTATGACTATGCTCTAGTAGTGGTGGTATAGTAGATAGACGTTACGCTGGTGAGTGAAGTCTATGTGCATGAGATGGATGAATATATGATGAATGTTATGGTGTGACAAAATGTGTAGGTGATGGAGATCTATGTGAAGCTGAGCATGGAGGTGATAGACACCCTTGTGGAATAAACTGAGGTCGAGACTTACGCCGAGATGTTGTAATTTTCCTAGGAATGGACCTATACCTAATTGTAGGAGTAGAAGATTGGTGAGGTCACGTAGATAATGTGTGAATAAGTGAACTAGGAGTAGATTGTGATTTTAGTAACATATATTGTGATGTGCTAAATGATGTAGGAGATCCATGAACCGATGCACAAGGAGATGACGACCATGGAGTAGAAGGAGGTACACCATCGATTGAAATGACCTGATTGTTGTGAATAAATTTGAGTCGCAAATGATTCATAAAGATGATAGATTGGGACATAAAAATCCAATTGAGTCCTAAAATTATTTCACAACTGTCAACTACTTTTCTAACAAGGAAACATACAAGAAAAGTGAGATTACTAATTGTAACGTGTAGTTCGATTACACCGTATGAATTATTCATTGGATACAAAATTTGTGTAATAGGAGAACCAATAATAGTGAGAAGTGAGATAGAGCATGCACTAATGGTCCAAGATTGGTCAACCTTAGTATTGTTGAAGGAAACCAAACCAATAGATCCATTTATATGTAAGTGGTTAGATGTGAAATTTTCATAATAATCGAGGTTGGAGAAAGAGATGACTGGTGGTGAAGTATAGGGATCCACAAAAAGGAATTCAAGAGCCCTAGATGTAAGTACTGTGTGATATACATGATTATCCAATGATTCAGTCACTTTTGTGTCACGTTGGGGTAGAGAAGAGTTAATATTTTTGAGCTTATGATTTTCATTGACACGTGGAGAAACTGTAGATTTTGAAAGCTCAATTACACCACTATTGATCAAACCCTAAATAAGAGAGTGAAGTCAGAAGCAACGATCGATGGAATGTCTGACACACTAATGATAGTAATAATGGGATTTTAATCTAAACTACATTTTTTTATCGATGTGGATATTTTTGTAGTAGAGAAGGCAATGTAATAATGTTACTATCAACAAGTTGTGGTAGTAAAATATGTGGAGGTACACTAAAATTAGTGAATATACGTCCATGTAGCTATGATTCAATCTCCTTAGTAGTAAAGACTATGGTGATGGTAACTTTTGTGTCTATTGGTTTAGTTGTAGATGATTTAAATGTTGACTTATTTTGAAAACACGTAGAGGACAATTCTTGCTCTTGTTATTTTAGCTTGCCTATAGCTAAGAGTTTGGTTTCACAAATTTTACGAGTATGAAAATGTTGATCAAAGGAAGGAGAAAGGCATTAAAGATAACACTATGTTAGAGAGGTGGTAAGAGAATTTGAATGAATAATTCGTGAAGCTTAGCATCTACAAGCACATTTGACATCTTATCTCTATTTTTTTGTAACGCAAGACATAATCCACTAAGTATTCGTTAGATCCCTATTTGAGTTATGCGAGTTGAGCATTAGAGATCTTAGAGCCTATGTTAATGGAGAAGTGAGTGAGAAAGGAATTAACCAAATTTTTAATGATGTCACCAAATGAACAGGTAGGTTGTAGATCCACCACATTGCATAATCTTGTAAAATGCGAGGAAAAAGCTTAGCTAGTATTGTATGGTCATCCACATAGTCCGGGCATGTGACATGAAAACTGCGGAGATGTTCTTGTGGGTCACCATAGTCTTTAAAGATGGGTAATTTGGGAGAGATGAAATAAGTTGGAAATTAATAAGCAGATATAGTAGGTGCAAAAGGAGTATGAAGAAATGAAGTAGAGTCTAGATATGGTGATGCACGAGAAGTAGTAAGATGGAGCTAGCGAATTTAGGTTTGTAAATCCTAATATAAAATTTTAAATTAGGATTATTCAAAGAAGATCTAAGCTCCATATTAGGGGTGATAGGGTGAATTGCGGGAGTGGTAATTGTAGGAATGGGAATTGAAATATAAGTATGTAGTATGGAGGCCATGTGAGCTGAAGAGGAAGCATCACGATTTTTCTTAACAACAATCAAAACATGTAAGACATATGGAAGATGAGTGGGATTATCACTCAAATCTTGTCTAAAGTCATTGATAGTGTTAAGTTGAGCTTGGTCAACATTGGTATCTTCATTATAGGATTTTTCACTACCAAATGCTTCTATTTCATAAAGAGGAACATGGTGGGAATGCTCTAAAGGGTTATCTGTTGTAGTCATGGATGTAGTTATATTAGCCATTGATTTAGGAGCTCTATACATAAATCTCACAATATTGAAAAGACCCAAAATGACCACTACGGGTGACAAGCATAATAATATGAAAATGCAAGAAAGAAATCGGGTTCAAGATCAGTTCACCAAAATGATTTAAATGAAAATGGAAAATAGAGATCTATTCTAGATAAATATAATTCTATGCAAAACATTAAATAACAACTAAAAAAGTAAAGGAAATGAACCCAGAAACTAAGCAAGTGAAAATGTGAAACCTTGATGAGTAAAGAGGGTTAGAAAGGCCTTATCTTATTCACATACTTGTCAGGATTGTGTCGTAGTGAAGACCAGATAAAAAATGAAGAAATGACCACACAAGAGCTCCAGAAAGTGTAGATTCAAGTTCTCTGAGTAGATTAAGGCACCAAGAAATAGATGGGGGTGCCTAGGGTGCCATGGTATGAGATATGGGTTCCATAGTTTACTAAAATAACCAGGAAATCTCCTCCAAGGTGTCGTTTAATGACTTCCTGCCTTCGCTTCTGTTGCATGGATGTCACTGAAATTTGATGGATATCGTTACAAATCAAGAGATGGAGGAAACACCTACAAAACCCTAAGAAAAGCATCAAAACACTAAAAAATAAATATGCATATGAAGGGGTCTAGACTGACCTCAAGTGGCCACAATGGTGGGCTTACTAATTAAGCATTAAACTACATTTGAGACCCAAATATAGTTCTAGGTGTGTGTCTGAAAATCGTGTATAATATATATATATATATATATATATATATATATATGTTTTACAAATTAAAGATGGAGGAAACACTATACAAAACCCTAAGTTTTAGAAGAAATAAATAATCAAAAACACTTAATTTCAAAATGTATATAAATATTAATATGTTGTCTGGCCCCCAGCCTATTTTTGACCACCCCTGTCGCGACTCCCTGAGCCCTCTCATCCCTTGACCTCGCCCCTGTTGCCATTTCTTACCCGCTTGCCCCTGCGTGACACTCGCCACCCACCCCCGTAAAATAAGAAAAAAAAATGTATAAAAACAATAAATAAATTTGCCATGTGTTGAAAAAAAAAGAGAGAAAATAAAAATAAATAAGAAAAGTGTATTCACATTGTAATGAATCCTACATGGTTTGGTGCTCATGTGTAAGTCACACTTTGTGAGTAGTGAGTGATAACTAGATGTAGAAATGTAAGTAGGTGGTGGATGGAATACAATAAACTCCCCTCATATGAAGTTTTATGCATATGAACCAACCTTATCCCTCATGGTGGAGTTTAATGGATGCAAATGGAGCCTTTTATGGATACAACCTTAGGTGGAGTTACTAGTGCTTAGTGCTTGGTCCCTCATTATGGTCTCATAACTTTATATTTACATGGTTCTCTTGTTCTAATTTTGTAATTAACCCCAAAAAGGCTGACCACCAAAAAGATAGAAAACTCAAATGTCTACAAAGTGCTCAAAAGATAAGAGTAAAGTACAAATAGGATCAGGGTGCCCCAAAGGGGACCGGGGCACTGAGGTGCCCCACTCAAAAATAGGGTGAGCGTAAAATGAAAAACTAACTAGGAAAGTACATATGGAAGGTTGGAAGTGACTAGAGAAAGCAAAGTAAAATGGCCAAAAAACATGGGGTAATTAGTACTTTCTTCACTCAAAACCATATGAAAAATAGTATGAGATGAGACTAATTAATACCCAAAGTGCGTGATTTAGTGAATACAACATTCAACTAATGCATTGATTGTCCCTTTTTTGCATCTAATGAAAACATGAGGTGAAGCTAATCCATCATGGCAATATGGGAAAAGGTATCAGAATTGTAAATTATGTAAACCTACAAAAAACCTTTACTGCAAGAAGGGTATTATACTTGACAATAAAACCACCTTATACATATACGGTCATGTAAACCCACTTACAAGGGACTAAATATGTTCCTTTAGAAAGAGAAACAAAATTCGGAGTGTGATTATTCTTGAAAGAACAATAGTACTCTTTCATGGTTATGTTCTACTTTGGTGTACCTTCTACATCTAATTTTATTGTAGATCCTCTAAAATAGCATGAGAAAAAAGAGAAACCATATATGGTTATGAAAGAGTATGAGGGGTGCCAAAAGGATCTAATTTATGACCAACCTCTTTTTAAGTAGTAAAACCACCACTTGGGCATAAATTATGCAGCATAAGGTAGAGGTCGTTGAGAAGGAACAATAACATCGACATCATCATCAAGAAGAGTGAAATCATCAAGATGTGAAGAAGATAGAGCAAGTGAAGGAGAATATATATCTAAAGAAAAAATGGTGGTGAAATTATCATCAAATTGGACATCCCCTTTAAAAACAGTGTGAGTGATAGGGTCAAAGAAGTGATAATCCTTCAAATCCTCACAATATCCAAAAAAATTGGGTTGTTGATGCTTCTTCTCTATGGATTTACATTTTCATCAGGAATAAATTCCCGAGCCTTGCTAATAAAAACTCATGATGTGGAAACATTAGGATTGGTATGACACCAAGCCTCCTTTTGTGTCATGCTCTACACTTTCTTATGAGGCATGTAGTTTTGAATGTAATTTACATTATAGACTGTCTCATCCTAAAATTTAATATCCATATTATTAGACTAGATTATGCAATTGGCCATCTCTCTCAAGGTACTATTCTTCCTCCTAAAATTTCCATTGTTTTGAGGAGTGTATGGAACTGTGTATTGATCTTGAATAACGTGAACTAAAAAAACTTCATGAAAGGAATTACTAACATATTCCCCCATTATCTATGTGTAGATTCTTAATAGGCAATGGAGTTTTATCACCAAAAATGCCTTGAAATCCTTGAAGTGATCAAATACCTCACTCTTGTATTATAGAATTTACACCAAATATTGACATAAAATTTCATAAATGTATGTGAGACATACTTAGCCCCTGAAAAAAATAAAGTAGTTAAGGACATGAGGTCACTATGTATCAATTCAAGGTGATACAAATCTAACAAAGATTTTCTTTTGGGAAAAGGATCATGATGATGTTCTCCATGTACACAACCTTTACAAAAACCATCAATGTACTAAAACTTAGGCAATATGAGCATCATAGTTAAAGAGGATGAAAATGGAGGTCCTTTGTTATTCAAAAATAGTGGGGAAACCTCTGAAGTATAAATGGATTTTTTTTATAAATCTTCAATGAATGATTGTTAAAAAAGTGGAATGCATGCCATCAACAAACACGAGGACTATAAAGGAAGGGGATAAAAGCATTCCAATAATAAGGTAGGAAATACTTATCAACCATGTCTAGGGAGAAGAAGCTGAAGATCATCTTTTGAGAGAACACGATGGTGTATTAAGCACATTTTTTACTACACATAAATTTAATTTTATTAATTTTCTTGTCAAGTTAGATGTATTTGTGGATTTTTGGATTAGTGGCATCTCATGTTTCATACTTCTCCCATCAAGAAGTGAAGAGCATCTCTATTCTCCACATGAACACCTTTATTTATTGACCAAAGACTATGTAATTGGTTGCAAATTATACACTAATATAAAGTGCTTCAGATTAATGTCTAAGAATTTGGCCTATAATAATGGCCATCAAAATCTTGACTATAAGAATTATTAATTACCTTTAAAAAAATTAATTCAAAAATGGCCATCAAAATATTGGTTATAAGATTTCAATCTCTAACAATGTCCACCGACAATCATTTTTGGAAATGCCAGTTACTTTAAATAAATTAAAGTCAAAATTTAATGAAGCGCATGAAATATACGCTAGAATATAAGAACTAGCAATCATACGTGAAATGTACGATGGAAACATCGAAAGGGATCTTTCGAAGGAGCCTAATTTGAATTTGGATGGAGAGCAATGCATAACATCATACATAAAACAAATAAAAGGAACACCTCTCTAAGTAGAACTGAATTTGAGCAATGTTTATGGTTTATATTACCCTTCCTAGATTATCGCAGAGCTTTGACTTGTTTTTTCAAAATGGTAATGTGCTTGATACGGATGAAGGAATTGGTCTGACAATGGCAAGAGTTGTGCCTTTGGAGGCTATTATCAAACCTAGGCTTTCAACACCCTAAAGACGTACTTGGAGGATCTTTAAAGAAATAAATGTACCTATTCCTTCCCTCCCTATATAGTCAATATCAATTAGCTAGCTAAATAATCTAATGCCACCTTGATTTCTTGCAAGGGAAGAATGTCCACCATTGGAAAACATTATAAAAATTTAAAAACTATATAGTTGTGTGTTCGGCCTACAAGACCCCCACACAAAGAGAAAAATCATGCACTACACGGTTGCAAGTTGTGTTTTTGAGACCCTCTACATTCCATGAGTTGTAATTCATGAAGCACTTGCATCAAGAGAAATTTCAACTACTCCCAAAGTCTGATTTTCTCCTAAAAATAGTACCTTGCATGCAAAATGTTTGATAAAAAATACGGTGCTAAAAAATCCAGTGTTGGTCTTGGATGTCATACAACTATTAATAAATAATTGCGATACGACCCAACCTGTTATCATATCAAAAAACCTTCCAGCCTAAATGCTTGCAACCTTTAATGGGGACCATCAGGATGTTACATAATAGTGTGAAAATGAAATGACATTCAAATTAAGAACATAAATTTGCATATTTAACTATTTTCATCCATGATCAAATTTCCATAAGCTAAAAGGCAGACACATTTAATTTCAACCGTAGGTGTTTCTGTTTACATTACAAAAAAAAAAAAAGACAAAACTCAAATTTTAAGAGTTTAACAATGCAAGAATCAACATATGCAAAATGTTAGCACTTTAATTAAGAACAATATCAGGCATAAAATGGTCATTTGCACATACCTGAAATATTAAGAAAATATAAAAATGAACATATCAAGCTCAAACACAGTCAGAGCAATGACACTGAAGAAAATGTGAAAAGCTAAAAAGAACCATCAAACCTATGCAACTAAATAACAGATAAGAAAAACTATATAAGCCATGCAACTAAATATCATATCCATCTAAAAAGCACTGTGAAAGCATGCAACTAAATAACATAACAGGCTAAAAAGTGCCAACAGGTCATGTAGCAAGAACATCTCTTTACAACTTAAAAATCCAACTCATCCCTAAATAAAAAAGGAAAAGTCAAATCCAAGTAGCTGAAAAGTATTGTCTTTATATAGCATACTTTTACAACTCAATCATCCAACTCGTGCCTATATAAAAGAACCATCAAAGGTAAGCAGCCAAAAAGTGTTGTCTTTATACACACATCATGCATATCTTTTACTTCATAGCCATGACCCCTCCCATGCAATGAAGATCCTTCAAAATTTTTGATTAAGGAACCTGAAACATCTCATATTATCTTCATATGGTTTATGTCTGGTTCCATCCCCAACAAGATCCATCAATTTCACTTTGGAGTACTTAGATTTGAGTGGTAGGCCTGAATCTACTAAAAATTGATTAACTCAATTATGCATTTGCATAATCTTATATAACTACCCCAACAAATTTGACTTGACAACAATAAGAGAAGATTTGACCTCACTGAAATGCTAACCTAGTTACAGACGATTAAAATAAATAAAAGGAATTACTGTAGCTGAAATGTAAACTTGTTTATGAAAGATAGAAATAAATAAAATATAACATAGTGGAGCTTCAGTAATAATTCATTTACAAATTCCAGAAGCCTAAAAATAAAAGGATATACTGTAACTGAAATGTAATCTCATTCACAGATACTCAAACTAAAAAAGAAGACATTGTAACTGAAAAGATATTTCATTCACCGAAATTAGCAATAAAATGACACAATCATTTGATGATGAATAGTAAACTCTCACTTGTATTGATAATTCCCTTTTGAGGATAATATAAGCGCTAGAGGAAATGAGCTTCTTCTAGAATGTGGCCTTTAAGGTACATTACTTCTCATGATGGCAGCAATGATAGGAAAATAGAAAGCAACGTTTTTGCCCGAACCAGTCCGAGCACATGCCATCAAATCCTTCCCGCGAGGGAGATGGGTATGGGAGTTTGAATGTTCAAGGTCAATAAATTTTAATGTAATTATTTTAAATTCAAAAATAGATTCTGCTTGGGAATCAAACTATGCTAGAACATGTTGATTGTGTAAAGAACGTACAAAAGTCCTAGATAGTTATTAGATTGAAGGCTCCATAGTTAGTGGTATTCAAGTCATGTATTGTCTACTCTCAGCTTACTGGTTGTATATCTTCCAGATTCATATCTATTGCATGTCTCTGAAGGTCGTTAAAAAATGAAAACCAATACCAGAATCAAACTTTGCATCTATTAGAGATTGTTCCTAGCATTCAAATTGATTTAAGGCCGGATTGTTTAGAAGTTGCTTAATTTTGTATTTGTAAGTCCTCATTTCCAGCTGATTCTACTATGCCTCTATATATTGAGTCCTTTACCCCTACATTTTCATGACTGAGATCCACTTACAACCACAACTTGGTCTCCAAAACAGATTCATATCTATTGTATGTCTATGAAGGTTGTTAACAAAATTAAAACCGATACTAGAATCAAACTTTGCATCTGTTAGAGCTTGTTCCTAGCATTCAATTTGATTTAAGGCCGGATTGTTTAGAATTTGCTTATTTTGTATTTGTAATTCTTCATTTCCAGCTGATTCTACTATGCCTCTATACATTGAGTCCTTTATCCTTGCATTTTTCATGATTGAGATCCACTTACAGCCACAACTTGGTCCCCAAAAATTTCATGTGCATGAGTTTTTCATAACCCATGTGTACTTTTTTGACACCATACAAAAAACTGCAAAAATTATTTTTGTTTGGAAATTCCAATTTGTCCCCTATCGGTGAGTCCATTGCACCTTTGGGTGCAATCACTAGTTAATATTCATGTATACCATAGTTATTAATATGATGAAAAAACACCGCAACGTGTCATTCTATAATTTTATAGAAAATGTATTTTGTTTAAGGAATTAGTATTGAAAATGGTATAATTTTTTTACATGAAAAAATATAATATGATGGTCATTTAATATGTTAGGAAAAACATTTCATGAACCTTCATTCCAATAATTTACTCAGTGAAGATGAATATTCATCTTCACTGAATTCATAGTTGTTGCTTCCATCATCTTCTTTACTTCCTGCACCATCAGCTTTGGCATATTTTGCACAGTACTCTAAAGCAAAACATATGCATAAAACAAGTTGTAAATACTTCAAATTATATATGAATCCCATCACATAAGACATTTTTACAACCAAGACCAATGGAAAATATTAAAGCACATGGCTGTTAGGATTTCAGGAGCAACAATACAATCTGATATTGCTATAAGAGAGCAATAAGGATCTGAACCAGAAAATATGATGCACCAATGATGTGTAGAATTGAACTACTAGAATTGAAAGGATATTGAAAACACAAGTAGCTGATAACAAATACCTTTAACTTTTTGCCCATAAAGATTTGCATCACGCATCAACAAAGAAGCAACCTCTCCATTCAAGGGATAGGATGGATTCAGATATAATAGAAGTTGGGGAAGAAAAGACTCAAATACATTTGACAAATCTGCATAAAAGATGCCAAATTCAAAGACTTTAAATCGACATCTCATGCAAATGTATGCAATCTGCAACAAATAAGTACCGACTCAAATAGCCACAGTAAAAGAATAAAATCGGAAGACAATAACTTCTTACCATACATTGGACTCCAAGCCTAGTTGATCACATCCAAGCATACTGAGTTGGACCTTAATTATGCACATTTTAAACATGGCCAATGCCATCAAATCCCTACCCACCATGGAGATGGGTATTGTGTATCTATGCACAGGCACGGGCTTAACATATTATTTGAAAGCCGACTGGAAGATGAAAATTTTATCGAGAGCGGAGAGGCGATGGGAAACAGAGACTCCAAAAATGTCAGCTGCAAAAAAATCTCCCATTGTCACTCTCTTTGAGTGTCCCTAGGATGAATTTATCAGTGGGGACCAAAACCCCATTGCCATTATAAGCCCATTTTTTTCGATGCACAGGCGAAAGCTGCCGTTGAATGAGAATGACTCGGAGGACATGGTTTTGTACGGGGTTTTGAAAGAGGTGATGGAGAAGCTAAATTGTCCCAGCTGGTGTTTAGGTATGGGGATCGACAAAAGCACTAATCTTTATCTGTCTAAAGCAGGGATGCAGGGAAAAAAACTTTTAAAAATGTGAAAACATCAGACGGCCGTCAAACCGTCAAATTTAACACAGTTGCAGAAACGTCCGTAAGGGCCTTTTCCATAGGGGAACACCTTCGGTGTAATTAAAAATATGTAGTTCAAACATGTTGATGGATTTTGGAGATAACCAAGAGTGTGTTTATGCTTTTTATCTCTATTTTTAAAATTTTAATCTGTCTTGATTTTTTTCATTTTTTAAAGATATCTTGCTTTATTGACATAATGGTATTTATTTCTTTTCTTTCAAGGGTTTCAATATATATTTTATGGAGTGCAAGAAATTGAAGGTTTCATTATTCTCTTCATTCTTTTCACTATTTTAAATAATGGTTTTCAATGCTCTAAGCTTTGGTGGGTTGAAACATTCCTTCCCATTAATGCAAAGTAAAACCAAAAAGCTCTCGAGATCTGTAATTATAGTCCTCATGTACTTAAAAAGTAGTTATTAGTGCAGAATCACATCACCCCTAAATGAGTCGTCAAATATGCTTTTCTAGGGCAAACTCACTTGGTGTGATTGCATAACATGGGACCATCTCTCAAGTTGTGGGACTTGTGGACTTGAGATGGCCCTCGGAGAAAGTCGGCTTCTTCTTCTTGATCCTAATGCTAAACTACTCCTAATGCAGAAATGACGTCTAACTACACCTATCCTAACAATGCCAAGGAGACAGGGAGAGAGAAAGTGCATAAAGAGGGAAATCCTACACTAACGAGGTGATAGCACCAAGAAAAGGGAAGTGTTGGTCACAATCTCAGCTGCTTGAAGTGGAGAGAGGTGAGCAGAGGAGAGGGTGGACAAGATGCACCACAGACTAGAGATAGATTTCACACAGAACACCACTTCAATCCCCATGAACACACTCCCAGATCTGTAAATGAAACGTCCAAAACATGCACAAGAATACTCCAGAATGATGAGAGGCAAGAGTATGCAATGAAAACAAGCAAAGGATGGACAAATGCATCACAAAAATGAGTTTTATTGCTTCAGAAATTTACACAGAGCATCATACACGAGCAAGAGGCAAAAATTCCATTTATAGAGTAGGGGAGGAGATTCAAACTCCATTTTGACCCTGGGGAAGAAAAGAAGGGGGGAGGCGAGAAGAAGAATGAACAACCTTTTACAATGAATCTTGCCCCCGTATTTATAGATTTGATCAGAGAGAAGAAAGAGAGAGAGGAAGTGGGAAAATCAAGTTGAAGCTAAACCACTGCTATTAATGCTTTTGATAAAATCCACCCCAAATCCATCTTTACTGCATCGATCCTTGATTGGTGCCTTGAAATAAGAGGAAACAATGGAAACAGATCGAATCCGATCTGGTTGTTGAGACAGATGGATCTTGCATTAAAGGCCGAAGATGTTTCCTCCATTTTCCTTCACCTAACCTCTTCAAAATTAAAGTTTCAGACCTCAGTGGCATGGGTGAGGCCGAGATATTTTCAACGGCGTCAGATTCACAATATTTCGAGCCCTGAGTTGAAAGATATGCCCCTTCGAAGTTTGTATCGGGTCCTTACGGGAGGCGGGAAAACAACTTGACAAATGGGTCCCCTTTTGATATGGGACACGTGGTAGCCTTTGGTTGGCTGGGGAGGTGTGCTCCAATCTTTTCCTTTGTGCCATTTTGCCAAAAGGAAATTTTCACTTTTTGCTCCGACGGCCCGCTTTCCTTTGACTCGGGTTCAAATTTTGACTTTTTCCCTTTTTATTTTAGAGCCTGCCCGAGTTTTCAAATAGATTTAAGACACGGATTCGCACGACATAGCCATTTCTTCTCTTTCTTCTCGCAAGGTCGTGGCCGATCCAATATTTTTCCGGGGGTGAAATATGGATAACAATAGTAAGGTTATAAACCTTACTACTGTGTCCACATATGAAATATATTTAGGAGATTTTTTATTTATTATATTTAAGTATAAATTGTAAAAAAATAATTGATGAGTGCAAAATATGTCAATTAGCTAAACAGAGTGAAAATATAGGATTATATTTATTATTTCTTAATTTACATAAATTTTGGGCGATATTAGATAGAAGAAGAAATTATTCAATACTTATGGTTTCTAGATAAGTTTCCAAAAATGACAAATTTTGTGACTGGTATGCAATTTAGTGCTATGAGTAACATTGCAAATTAATATTTATTTTAATATATTTAACTCAATTTCTATATAAATACATATAAAAATTTATATTTTACACTCAAGATTAAAGAGGAAGGGAATAAAAATTTGGATGAATATTTTATGGCTAAAAAATATTTTTTAATATAAAAAACATGCAAACAACCATCAATTTTATACCTTACAAGTAACGGTGCTTGGATAAACCCCTATGTATGTACCTTATTAACAACCTCTGACAATGAGCATCTACTCACCACGTAAAAAAATATTATAAAATTACACAAAACACAATTTTACTTTTTGCATGACATTGAATAAATAACTATCAAATTATATCCTAAAATCCAAAACATATGCATTGATAAAAAAAATTATTTAATCGGCGCGTCTGTAGTGGGTTATCAAAATTTTGTATACAAATTTAATAAGTTGAGACAAAAAATCTCTCATCCATTTTGTTGCAAATTTCTCATTGACAAGAGCTTCTCTACTTGCTTCTTCCCCATTAGGTTCCATTTCATGCCCCTCTAGTGGCGTTATTTTAGAATATTTGATTAATGGTCATTTTCTTTATGCTTTCTATATTTACAATAGTAATAGAAGTAACTCTTAACCCTTTCTATGGTTATAAACATTACGTTTTTTCGATTATAACTCTATCAAGACAAGTGATAAAGAGGAATTCCTTCCCTTTTCAATTGATTTATCCATGTATTTCTTTAGGCAATTAATGTTGCTAAACTACTTGTTATGTCAATGTTTTCACTTAACAACATAATTGCATGTAAATTAGAAATCATTTTGAGCAACTTTTGAGAATGTCATAAAACGATTTTTTATGGCATTGATTAATGCATGATATTGACATGTGATTATCATTTCATCTTTAGCATGGCGTTATTTTTATGGAGGACTATAAATTTAATGATCAATTTTCATTTATGGTTTATCATATTTTTAATATGACATGCTAAGTTAAGCTTAATCTTTCTATGGTAAATATAAACATTAAATTACAACTCTATCAAGACAAGTGATAAATAAATCCTTTGTCAATTGATTTATCCATGTATTTGTTTAGGCAATTAATGTTGCTAAACTACTTGTTACAATTGTTTCACTTAACAAAATAATATATGTAAATTAGAAACACACACACTATTTGAGAATGTCATAAAATATTTTTATACATATATATATGCATATATATATATCATATATATATATATATATATATATATATATTATTAATGGTCATTTATATATATATATATATATATATATATATAAGTAATCTTAATATTTATATATACATTATAAACATTATATATTATATATATATACATATATAAGATAATTATTATATGATTTATCCATGTATAGGCAATAATATATAAATATATGTTATGTATGTATATACAACATAACATAAATAGAAATCATATACAACTTTTGAGAATGTCATAAAACAATTTTTATGGCATTGATTAATGCATGATATTGACATGTGATTATCATCTTTTAGCATCATTATTTATTATGGAGGACTATAAATTTCAATGATCAAACATGAAGGGTTTATCATATTTTAATATGACATGTATGTAGGTTAAGCTTGATTCTTCATAAATGAAAAATTAAACAACACACTATATTTCCACCAAAAATAAATAAATTATATAGGTATATATATATATATATATATATATATATATATATATATATATATATATATATATATGTATATGTACATACATACATACATATATATATATACATATAAACATACATACATACACACACACACACACACACACACACACACACAAGTGATTTACTTTCAAATAAATTTTAAACGAAAATCAATGTTATCCATTAAGGCATTTTTATAAGTGATTTAATTTGGATCTACCAGGGTTTTATGCTTGCTCTTGTAATACCCCATTGTTTACATTGTGGCCTTTAAACCTTTTTAGGGTTTTCCCTATGGTCATATCATATTGTTAGTCAACATTTTTCTTGCCGAGAAGTCGGCGAATTTCCTATAAATGGATAACTCTCCATCCACTAAAATGACTGTTGCAATTAGTGGTGCAAATGCCTCTCAGACATGATCAAAAGTTTGCGTTGAAGGTATACGACAAGGTATGGATTATAAATCATCCCTCGATGTTGTTATTTCTAATGAATTTTTAGACCTTGTGGTCAAATGGTATTGTAACAATTGCCTTATTGCGTATTTTTGTAGTTGTGTCGCCTCAGAATCTTGCCTGTAAAACTGGAAAAGAACCATTGGGAGTCTGATGATATCTTAGTTTCAGGTATCCCTAACCTAACCAAGGGATTTTATCTCTTTTCATTTCGTGAACCATCATAGGTCCAAGCCATCCTTCTTAAGGTGGCTTTTTGGTATTTAGGAAATACCCTTTTAGTGATGTCTCATTGGACTCCTAACTTTAGCCCCACCAATTAGGCTTCGTTGAAAATACCAGTTTGGATCAAGCTTCTTGGACTCCCCATTAATCTCTAGTCATTCCTTCCAAATATATTACGCATTGGTAGGTTATTATGCCATGAGAAAGTGCACTTTTTCTACGTTTGTCCCAACAAACATGTTTGTGTCAAAATTGACCTCGCGAAAGATCGGTGGGACCATATGGATATTCAAGTTGGGTCCCTGAGTATCTCTCAAAAGGTAGTTTATTTCAACCTCCCCAATACATGATTTTTTTTTCAAGCCATATATCATCACATTTTTGAATGTACTCTTCTAGCTCACTCTAATCCAAAGTGGTGATGCAACCCTCAGTTCCTAACCCTAAAGGTGATCAATTGGATGATGGTTAAACTGTAGTCGGGAATATGAAGGAAGTAGGTGTGTAATCCACTCCTATGGAGTCTCCTACTCTTTCTCCTTCCCCTCTTCTTTTTAAGGATAATTCAAGGTCATCTCCACCCCCTCGTCGATTTACATTCCTTCCAAGCCCGCACGGAGTCAGATTGCACCTCTTCGATCGGATAACTCTAGGAACTTAGCTTCAACATGTCTACCTCTATGTCACTCTCGCATTCCACCTTAGGAGGTGTCCCATGGTGTGCGAGGAGATAATGGGATCAAACCTTTCTCCATTCATGTTGATATTTCTAATTCATATCACATCTCACTTGTTAATAACTTTGAAATTCTTTACTCCGAGGATGGCATACTAGATGGGTAAGGTGAATTTTATATGTCTGATTTTTCATGAATTTCATATCTTGGAATGTCATGGGTCTTAAAGAACCCTCTCGTAAATATTCTATTCAATTGAACTGCCAATGGTTTAGCTTCTTTGATATTATTTGTTTACAAGAAATTAATATTTCTATTTTTTTGCTTAAGAATACTCTTAACATTTATTGCTCCTAATTTTTCAAATTTTCATGCTCAACACATTGATGGAAAATGTGGCACTTTTATTTCTAATTCCCCAAAATTCTCAGCCTTAATGACCTCTCGGGCCATGATCCTTCAAATTGGGCCATGTGGGTGATTATGGAAATTAACAATATTTCTTTGTGTATTTTAAATATTTATTCTCCTCACGATGGCTCTGAAAGAATGACATTATGGAAATGGTTAGGTGATAACTGACCTTTAGCTTACTGACTTATGTGTGGTGACTTTAATATGATATAACATCCTACTGACAAACTTTGTTCCTTGCCAATGTATTGGTGTATTGGTGAGCGTGTAGCTTTGTATTTCTATAAAATTTGTTGGGGCTTTTCGATATTTTGCTCAGACATGCGGCATGAATTTAAGTCTCAAGTTTGGTATACATAGACCAATCTTCAACAAGGATGTAATAGGGATTTTAAAAGACTTTATCATGTACTTCTCTCTCAGAACCTATTTTTAATTTTACACGCAAGGCCTCTCCCTTGTCATGGTGTGGTTAGATTTACTTTTGTCAGATCACCGTATGATCTCTTTTAAGATTATTTGGAGAGGCCCCATTCAAATTCCCATCGAATCAATTCCTTCTTAAAGTCTCCTTGATGAGTCACCTGGGGTGGTCCCACTTATTGCTAAAGTTTGAAATCCACCTTTTCTGCCAGCTAGGAATAAGTGGTGAGAAGTGGCGATTCAATGCACCGCCTGTTTCCTTCACCAATTTGGAAAGAATGTTGCTCCAGTGTGTAAACTGGAATACCCAACTTTGCAAAAATAGTTCAAAATGATGTTTTTTCTCCTTGAATCCAATCCTTTCGAAACCCCTTTTCAGTTACAGGTTTCTGGTATTCAGAAAAATATCAAGGTCATAGAATTTGATTCAGCCCGTGGCACATAGATCTGATGAAGGACACATTAGCTCAAGGTGGGAGACAAAGCTTATAAACTCTTTTTCAAATAACTGTGGGCCAAACATGTTCATTAAAAAATCAAATCCATTCAATTTTCTCAAAAATGACTCACATATTTTACTGAGATCACTAACGCCTCTGTGGAACACTATTAGTTTGTCTTCCAAGCTCAAGTGGCTACTAATGAGCGAGCTTCGCTTTGCAAGCAATGTATTGATGTGGTTCTGGTCAAGTTTTCTCCTGATGACCAGGCTTGATGAAATGTTCCTCTTTCTTTAGATGAGCTTTATGCAGCTTTATTGTGCCTTGCTAATGGTAAATCTTTGAGATTGGATGACTTTCCTTGTGAATTAGACAAAGTCACTTGGTAGTTTGTTGGTCCAAACTTGCTTCATTTTTATAATGAAGCTCTCCAATCCAATTCTTTTGGGATTTTCATCAATCAAGGAAACATTAATTTCATTCATAAAGCTAGCGATCAAAAGATGATTTCTAGTTGGAGGCCTATCACATTATTGAGAATTTCTTACAAAATTCTTGCAAAGGCCCTATATTTTCACGTTGCGACATCTTACCCAATATTGTTCGACTTGAATAGAAGGGATATGTCAAAGAATGATACATTCTTGATAATATTATAACATTCTAAGAAGGAATGGAATGGTCTCGGTTCTCTCTGCAATGGCCCGTATTTCTTAAAATTGACTTTGAATAGGATTATGATTGTATTGAATGGCCATTTTTTCCTTTAAATACTCAAAGCCTTAGGATTTAGAGAAGTTTTTACCTTGGATTTCCAAAAAATTTCCAATGCTTTGCTTGTCTCACTATCAATGGGCATCAATTCTCCTAAATTGGCCTTTTCTATTCTATTATACATGGGTACCCTCTTGCACATGCTATTTTTTTCTTAGTCGCTGATGTGCTTGGATAACTTATTGCTCAACGTGGTGATCAAGGCCTCATTAAGGGATTTTTTTTTGGATCATTCGACTTAGCTCATTAAATGGGCACTTTATTGATGATTCCTTTCTTACCCTTGTTGAATCTTAACAGAATTTGGTTGTAGTTTTTGAATGCCTTGACAACTTTATTATTCCTTTAGGTTCCAACATTCAGATGGCTAAAACGTTACGATATGAGAAAATTTGTTGGCATGTGCCTAGCTAGTTGAAGGCTTACCCCTAGAAGTAGATTGGGCACAAAGAACAATTAAAAGTTTTAGGCATAACTCTTACATTTGATAGTGATTCTACTATTTTATGGTAGTATTTGATTGACTGAGTTGAAAAAAGTCTCTCGGTGGTCTTCCAAATCCCTTTTCATTGGTTAGTAAATTTCATATGTGTACCAAGATTCTTGCAGCCACTCATGTTTATGATTATACTTGTTTGTGCCCATCCTAGGATTCCTTTGCCAAGCTTTCCAACCTGCTCTAGGATTACCTTTGGTGTAAAAGTTTTGGTTTAGGTGGATTTTGGTGGGTTTCCTTGGAAGTTTGTTATTTACCCCGTGATCAAGGTGGCATGAGTATTATTGATGTCTATAGACAAAGTGTGGCTTTACATTCTAAATGGGTTGTAAAATGTCACTCAAGTGTTTAAGCCTAGAGAATTTTGCTTCAACATTGCATTGCTTCGGGTGCACCTTATGGTAAAAAATGTTGGAATAATATAGGGTTACATACCTTACTTACCAACGAGACTCTAGTAAAGATTACTGACACATTCATCACTAAAAAAAATAGATGGCCTTTGAAATAGTGAAACTTGTCTTGCGTTGGATTGGCGATGGATTTCAAACTGGGCTTTCTTTCAATTCTGGTGGTCTCCCATTATCACGAAAGATAGTATTCCATTCGTGGAAACTATGGACGTCAAAGCTCTCCATTTATCTTACAAGGGGATTCACACCATTTAGGATTTGGTTTCCTATAGAAACTATATTTCCTGGTGCGAGCTCAAGACTAAGTTTAATCTTGCAAATTCAGACCTTCTGTCTATCCTCAAAATTCAAGAGGTTACGTCAAATGTGGTGCTCTATAAACTGAGACATAAGCCTATGGATGCATGGTGGCATGATTGGCGGTTAAATCATGATATTTCCTTTCTTTACTATAATGTTGAAACCATATAGGTCAGATATTGAGCTCCATCTCACCTCCCATTTCCAATCTCAATGCCCACTGGGCCTTGCAATATTCCCATTCTAATTGGCTTCATCAAATTTCCCATTCTTGGAACCCCTTTCCTGAGCCTAAAGTTAACCAATATCTTTGGTTCCTTATCTATTAGGGCCTTCTTTTTGGAAAGCATCTTAGTCACATTGACGTTCCCAATCCAAAATGCCCTTTTTACTCTCAACCTTATTCTTTTAAGCATTTGTTTTAGTCTTGTTCCGAGCACAAGTCGTTTGGTCATGGATTCATATGTTATTTCAACCCTACCAATTGAATTCTTTCCTTGGCATTTTTCTTTGTTTAGATATTTCACTCCTTGGCCTAATTATATTGAGACTCTATGCATTTTGTTTAGAGCTTGTATTCTCTTTCATATTTGGAAATCTCGTAATATTATGATACTCTAGAATGATCAAACTATTACTTTATTCTCCACTAATGATAAAGTGTCTATTTTGTCTATTGTATGCTTATAGATTCAAGCTTAAGTCAAAAAGGTTTCCCTAGAATTTATTCATTTGTATAAATATCTCACACACTATGGGAGTGTTCATTACACAATGATTCAGGTCCCTCCCAACCCTTTGATGTCATTGCCTTGGCCATCTACGCCTCACGAGCCACCTCCACAAGGACTGCATCATAAAATCCACTCTCATAACCATCATTTCACCTCTCCCCGTGGTCACCCTTAAGCTCCATCCTCCTTTGGGTCGGGGCTGGAGTCCTCCTCTGTGAGGGAAGGTCATGGTAGAATCTCACATGTGGGCCTCTCCTCCGCCTGGAGATAAGATGTTTACCGGCTCTCCACCCCTGGTTGGGAATTGTGGTGCCTTTGCACATGCAGATGCTAGATCAGGATGGATGGCAACTTGATCCTCCTTTGGATGAGCCATGAAGTGGATCTTGCATCCTTCCTCAAGATGATCCTCCTCCTCCTCCCGGGGTGGCAGCATGTGCTTTATGCTCTTTGGTTTGATGTAATTCACTTATTTTCCCTTGTGGCATGCTCTATCTGCCCTTTGGACATTTTGTGGTGCCTACGTGGCTTTTTTGTGGGACCCTAAGTTTTTCAGTCACCTTTGCATTTGTAACTCTCGTATATTCTTATTAATATGATGGGAAGTTCCAATAGTAAATAAATATTGTTGAAATTTAAAATTAAATGGAGGAAAAGTTTCTTTAAAGAGGGACATATAGCTAGAAGAGACAAATGACTTAAAAAATATTAAAAATTTATAAAACAAAGATTAAATCGAAGGGAAACAATGCCATTGGAAGAAAACACCTTGGGAAGGGATGAAAGAATGACATAGGAAGAGATGGAGGCATTGATAGGGAGAGCTTGATTTTGTTCTTACATACATTTATTCTCTCATGATTGTTAATTTTCTATAAGGCTTTGATGATATTTATGGGTTGTTATCTTATTTTTTTGAAATAATAAGTAGATCTCCATTTGTTAAAAATCTCAATTGTAATTTTGTTGTTTGAATTGAAACATAGTAGAAGAAATGAAAATATAATCATAAAATAAACTTGTACATATATTTAATAAATTAAGAATTGTGATTTTATTACAAAATCATTTTGACAACATTTTCATGTTTATTATTATGCTGAAATTATTGGCGAAATAAAACAAAATGTTGATAGTTTCACCCTTGAATTTTGGTTGGGGCGACTGCTTCTTAGAGAAATTTATGAAATATTTAATAATTTTCAATTCATAAATATTTTCTCGGATGAGACCTTGACTGGAGTTTTTTTACATTTTTTATAAAAAAATTACCCGGAAGAAATTGTCTATTGAGAAAATTTTTTTCTTGGTGCAGAAGAGATAGATGTCTTCCATTGCATGATACCACATAATAATAACACTAAATACTAGATAACTTAAAAACACTTAGAAATATATAAGCTAATATTGTTCAGAAAATTCTTATATGCAATATAGAACCACTACTGAAAAAGAAACTTTCATAGACATAAAACATATAGACATGCTAAACAAACAATAAATAGTTGATACACAAATTGCTTACTAGTTTTTTCAATAGTGTATGCTAAATTGTTATTTTTATAGCCTAACACAGACCATAATATTGTAAGAAAACAAAAAACATAAAGAATAGGCATAAATAATTTTAAAAAATAGTAGGCATAAATAATACATGTAATTATACATATGGAATGCTTAGAAAATTCCAATATGTTTAGAATGGATGCAAATTATTGGATTTTTTTCTCCTGTAATAGAATGTTTTTAAAATATAGGAAAATACTTAGAATGTATGTTAATTGTTTGATATAATTTTCAATTAATTTAAATGTTTGGAAAATTGTTTGCATACTTAAAATGTATGTAAAGGAGCTAGTAGTCTGAAATAGTTTTTTTCCTTGTGGCCTATTATATGTTCATTACTTTGGGCACACACATTAGTTATAAAATCTCTCCCAAGAAGAACTTGTAATTCATATTTTGCATAATGTTAATCCAATTATTTTTATAGAGGCATACGAACCTCGACTTGAATTAGTGAAGACAAATTAACAGTGAACAGAAAGCATTGTGATCCTCTTATTACTAGTGTTTGTTTCTCCGTTGTGCTTTATGCTTATGGTTAGCTTAGAGTGGTTGTAATTCCTGAGAGAATTATGATAAGAATGTTATATTTAAATAAATTGTCATACCTGAAACGTTAGTCATAGTACATTATCAACTTTAACCATGATAATATTAAGTAATGTTTATAAGCCAGCTATTGCTTCTTATGATAGGACTAAAAATTAGATTCTTGAACTATTGCAACCTACAATGCTAGGAAAATGGGTTGGGTTGTGCATGATATTCTCTATCTAATAAGAATTTGATTATACTTTAGTATTCTATATTGTTGGATCAGAATTCACAACGATTCTGATCCAACAAAATGATGAAGTGGTTCTTAGTCATACTTCTAGAAAATGGTGATCATGTCATTAAAAAGACTGATTTGTAGTCCAATAAATTAATGTAGAAGCCCCAAGTCTTATCATATTATATTGCTCCATCAATCCATGTTTTACATCCTAGATTGTGGGTGGAAGAAGAACTTCATGTGAGGATCAAATCATCTATATAGAGGAAGTATTAAATTTATTCCCATGTTTTTAAATATATATTGTAGGGTTAGAATGGAAATGAGTGAAATGATACAAAAGAAATAAATTGTACATCTTCTCGTTTCAATCTTAGGGAGCTTGTTCAAGACCATAATGTGAATGATGAAGCTTGTAAATAATTGAATAATCCTCTATAAAAACATGTAGATAATCCATGTAGATCTCCTCATAAAATTCATTATAAATAAATGTAGTCTTCACACCCACTTGATGCATTAATCATCTCTTTTGTGCATCTAATTAAAACACAAGGTGAATATAATCCATCATGGCAATATGGGAAAAGGGGAAAAACTATTATAATAGTAAATTGTTTAAACCTACGAAAAACCCTTTCTATAAGATGGGTTTTATACTAAACAATACAACTACATGATATATATTCGGCCCTCAAAACCCACTTACAATGGACCAAATTTGTTCCTTTAGAAAGAGAAAAAAAATCCCAAGTGTGATTATTCCTCAAAGAAAAATACTCCTCAATCATGGCTATGTCCCACTCTGGTGTATGTTCTGCATCTAATTTTTTGGTATATTCTCTGAAATGCCATGAGACAAAAGAGAAACCCTATATGTTTGTGAAATAGTTTGACGTGTTTCATAAGGATCCTTTATAGAAGAATATACCTCCTTTAAAGTAGTTAAAATCCAATGAGGCATAAATTATGCACCAGAAGGTGGAGGTCATGGAGAAGGAACAACAACATTGAAATCATCATCAAGAAGAGTGGAATCATCAAGATGTGAAGAATAAAGAGTAAGTGAAGGATAATATATAGCTAAATTATAAATGCTGGTGAAATGCTCATCAAATTGGACATCCCCTTAGAAAAAATTGTGAGTGATAGAGTTAAAAAAAAAAATCCTTCACACCCTCATAATATCTAACATAAGTGAGTTGTTGACTATTCTTCTCATTGGATTTGCATTTTCATCAAGAATAAATGCTGAAGTCTCTCTACAAATAACTCCTCACATCGAAACATCAGGATTGGTACGAGACCAAGCCTCATCTGGTGTCATGTTATACACTTTCTTATGAGGAATGTGGTTTTGAACGTAGCTCACTATAGACTATCTCATCCTAAAATGTAATTTCCATATTATTAGACTAGATCGTGTTATTGGCGATCTCTCTCAAGGTAATATTTTTCCTCTTAACAATTCCATTTTGTCACAGAGGGTAGGGAAAATTTTACTGATCTTAAATAATATGATCTATAAAAACTTCATGAAAGGAATTACTAACATAATCCCCCATAATCTATGTGTAGCTTCTTGATAAAAGTGTGGATTGCTTACCAAAAAATGCCTTGAAGTCCTTGAAGAGTTCAAACACTTCACCCTTGTATTATATAAATTACACCTACTACCGACATGAGATGTCATCAACGTATGTGAGGACATACTTGGCCACTAAAAAATTGAGTAAGGACATAAGGTCACTATGCAATAACTCAAGGTGATACAAACCTCATAATGTATTTTTTGGGGAAAAAGATCATGATGATGTTCTCTATGTACACAATCTTTACAAAAATCATCAATGCAATAAAACTTAAGTAAGATGAGCATCATATTTTGTGAAATCATCTTCTTAAAATACTTGAAATTCAAATTTCCAAATCATTCATCACAAATTTAGCACTAATTTCAAGGTTTTAGCTTTTGGTTTTTTGTGCTTCTGTCATTTTATAGGATTTTTAGCTTTTGTTACTGCAGTTTTCTGATTTAGATCAAGTTTTCTAACAAATTTACTTAAGTTGTAATGAATGATTTTGTTTCCATGCTTTGTATTAGTTTGGGATAAAGCTTGTGTATTATCTTCTCTTGCACCATAGTGTGATCTTGAGAATCAAAAGTAACTTTAAACCTTCTTTTCTAACATTAGAGTAAGTGGGAAATTTCATTGTTCATTTTTGTACTCAAGGGAAGGAATTTTCATAAAGCATTTGTATGATTCTTTTATTTCAAAAGATTTTTTTATAAACAATTGGGAAAAATTTTTTGTGTATGATCTTATCTTCCACCATTGTGTGACCTTGAAAATCAAAAGCAACTTTAGTTTTCATTCATTAAAAAGCACTTGGATTAATTGGGAATGAAATTTGTACAAAGTATTATGGTGGTTATTTGATTTACAATTTTTTCATTATTATCTAGTTGGGTTTCTTATTGTGTATGCTCTTCTCCTGCATCCTTAGACGATATTGAAAACCAAAAACAACATTTAATCCTCTTTCTATGATATTTTAGATCTTTTTGAAACTACTAACTATTTGTGTGTAGGGCCTAATGATTGCCAAAGAAAGGAGATTCTAAAAAATCTCTAACTACACGTGTGTTACAAGTTGCCAATGGTGGTCTAAACCAAATTTCTTAATCCAAAAGATAAAAAACACACCACATTATTCAACACACTGTACTTGCAGGTTTTGGTTAAGAGCTATGGGTCATCCACTTTGAACTAGCTGAAGTGCCTTAGCATAAGCCGTCATAACCCATAAGGATGCTCCTAGAAACCCTAAAGTAGTCCACACAAAAGGGAACTGTACGTACCCAAAATTACATGTGTTACATTGTCGGAAAACAGTTACCAAAATCCCCAATGATGATTCAAGTCCTTTCAAGAAGGTGTTCCAGATCCAAAACCCATTCATAGTGTATATTTGTAGCCTAGACATCTTTACTTAGCCTTTCCATGCTTTTTTCACGATCCTCGCTTCTTTCTATGCATGTTTTGGCCTTTAGTGCTAGGACCGCCACCCTGCTGGGCAGCGGTTCTGAAACCACCGCCCATGCAGGGTGAAGGTCCTGTGACCACTTCCCTACACAGGGAAGTGGTCCTTCCCACTTTTTCCAGATTCCATCATGCGTGTTTTTAGCATGCGAAGCTTCACTTAACTTCACTTTTAGGATGCATCTGTGAGCCAAATTGTCTAAAAATAGTTTTGATTACTTGGTTCTCCTTCCCTCTTCTATTTTTAAATAGATTTAACTAGTTGGAACTACTTGTTCTTGCCTTGTGCATGAAGGCACATCCCAGCCCCAGTTCTTATATATTCCATGCTTGTGCTCAAGAAAATGGCCTGAGAATTTTGTGTATCTTGCATTGTATTTCTGCCACAATCCTACTAGGAATTACATAGCCAAGCTCAGATCTCTTGTGTTATCTCTCTTCTACTTACATTGCAACCAGACTACCTTCAAGCTACCATTGCTCAAGAATCTTCTTCTGATGTTATTGCATTCCCAATTCCTTGGAATCATATGAACACACAAAGAAAGAAAGGAACAAACTGAGGGGAAGGATACATATACAACCAGATTTTCCAAAGCTCTTGCCAATCCAGATTGGAATCGTACGTTTTCTCTCTTCATTCATCAAATTGTCAATTTCAAATCATTGGTTTCAACTACATATCAAATAGAGTAGAAAAATTATCTATTTCAATTAATTAGGTAATTACAAGTAGATCAGATCATTAGAAATCTTTCTCTTTAACATTACCAGGGAAGTTGTGGAGAACAATATCTCTTCTAGGGTTATGATTTGTTCTTCACCTCTGAGGTAGGTTTTGAAGTGTTTTGATTAAATTAGATTAGTTGTTTTAGATTTAGATTCACATATCCGCACAAGTAATTAGCTACATCTAGCTAATCATTTGTATTTAACTTGTTTATTAGATTAGACGCATTGCTTAAAAATAGAAAAGAACAAAAACATTTACTTTCACTAGATTAGCTTGCTTTTGTTGCTTTGTTCCAATATATTGTGAAAACACCAAAAACATAGATTAGATTTCCTTTGATAGTTAGCTTGTGTGACAATAATTATCCCAATTCAATCTACATGACCATCAATGGTCCACAACAAGAAAAGACTTACGGTTATGATCCCTTGGTCCCACAACCCAATGGGTGGAATTGATAACTGACATTGATACAAGTTTACGTTTAACAATTTTATGCACACGTGCAACTTTTGCTGAGAAAATAGATCAACTAAACACACTAAACATCGCTGCAAATAAATCCTATGATTATTGGACTGCTCCTAGCAATAGGGTTTGATTACGCATGACTATACAAGGGCCACAACCTCCACGAGTATTTGGTTGTGATCCTCAGGTCCCACAACCCAACGGGCCTACTAATCAATTGGATATTGATGTTGGTTTGCGTACATTGGTATTTAGATCCTCACCACTTCCACTAGACATTATTACATAATTTTCCATGTTGAACATAGTACTGATCAGGCTAAGACTTTCTGGACTAGGCCAAAAAATTGCCCATAGTTCCTGTAGCTCCATCACGCCTCTTGTTTTCACTTCCATGACCTTATCTAGAAATCCACATGAGGTGCAGGTAGGTCACTTTCCATGTGTTCAACAACCAACAAATAGAATCTCGGTAGAGCTCAACATTGATTGGATTCTTTGAATAGATATCATGTTTGATCGATCCATCACACAACTTTAGGTTAGGACAACATTCTTTTCCTTAGACTCGAGATCCCGATATTGCGTGTTGAAGACATAAGATTGACCAATTAGCTTGTTCACCACCACCACATTCATATGCACTTCCATTATACACCGGTTGTCTCAGCACGACATCGAGAAGTCAGGTACAAAGAAGGTCACGTGTTGATTTTCTATCATACAAAATTGGTGAACCCAACGTGAAGAGCTAGTCTCTAAACGTTTCCACTTTTCCATTCACTTTCTGTTTTCCCTTTATTCAACGGGTATTCTTATACCCCTGAATATGTCGGGATTAGATGAATATAGTCAACCCCTTAGGTTACGACATATACAATTATCAAATAGGTGGAAAACAAATAGTCACCTTCGCTCTCAACATGGGTAGATAATCATTCAAATGCTAAAAATCCTCTTCTTCAGGGAGTCAATGTTGGTTCTTCTGTATATATCCAGGGGCTTGACCAAATTACATAGGCATATCCACATGAACAATCAAGTTCTAACAACATGAATTTCACTAGAGAAGTAATTTCATTTCCTCGGGTGTTGTATTGACAACCCATTAGCATGTAATCGGACCAGCTCTCGCATCTAGATGAGGAGTACTTATCACGGTACACTAGGAGTGAACAACGGTTCCAAAATATGAATTGAGATTTTGATAGGTTACAAGGACACAGTGATGTCCTGCTTCAAAATAATAACACTACCCCTCTAACAATGGAAAACATGGCCAACGAGGGGTGACAACATAGTGAACAATTCATAGTAGGATACCACACTCCTCAACAACCTCCAAAAGTTCAACAACAAACACCTAAACAGAACACCACCCCATCAACGGGGATTTCATCTCGGCATTAGTAGACAAATTCAAGGAGTTAGAGCTTGCCCAAAATGCTTAAAGTTCATACATAGGGCAAACAAGAACTTATCATTATCCACAAGGTTATGGACAAAGACCTACTGCAAAATGCTCCAATTTATGTGGGCACCCCAAACCCTGGGGATTTACTAACTGGGATGGGCACCTTGGGTATGCCCCCACATGCCACATATAGATATCTACAATAGGCACCAGCCGGAAGTGAGTTCTCAAACGCCATACTAGCCGGAAATGCAATGTTCCTGGCTTTGTGCCTTCAACTCCATATCAAAGTGGTCAACCCCCTACGTGCACATGTACTCTAAATCACCAAAAGGGGATATGTACACTTACCGGGTCCTTATGGTCATCCGTAGGGGATGCCATACACCCCAAAAATGTTTATGCTATGTCATATCAGTAATCGATGCAACCACCACCTCCCCAACAAGGATCTTCAATGGTTGAAACATATGCAATGGGAACTTATTTTGAATATCTAAAGGAGCCTCTAGAATTTTCCATCTAGACAGTCATGTTCCTAAGACCCTTGCCCAATCTTCCAAAGTTCAAAGGGGAGGGCGATCCTAATGCTCATATCAAAGATTACACAACGGCCATTCGAGAGATGCTCCCGTGGGATGTGGTTGTTGTGAAGATTTTCCCTAAGACGCTAGAAGGCATCGCTCTCGAATAGTACTATAGGATACCAAAGGCCTCAATACACTCCTTCAAACAACTTGTGTCAGAATTTATCAAGGATTTTGATATGAACAAACTTTTAAGGAAAGGAATCAGAGAATTCCTTCACATCAAACAAGAGCACAATGAATTTGCAATGCACTTCATTCAAAGGTGGCAACAGGTCCTTTACTGCCTCTGCAACTGCTCCAAACATGGACTAGATAGAACTTTGTGATTTATTCCTCCCCTCCCTCAATAGGGAAACAAATGAAGAGGTTTAAAATTTCTTGCTAAGGAGCTACGAAGAAGTACTAGGGGTGCTCTCTGAATTTACCAAGTAGCCATTGACAGTGGTCATAAGACTTACGGAGAAAATGAAAAGTTAGTCATTCCTAATCAAAATAACCCCAGATTACTCCAACAACATGAAAAACAATCAAGGACCAAAAATACTTAATAAGAATCATGGAGTTATGACCGACGTTGTGACTGACCAACCTAAGAAACCTAACTTTGTTAATGCACCCAATACAAGCACTGCAAACAACAACAACAAAAATGGAAATAATTAGAGAAATAATAACTTATCGCCATCGGTAAATACTATGGATTTTAATCTTCCTCAACAACAACAAAACAACCTCAACAACAAAGACAAATGTAGACCCCAGGCCCCAATCAATACCCAGGTGGGTATCCAAACCAATTCCAAAATCAAGGGCAAGGGTTCCAAAATTTTAACTATAACAATCAACATTCGAATAATAATCGTAATTTTGGACCACAAAAAGGTACAAACCAAAGGCCTCAAGATTATGATCCTGATCTATATTGTGGCTTCCATAGGGTTCGCGGGCATGATGTAAGAACATGCCGCAATCGCAACAAGTTTTTACAACGTTTTATAGAAGATCAAAGAAAGTTATTTGTTGATATGTTTTTGGTGAACCCAAACCACACCGTCTCAGAACACTTACATGGGACATGTATCCCCACAAGATGGTAGGATAGATCCCAATGGTTCAAACAAGGGTATTGTAATAGGAACCAATGATCATGAAGCCTCAACTTCATCAAACCCATAAGTGGCACCTCCTTTGGATGGATGCCAACAAAAAAATTGTGGGATTTGTGGAATTAGATGTTGAACCTTAGATTAATGCTGCCACTAGGACCAAAGACTATTCTTCACAGCCAATCCCGATCTACTTGACTATGTCAGATGACATTCGTGATACACTAAGCAAGCCAATAGGAGCTTATGACTTGATCAGTGACTTAAGACCTTCTCTCACATTTCCTTCTTGGATCTGTTAAAGAATTCCCTGCTCACAGAGCCACTCTACTAGAAGCACTAGGTCTTGGTCATTTGATTAACATCACCCCTCCTCTGGAAGCACAAATAAACCATGTGGAATTTGATGTCTATCTTCTAGGGCAGCCTAAAAGAGATGTTGGATTTGTATTTGACATCAACAAGATGCCCACAGATGCTGAAATATATCGTAGAGGTGATGCGGCTCTATTTTTACAAGTTTGGATTTACAATGATTATGTAAAGCATGTGATGATCGATGATGGGGTAGTGGTTAACATAGTCCCCTTCTCTTTCCTGTAAAAGTTAGGTTACGGAGAGATAAATTGCTCCTCAACAAGAAGCAAGCTAAGAGGCTATGACAACCTCAAAGCAACATCGATCGACACTATAGTATTTCCAGTCACCCTTGGGCCAAAGACGGTGCTAACTGAGTTTTATATTATAGATCGGGAAACCAAATATAATATGATCCTTGGCCATCCTTGGATTCATCGCATGAAGGTAATTCACTCCATGTTGTTTCAAGATGTTAGGTTCCTGCATTTAGGGAAGGTCTTTATGGCGCAGGTGATCCAAAACCCTTCGACATACATTTGGCTAACTTAAAGAAAAGGCCATGGGTCCATTCTGAATTTGAGCTTCCTACGAATCAGTTAAACAAACCCACAAGTTTAGCACCACAAGAAAATTTGGTCCCTACAACAGAGTTAGAGGTCACATGACTGATTAAAGGCATTCGGTGGTCAAAGATGAAACTGTCATCGTAGCGACAATATCGTTAGGAACTACAACAAATATTATCGAGCTATTGGAAAAGGATTTACCTATTCTCATTTCATTTGATTCTATGGGTATGGGACGTACCCTGGGACTCGGTTCTCTTCCAGCAGATGAAGTCTGTATGGTTGAAGTAACTGAGGTAAATGAGGAAGATTCAAAGGATGATCCAATATCCATCTTTCCAAGTAACTATTGGACTCTCCATTTTGATGGAACCAAGTGTCATTTTGGTGCCGAGGTAGATGTGATTCTTACCTCTCTTGAGGGAAGGATTCTACCTTTTCCTTCAAATTAAATTTCAAATTCACAAATAATGGGGCTGAATATGAGGCTCTTCTCCTTGGTCTCATTGTGGCCAAAAGAATGGGTGCTCTTAAGATCAGGGTACTAGGTGATTCACAACTAGTCACAAATAAAGTATCTGAGGTATACGAGACTAGAGCCGAACATCTACAACTCTAAAAGATAGCAATGTTGAACCTAACGAAGGGGTTTGACTTCATATCAATTGAAGCGATCCCACGTGAACAAAACCTTCTTGCAGACTCTATAGCAACTTCTGCCTCCCACTTTACTCCAAGTGGTGAGTTGGAAGATAAAAACTTCATGGTCTCGGTTTGTGCTAAACCCTTGGTTCGTAAAACACTAATTACCCCAATGTTGAAATACATAGAAGCCGAGAATGAGCCTGTTGTCTCAGATCACATTGATAGTAATGAAGAAACTCTAGGATACCTAAACACTTTTGCAGAATTACATCTTACGCATCACGAGGTTGATCTCTCTCTAATTCCACATTCTTCTTCCTATTTTGGAAACCCCATGGTGGAGTCTTCCTTGGGAAAGGATCTTGATATTTATGAGGTAGGGGAACAAGGGGATTTAGAGTTACCTCTAGCCCCGCTTGAGTTTGAGGAAGGTAATGCCTCCTTAATCGAGGGAATGATCGATATAAATATTGGGATAGAGGAGGAACCAAATTTTTGAAGATGGGATCCTCCTTAACTCTAGAGGAGGTAGAGATACATACCCAAGTCCTCAAGGAGCATCAAAAAGCCATCGTGTTTAGCTACAAAAAAATGATGGGAATTACACCACACATTGCGGTTCACAACCTCATCACCAAGCCGGATGCTAAACCAATTAAACAGAAGTCAAGGCCCATGAAGCCAAAGGTGGCCCTCATGGTGAAGGAAGAATTGATGAAGCTCCTGCAGGTCGGATTCATCAATCTGGGTCGACTACTCACAATGGGTGTCTAACATAGTCCCCGTTCTCAAGAAGAATGGAAAGATTCACATTTGCATAGAATTTTGGGATATCAATAAGGCTTGTCCCAAAGATGATTTCTCATTACCATCCATCGATGTTATTTTTGACATAATAGTTGGGTTTGAATTATTGTTTCTCATGGATGGGTTTTCTAGGTATAATCAAATTAGAATCTCTGAAGAGGATCAGGAAAAAACTACATTTATAACTACTTGGGGAACCTATTGTTATGTTGTCATGCCATTCGGACTTAAGAACATTTGTGCCACATACCAACGAGAAATGACATATATATTCTATGATCTTATTCATAACATTGTGGAAACCTATGTGGATGATATTCTGGCAAAGGCCAGAAAATGTTGCGATCACCTAGAGGTGTTTCGTATCATCCTTTCTCACTTAATCGAATATGGCATCATGTTGAATCCTAGAAAAATGTGTATTCGGTGTAATAGGCAGCAAGATTTTGGGATACATCATATCTTCACGAGGGATTGATGTTGACCCAGCCAAAATCTAGGCTGTACTAGAAATGATTCCACCATCAAACGAGTCTAGCATCAGATCCTTTCTTGGGAAACGTGGTGCAATTCGAAGGTTTATCCCTGATTTGACCTTTGTTGTTCACCCAATCAATAATTTGTTGAAAAAGGATTGCTGCATTGAGTGGATGAAGAATGTAATGAGGCATTCGAGTTCGGTTAAATGATTCTTATTGTCCCCTCCCATGCTCATGCCACCTAGGTCAGATCACCCCTTAATACTATATTCATGAGCTATGGACATTTTGCTAGCCTGCATGTTGGCTCAAGAAAATGATGATAAACAAGAATGTGCGTCTATTTCATTAGTTTAACATTTCTTGATTATGAGACACGTTACACACAAGTAGAGAAGGAATGTCTTACTATAGTCTTTGCGACAAAGTGTTTAAGACATTATATGTTGAATCAAGAAACAAGGGTTATTGTTAAATTAGATCACTTGCGGATGTTATTCACACAAGGATCCTTATCTAAGAAATTTGGGTGCTTCATAACTCTGATGGGTGAATTTGAGTTAACATTCATTAATCAGAAATCCGTCAAATGACAAATCATTGTGGACTAGTTGGCCGATAACCCATTGGATGGAGGTGATATGGTGGATCTAAACATCCCCGATGAGTGTGTATACTTCGTCGAAACTAGGCCCCCCATTTTTGCGTGTCCATGGTATACTAACATCATTAATTTTATAGTGGACCATACATACCCGAAGGGGAAACATCACAACAAAGAAGGTGGTTATGTGTCATTTCCACTAAGTACGTTATTTTGGAACAAGTGCTCTATCGTAGAGCTTTTGATGGGATGTTGTTAAGATGCGTTGACACAGAAGAATATGAAAACATTATTTATGAATCACATAGTGGAGTATGTGGAGGTCACTTTGGTGGCCATGCCACTACTCGGAAGATACATCGGATGGGCTATTTTTGGCCCACTCTAGAGCATGACACAATCGGGTTCATGTGCAAATGCCATAAATGTCAAGAGTTCTCCCACGAGATCTACATACCGACACAAGCCTTGCAACCAATTGCAACCCCATGGCCCTTCTCCACATGGGGCCTAGATTGATAGGGAAGTTCTCTCCCTCATCAACAAATGGCCATAACTTCATAATCACGCCACATAGTACTTCACTAAGTTGGTGGAAGCCATGCCTCTTACCACCGTACCTGGGTCTATAATCGCTAAGTTCTTCTTGAACTAGATCATTTGTAGGTATGGAGTTCCATAGGTCATTATCTTAGATAATGACACATCTTTCAAAAATGATGAAGTATGTGAATTGTGTGTAAAGTTCAAAATAAGTCACCACATGGCTTCTCTCTATTATCCTTAGGCTAATGGATAGATTGAGGCTATGAATAAGACATTAAAGTCCATCCTCCTTAAGACCGTTAGGGATAACAAATGAGAGTGGCACTTAAAGCTTATTCCGGCCTTGTGGGCCTATCGGACATTAATTAGAACACCAACAGGGCAACCCCTTTTCTTTGGTGTTTGGTGTGGAAGCGGTTTTACCGCTCGAAGTCGAAATACCTAGTCTCGTATTTCACTGCAAGGAATCCTGGGAGAAGAAGGCTATCGGGAAGAATGAATCTCTCAGTTAGAAATTCTTGATGAGGCTAGACTCAACGCTGAACAATGACATAACATTTATGCTAACCGGATGGCTCGACAATACAACAAGAAGGTCTACGAGCATGAAATATATGAAGGATATTTGGTCTTAAGACTTGATAGCCGGATAGACAAAAATACCGATGAAGGAAGGAAATTCAGACCTAGGTGGTTGGGTCCATATTGAGTAATAGAAGACTACAAAAACAAGGCATTTTACCTGTGTACACTAGAGGGTGAGGAGTTTAGTGAATCTGTAACTCTCTTCACCTAAAGAGGTACTACGCATGATTCATCAACATTTTCATATGTACATTACTGCATCTACACTACATTTTCATCTGCTAATTCATTCTATAAAATTTGTGATCAAGGGACTTATTCTTATAGCAATTCCTAAAAAATTCTAAAAGCAACAACAAAACATTCAAATCACATCTCTTCAAATTTTCATGGTCTCATCAAATGTTTCTGAATCATGTCATTAGTCCAAATAGGATAAGACAAGGTTTGACCGTAACCATACCAAGGCCTGCACACTTGGTTCTACTTTTGGTCTCTTTCTAGGTTAGGTGTCTTTTCCCATAGTATTTTCTAGAAGCTTCATGGTGTCGCATCTATCCCATATGTATCTCTTTGGAAATAAGAACATTCTAAACACTTTGCTTAAATAAGTAAGTCAAATGCAAATCCAAAGAAATTTTTTATTTTACACATTTCTTTTCCCTACCAACCTTCGGTGTTGAGCCTACATCTCTTACTAGTGATGTAGGGTTTGGAAAGGAGAGAAATTCCCTTACTCACCTATGCCTTGTCCATGGTGATGAGCCCATACTTCCTACTAGTAGCATGGGGTAAGGTGTAGGGGGTATCGTTGATAAAATTGAAAGTTATAAATAATCCATTCAAATAATGTGAAATCATAAGTCAAAAACAAAGTGAATTAGATGTCCAAAATTCCAAAAGAGTTCAAAACTTCAAAACCAGATTTTGTCAACCAAGTGGCCATCTACGGATCTAAGTCTAGATAAATTGGAAAGCAAATCACATTCTAAACTATGAAGTAGCTTGAGTAGGGTGAGGTTGTAGTGTCTCAATTTGGTTATGTCAAATCATTATCTTTCCCTCATCATTACCATTCAATAAATATCCATAACTTGCACCCTTTCTGGCTCTTGGTGTTGAGCCCTTGCATCTTACTAGCTACGTGGAGTTAGGAATGAGGCAAGTACATTTACTTATCATATCATTATATCACTATGATTTTATAAGACAACATGAAGTACCAAAGATTGCTTAAAGAAACTAAAGTTCAACATCACATTATGTTTGCATTATCATATATCAACATTATAAAATACAAAAAGAAATCATTCTATCATCATTCATACCCACTGCATGCATTTTGAAAAGCATAGAAAAATGGAAATTCTAAACATCTAGAGTACACATGAGAGATAAGCCAAAAGAAAGTCAACTCAGATACAATGGATTACCTGAACAAAAATAAGGGTTTGTATATATCATGGTGAGTCAAGTTTGTATATAATGCCATCACACAATAGGTGTGGTCAAAACACTCGCAATGAGCCCGAGATATACAAAAATTCATATAGTGCTCGACAAAATGGAAACAAAGCAATAAACAACCCAATATCCTGTCAATCCCTGTGGGATCCCTCGGATGGTGCACGACCACGTCCAGGGCTCCTATTGTGGCTGTGACGACGCTGGGAATGAACCGAATGGTGTGAATGCTCATGGTGGCAGCCACCAACCTGTGGTCTCACTGTGGGAATGGCTCCGCCTCATCAAACAATTGACGGTCTCATATCCGGCCACTTGGGTATAAAGGGAGGTCACCACCTCCGCTATCCTCCAAACAGGAGAAAACACGTCAGTGTGTCTGCCGGTTGCTAATGGCTGGCCTGAGTCAGTAGTCAACTCGGCTCGGGTCTTCCCGAGGGATCAATAGGATGTCCACACACACTTGTCGAATGAGCTCTCGCCACTCCTATGTAGTCACTGCAAGAAATAACATAGGAAGAAACAATGAGTTAGAAAACCACAAAACGCAAATAAAAAGAAAGTACCAAACTAACATTTCCAACTAACAAGGTTAAGAGAAGAGTATTAAACATACTCGGATCTCTAGGAATCCAGGTAGGGTCAAGTGGTTGTTGTTGCTGATGTTGTTGGTGGTATGTGGGGCCTCCCCAAAGCTAGAGGATAAATGTTGTCCTATCACATACTCATCATCTCCCTCCCCACCTTGAGGAAGTGTCTCCTCTGAGACCAAGGTCTCTCTCTCGTGCTCACCTCCTCGTGTACTGCTCTCAGCATATCCTGAGTGTTATGCCACTCATGGTCACTCTCCTCCTCCTCCATATGGGCTATGTCACCAGTCCCAACACCGAACTCCTCATTTCTATGTACCTTGGGATATGATATTATAATGAATATGGGTTGATGGAGATGCCAACATGTGGCACACATCCCCTTAGTTATATGGGTTCACATAGGAATTAGTTATATTGGGTAATGAGTCGGCCTACATTGGGACTAGGTGTTACCTATCCTATTTAAAGGATGTGAGTATCATTATGAGAGGGGGTATGAGTTGATTATTATACTTGGTAGAGGTATATTGGAGGTATTCCCCTCGAAGTGGATTCCCATCTTGGGATATTGTGGAGTTACTCCTTCCTTAAGGAGCATTGTATGGTGTTGCCCTACCTTAAGGGTATTATTCTACATATATTGATTATTTGGGAATCTTAGCCCACCCATATATCTTGTGTTGTGTTATCTTCTGAAATTTATTGATTTATTATATGCAAAGTTCTTATCAAGTGGTATCAGAGCGTCGATTTTGGCAAAAATTGGGTCCAAACCCTCATTTTAGAGATTCATATATATTTTGAAATTGGATGTGAATTTTTTCTCAAATTTTTACCACAGTTCTAAAATAGTTTCAGAAAGCTACAGATCAAATTTTGTAAATTTTTGAGGTGTTTTGTGGAATTTATTGCATTTTTAGTGTTTCTCCTAAATTTGCACCACAAGCCGCAATTGTAGGATTTTTTTGAATTTTTACATTTTCGGAAACCTCTCAAAAATTAAATTGGGGTTTGTGTTCTATGATTTCTGATTTTTTTCCGACCTTTAGCTGAAAGGGTTAGAATAAGTTTTGATCATAAGGGTCTATTCCTAAAACCCTAGTTTTGTGGATCATGGGGATGGTAACTTTTTTTGGAGATGACAGGATTGATGCTAGAGAATGGTGGAAAAAAATTAGGGATAAATTTTCTAAACCATCAGATATTTGGTTATTCAAGTTTTGGATTAGTGGCCCTACACAGATTTGGTTTTCTGAGTTAGAAAAGGAAAAGTCTAATTGGTCTTTGAGTGGACTGGAACAAGTTTTCATGGACAGATGGGAAACAAACGAAGAAAAGAAAGAGGAAGTAGAAGAATTTAATGATAATAGTGATGAAGAGGAAAAAAAGAAGAAGAAGAAGAAGAAGAAAATGTTGAGGTTGAAGCTGCTACACATGATTTAGAAGGAGAGACAACAAATCGAGATACAAGTTCAAATAATGCATCTCCAAGGAAGGAAGCTTCAATATTTCAGTTTGAAGGGGGCACATTCAAAGGAAAAAGGTAATTTTTTTCATAAACCATAGCAAAAAATATAACTTCATCAATATGGATGTAGCTCAACATCTACATGTTCAAGCAAAGCATATCAAGGAATCTCAAATGGATGGTAAGAAGATTCAAGTTTTTGAAGATTTAAAGCTTTCTATGGATAAATATGTTTTACATTCAGATTTTTATGCTTTAGATATGGATGGTATGGATATTGTTCTTGGATATCCTTGGTTAGAGACATTGGGAACAATTAATATTAATGTGCAAAAGAAATTCATGAAATTATGGTACAAGAGAAAGAAAATTACATTGCAAGATATCACACTTAGCAAGGAAAAAAGTAATGTAAAATTGGATCATGAAGATGAATTTGAAGATGGTGAAGAAGGGAATAAGGATAAATCAGAAGGAGAGGATGAAGAACATGATGAAAAAGAAAAAATAATTCATCTACTCAAGGGAAAACAAAAATAACAAACAAGGTGGAAGAGAAAAATAAAGTTGAAGAAAAGGTTGATAAGGTTGAGGATACTAAGGTTGCACCATATAAACACCCACATCATCATGAGAGAAAAAATCATGGGGTCATGCTACGACACATAAGGGAAAAAATCTATATAGTTATATAGGGAATTGGAGGAGCAATTATCAGGGCTATACACAGAATCAATGGAGCAACCTTTATATGAAATGGAATCATAGGAATAATTATTATGGATATGCATGGATGCCGAGGAGGAATGCATATGTACAAGGATGGAATCATATGAGTGCAAGGGAATATGGAATCAGGTTTAGAGAAACATCACCCATTAGGATCTCATATGGGTGGTTGGATGATCGAGCATAGCGACTATTGTGCAATAATTTAAATCACACTCATTATATGGTTTCTTCTTATGTTTTGAGGATGAAACATGTCAAAGAGGGAGGCAATGCTATGTACCTTGGGATATGATATTATAATGTATATGGGTTGATGGAGATGTTGACATGTGGCACACATCCCCTTAGTTATATGGGTTCACATAGGAATTAGTTATATTGGGTAATGAGTTAGCCTACATTGGGATTAGGTGTTACCCATCCTATTTAAAGGATGTGAGTATCATTATGAGGGGGTATGAGTTGAGTATTATACTTGGTAGAGGTAAATTGGAGGTGTCCCCCTCGAAGTGGATTCCCATCTTGGGATATTGTGGAGTTACTCCTTCCTTAAGGATCATTGTATGGTGTTGCCCTACCTTAAGGGTATTATTCTATATATATTGATTATTTGGGCATCTTGGCCCACCCACATATCTTGTGATGTGTTATCTTTTGTAATTTATTGATTTATTATATGCAAAGTTCTTATCACTCATCCTTCGTCTCCTCTCCGAACGACTCCTCCTCAATCTCGTCTCTTGTGTGCTCCTCAGAATTGGAGTCTACATCAATGGGCTCATCCTCCTCTCCACTTTGTGAGTAGGAGAGGCCACAATCTGAAGCAAAGGCACTCGAGGGACACCAGCTGCCCATTGAGCACATACCACATGCCTAACTACAATGGGCACACCTAGGGTAACCACTATCCAGCCGGGATCTCCTCTAGGGCCCTTCCGAGCCTCCTAAATGGTCTTGTAGACTAGTACCACTGGGGGAAACATGTCAACATATGGGAGGCCAAACTATGGAGGAACTTGATCAAATGGATGAGTCTCAACTCTCCCTGTCCTGTCAACTAACTGACCTGTGGTAGAGCAAGCTACCATTGTGGTCACCTCTGTCCCCATAACCCTGCCATATCCTGGTAGGGTGTTGTAACCATGTCTACCATGGTCAAGGAAGCCACTAGCTAGTGTGGCATCCTAAGAACTGACATAGTTATCCACCTCACTACCCGGACAACCCCTAGATCCAATACTAGTATTCCCCTTCCGTAAGGGATGATGCGCTCATAGACCAAGCTCATAAGAAGAGTGGGGTGGCTCAGTGACTACCCCTGTAATCAGACTACCCTATACAAGTCATGATAGGTAGTCCAAGAATGTCTGCTCCCTAGGCGTATGTGTAGTCATTGCCCCTTGATCTATGTAATAATAGGAGCCCAATAATATAGAAGGGTGTCACCCCCTTGTCCCCGATCAATCGGGAGGACAAGATGCCCATGATGGCTCTCCAGATGATACGAATAAGAGTAGTATCGATAAACTGGACCTTGATTCCCTTCTTGAACCAAATGAGACACCAACATCTCCCATGTAGGTGGCCCACTGAGTCATCGCAGCCCTGGATCTGTTGTCTCTAGAGTCAGTCTTCTCCCAAGTCTCGGGAGTCCAAGAATGCAGTATACATCCTCCAGGGTGATGGTCCACTCACCCCTGACACCTGGCAACCAAAAAGTATTCCGGTCTACTTCCCAAGTAGGAAAATAAGTCACACAATATGTGACTGGTAGGGGTAACATGGGGCACCCGAGAAATCCGCCAGATATCCTCCCTTTACAAAATGTCCATCTCACCCTGGGTCAGCTGATCTAAAATCCCAGGGAGCCAATCACACTCCCTCTCCTGACTCTAGCAGTATGTACTCCTCCTTCTGCATTCACCAAAACATTGGAAAAGAGCAAGTTAGTAACATATAAAAATATAATCTAACCAAAAACATGAAAAACATCAAAAATCCAAAAAAATCAAGTTAATGCACATTTTGGTCATTCTGTTTTAAGAATACCACCCAAGTGTAGGGCGGTGGTTCCAAGACCGCCACCCGATAGGACGGCGGTCCCATGACCGCTGCCCCTTTGGGTGGCATTCCTGAGCCTATTTTCAAAATATGCTCTTAACCCTAAAAAATGCTCAAAAACACAAAAATGACCATTTTAGACAAAATAAAATACTGCCCTATGGGAGCCCCCTAGAGACTCATTTAAGACAATTTTTTTAAAAAATAGTCCCCCTAGGAAAAATTTTCAAACATTTTACATTTTAGGTATGAAAAGGCAAAAGTGAAAAAAACTAACCTTAGACTGTGTTGATTGATCTCCGCTCATGGAGGCATGATCACGATCTCGTAATGGTCATTTTGGTTGTACTCTCATCGGAAATGGTCACCGTGGGTCCAAAGCTCCAAATTCACTAAATTGAATATGCACAAATGAATTAAAAAATGAGTTGTTTATATATATATATATATATGTTGTTTTGACCTCGTTTTGAGTGTATGTGTTTACAGGGATGGAGCGTTGGCGTAGGTATATCTCTATATCCCCACACAAATGGTAAGTCCTCTTGTCGTTTTAATTTAGTGTTTATTTTTTGATATTTTATCTATCTACACTTGAGTCTTCCTTTTTTCTCTTTAGCGATAGCGGGAGTTTAGATGATGACGTTTTGACACGGGCATTTAGGTATAGCTTCCAACTCCCCATTTCGGGAACGCCATACTTGGATTCTACGTTTTATGCCTTTTCATGGCTAAGATGCTTCTCGAGGGGGCAATATGTATGCACACCAAAATTACATGTGATACATTGTCAGAAAATGGTTACCAAAATCCCCAATGATGATTCAAGTCCTTTCAAGAAGGTGTTCGAGCTCCAAAACCTATTCGCACAGTGTATATTTGTAGCCTAGACATAATTACTTAGCCTTTCCATGCTTTTTTCCAGCTCCCACTTCTTTTTGTGCATGTTTTGGCCTTTAGTGCCAGGACTGCCACCCTGCCTAGGAAGTGGTTCTGAAATTGCCACCTAGGTAGGGTGCATCCTGTCCGCTTTTTCCAGATTCCATCATGTGTGTTTTTAACATGCAACGCTTCACTTAACTTCACTTTTAGGATGCATCCGTGAGCCAAATTTTCTAAAAATAGTTTTGATTACTTGGTTCTCCTTCCCTCTTCTATTTTTAAATAGATTTAACTAGTTGGAACTTCTTGTTCTTGCTTTGTGCATGAAGGCACATCCCAGCCCTAGTTCTTATATATTCCATACTTGTGCTCAAGAAAATGGCCTGAGAATTTTTGTGTATCTTGCATTATATTGCTGGCACAATCCTGCTAGGAATTGCATAGCCAAGCTCATATCTCTTGTGCTATCTCTCTTCTACTTGCATTGCAACTAGACTGCCTTCAAGCTACCATTGCTCAAGCGTATTCTTTCTTGATGTTCTTGCATTCCCAATTTTTTGGAATCATATGAAAACACAAAGAAAGAAAGGAACAAACTAAGGGGAAGGATACAGATACAACAGATTTTCCAAAGCTCTTGCCTATCCAGGTTGGAATTGTGTGTTTGCTCTCTTCGTTCATCAAATTATCAATTTCAAATCATTGGTTTCAACTACATATCAAATAGAGTAGAAAAATTATCTTTTCAATTAATTAGGTAATTACAAGTAGATCAGATCATTAGAAAGCTTGCTCTTTAACATTACCGAGGAATTTGTGGAGAACAATATCTCTTCAGGGGTTATGATTTGTTATTCACCTTTGAGGTAGGGTTTGAAGTATTTTGATTAAATTAGATTAGTTGTTTTAGATTTAAATTCACATATCCACACAAGTAATTAGCTACATCCAGCTAATCATTTGTATTTAACTTGTTTATTAGATTAGACGCATTTCTTAAAAATAGAAAAGAACAAAAACATTTACTTTCACTAGGTTAGCTTGCTTTTGTTGCTTTTTTCCAATATATTGTGAAAACACCAAAAACATAGATTAGATTTCCTTTGATAGTTAGCTTACATTACAACAATTATCCCAATTCAAACTACATAACCATCAACGGTCCACAACAGGAAAAGACTTACAGTTGCGATCCCTTGGTCCCATAACCCAATGGGCTGGAATTGATAACTGACATTGATATAAGTTTACGTTTAACATTTTTACGCACACCTACAAATTTTGTTGAGAAAATAGAACAACTAAAAACACTAAACATCACTACAAATAAAGCCTAGTATTATTAGACTTCTCTGGCAACAAGGTTTGATTATGTGCATGACCATACAAGGGCCACATCCTCCACGAGTATTTGGTTTTGATCCTCATGTCCCACAACCCAACGAACCTTCTAATCAATTGGATATTGACACTGGTTTGCGTACACTGGTATTTATATCCTCACCACTTCCACCTAGACATTATTGCACAATTTTCGTGTTGAACATAGCAGCTGATCAAGCTAAGACTTTATAGACTAGGCCATAAAATTTCCCATAGTTCCTGCAGCTCCATCACGCCTCTCGCTTTAACTTCCATGAACTTGTCTGGAAATCCATATGAGGCACCTACAGGTCACTTTTTGCGTGTTCAAAACCAACGAATAGAATCTCGGAGAGCTCGACATTGATTGGAGTCTCCGAGAAGCTATCATGTATGATTGATCCATCACACAACTTCAAGTTAGGAGAACATTCTTTTCCTGAGACATGCAGATCTCGATATTGCGTGTTGAAGACATAAGATTTCCCAATTAGCTTGTTCGCTACCACCACATTCACATTCACTTCCATTCTACACTGGCTATCTCGGCACGACCTCGAGAGGTCGGGTGCGAAGAAGGTCACGTGTTGATTTTCTATCATATAGGAACCTTGTGGAAAAATTGGAAAGTGCTCCTCTACCCAATTGATTAGTACGCCTAGAGAGATTAAAGTAAAAATTATCTTCACGCAACCCTAGTGAGATGCAAATGAACGTAATTTATTACTCATTGTATTGAAGGGGTAAAACAAAGATGAGATACTCCAAGGTTTAGTCAGTATGACTTCCTTGGAAAACCGCTCATAGAGATATTTTATGACACCTAGAGAGTAAACCAATAGGAAGCTTGTGGCTTGGAGCCAATTTTACTTTATCCATCATGTTTTATAGATCTCTCACAACGTGAAAACTGTTTTGGATTCAAAACCTTGTTATTTGAACAAGGGGAGAGTCCATAAAAGTTGAAACCACGTGTTATTTCATCACGAAACTTACGACAGGTTACTTTGTCCTAATTTTTCACTTGTCCTAAGATAAGGTGAAACTCTGTTGAAGTTACACTTAGTATTTTTCATCACCACTTGGTCTAATCCTTTATTTTATTGTTTCCCATTTAGGACAAAAGGAAAAAAAAATGCGTAGATACTGCTACAAATAATTATGTCCACCACTTTTTTAGTCTACTTGCATGATCATGTCATGACAGGAATGTAAGTGTTAAAAGTGTGAATCATACATTTTCATGTTCTAGTAGGACCTTTTTATCACACCCATATTGAGACTCATTATCATTGTAGTTAAGTTATCTTATCATTGAATTCCTTTAAGTTGTTACGCTTCCTAGATTATGGCCATACAATTTTGATACCTATGTTTCGTTTCCATTTGTGAAACTCAATCTAAGTCTCTAATTTGTATTGTTATCCTACTCGCATACATAACAATTTCTTGATATAATTAGGTTTAGTTGTGATCCTAACATTTCCTTGAGTAATTTAGAGTGTTAGTGTTACGTTATTCACATCGTGATAACATCATTTTTATACTAAAATCTTGCTTTCATTGCAAAGCTTGATTAAAGTGTCTAAATAGTGTTGTTACGCTACTCACATTTGTAATTTCCATTTTCAAATACTTGGACTTTGTTTGTGTTTAAAACTATTTTTTAGTATATCTTGTAGGGAGATCGCATCAACACTTTCTTAGTATTTAGGTCTTATTTATTTTAAACTTGACCTAAGTGGCGATATTGTGTTGTCACTATTTTCACTATACCTATCTTGGAAAATGTAAGGAGTATATTATTTTTTTGATTGGATTTTAGTCTTATACGTAAATATCTTGTCCTAGATACTTCTTGTTAGATATTACTGTTTCAAGGTGTCATTATTTATTCTTTGGTTTCATTGGTTCATATTGATCCTTTGGATTTGTGAAAATTTGTTATTCGACATTATTTGTGACAACTTGACATCATTATGCTGCATAAATTTACCTAGGGTCCATTTTAGTCAACCTTCGTGAAATCTTTTGCGTTATGCCTCCTACTACAAGAATGGGGCATCAAAAATTAGGAGTAGGTCCCTTTGAAAATGACATGGTAAACCCACTTTTTGAAGACAATATCATGATTGATCATAGTGGTGGTGAAGAGAACTCTCCTCGAGTGGACTTTGAGTTTAATCCTGCCCAAATTGATAATTATTCATACCAAAATAGACATGAAGTTCTTATGTGTGTCGTAGAGTTAGGAGCCAAGTTACCATCTATAATTGATCCTTATCTTATTGCTGGTATGGTTCATGGGGAAGAGGAATAAAAACTTCCTCCTTGTAATATTAACGACACCATAAACCTAGGTCATGCCTCTACTTCTGGTCAACAGAATGATGGGGAGATACCTTTACAAAATGATGGATGATATTGCATCCCCATTTTCAGAATTCATTATGAGGACCATGAAGAGCATGCTCATTATGAATAACCTTCTCCTCGTGAAAGTCGTAAAGAAATACCTACTCAAGAGGTAACTTTAGAACAATAGGTATCTCTCAATTGGCTAGTTTGACTTCGCATGTAAATAAGGAACAACCAAAGGCTCCAAAATACGATAAACCTAAAGATTCATACCACAAAATATATACCAACACTCCTCGTAATGAGATGTGTAAAGACACTTATGAGGACTTGTATACAGACAATAAAGGTGGCAAAACAACTACACTTAACCACTTGTATAGGCCAATTCCACCCACATAGGACAAAATTTTCAATCAAGAGTGGTCATCCATGAAGACTACCCTTATATATTTACAAGAAGGCCATATAGGTTATAGCAAAAAGAATCAAATTGAGGATTTATGCCCATATCCCTTTCATAGGGCTATATTGCAGGTACCTTTCCCATGTCATTTTTATTGTCCCAAGTTTGACAAATTGTAGTGCCCACAATTTCAACAACAAAGTACAATAGTAAAATTTGTAGAATAATTTTTTTTTTGTCTTTCATTGCTCATAACACAACACCACATGGGCTCAAATAGAAAAATTCAACAACACATAAGACACTTACATAATCATGGACCCACATAGACAACATGATAATACTAGGTGCAAGTCAATACCACACTTTCCCTAATGATCAATTACTAGAAATGATCCAACCACAAAAGAGACCCAAGGATTGGCAATTCCACAATGCGTCATTACCATGGTTACATCCTAGTTATGTTTAAAATTCCAAGAGCATTTATCATGTGAAGATAAATTCCCATTACCAACTGTATATTTTTAATTTTGGTTCTGATTCAACTCATAACAAGAAATATTATTTTCCACATATTTAATGCATACAAAACTTTTCATACTCGTTTTTATGTAAGGGTTCTCAAATATGTTTTTTTGTTTAAATTCTACCCTCATTACACAAGGGAAAAATAACATGAAGTCAAGGGGAAGAAATGTTAATATTTAAAGGAGATTTAGAGTCAAGTTACCTCTTCCTATTAACTTCCCTCTACTATGGTACTTTATATTCCTGTTATAGCTGATATAGTTCACTAGTTGGTTTGAGTCAATTCCACATTTTCACATCTTGAAATCTTATTTATTTATATATATCCTTAAGATTTTATGTTTTCTCAAAAGTTTAATCTCACCAAGGGCAATTCATATTCATTTTTAACAACATGAGAATGCCCATTCAAGTTGTAAGGACTTCAGGTATGATGTTATTCTTAAATGAAAATCTCATTTACTCTTATACTCTTTTCACTTACATCGTACTTTGGTCTCACTTTGGTCCCACTATTAGCATTGTTTTTAGAACAATTGTAAATCAAATAACACATAATTTACACTAATGGATTCAATACTACAAGGAGTGTAACCTAAAATCAAGACAACTCATTTCATTCCCATTATATACTCATGTGTTAAATGCATATTACAAGCAAGACATATAATACAACTTTCATGCCTTTCAAATACCTTCTACGGAACTATTTCAATCGTTTTCTAAAAATGCATCATAGTTTCTTTGAATAATAACCTTAATAGGGGTCCCACAATCTATTATTTTCAAAATCATTCTAAATTCAACACTATACCCTACTATAAGACAATAAAAGAGAGTTCTAATATATGTACATCACAATTTTTTGAGAAACACGAGGTAAATTGCTATTAAACACTAAGGGAATACTTTGATCTAATAAGGACAAAAGGGATTCAAAAACAAGAGTAGATTGCGTAGGTAATTTGACACATAGAATCCACTTGTGTCATTTAAATCTCACCATGAGATCAATCGTAGGAATAACACCAACTACCTTTGCATGGTTTTGGCCACTCACTATGGTGCCAAGGGAAATTACACACATGGGGTTATGAGACCAAGTTTTCAATTTCTCCACTTCTCTTAAGTCAACATCTTCTAAATATAATTTTGTTTGCTAAGAGTTATTTACAATTTCCACCCACAAGTTAACCTCTTAATCAACCAAGGTTTGGTTTAATTCCAATTGCACTCAAGGATCTACACCCAACTATATATCAGTTTAAGGTGAGAAGACATATTTATCCTATACAACCTTTGTAAAAGACCAAGGTGTTATGTTGTTACTAGCCAAGGTAACACATTTATCTTTGAGGAACTAAATAAATCATTAACAAGAGTTTAATGCATAGTAAAACTAGTTCACTAACTCCATTTTTGTCATCTGGATCCCACGAAGAGTTCATGCGATGATGAAGTTAATCCTAGATCTAACTTCATAATAATTTGGTTACCTATGAGGATAACAAGGATGTTTTAGTTCTACTTACCCCATATATGGTAAGGTCTCACCGCATAGTTCGTGCTTCAAAAAAGGACTTTTAAGTTATAGAAATGGTCTTTCAAAGACTTTTCTTAGGAGTACTACAAGAAATATAGATGTGAGGATCAAATTATTTCCTATAATGATAGTGTTTTCTAACTTGGATGTGACTAGATTGAGAGGGAGGGTACAACAGAGGTTAAATACTAACTTCATTTATATGGTTTAATAATAATAAGTTACTACCATACATTTTTAGTTTATGTATGAACCACAATAACTATCTAGAAAAATATTGCTTCGATCATCTAAACCATAAGAAGAACATTTAAAACCAAAATAAGTTAACACCTATGAAGTAAACATTACATGTTTTACCCATTAACATTGTCTATTATCTTCCTATTTTATCTAGCTAACCTAGTTTGTCCTAAATTCCTCATGTATCACTCCTACTAGCATTCAAAGGTTAGCTATAAAACAAAGCAACTACAAACCAAATAGTTTTCTAGGTAATGCTTAAAACATAAGAATCTTAGAGGAACAAAATTTTTTGACACACTAATTTTAATAATGCATTTATTTTTAATTCAGTTATATCTAGCATTTGTAATATACCTCAAAGTACAAAATTTTAATGTCATCTCACTTATTTCAACATATCACACTCTTAATCCAGCTTGTCTCAAGTACTTGCAACCAACGTTGCATCAGTCTTATGACTAGTAAGGAAATCCCTAATACTAAAGCATGAAATAACATATTCATGAGTTCAAGTAATTATAAAACAAGGAAAAGAGAGAGAGAGAGAGAGAGAGAGAGGTCATTGCATCACAGAGTCAAACTTTCACATTCCTTTGTACCTTTTCTTTTTCAATTCTAGAGAGAAAGGAAGAGAGAAAAAGTATAAAATTCATTTTCTTTTCTATTTTCCATATCATAACAACATACATCACTTATCCATGTTCATTTATTTTTAAATCCATATACATATTTCAAAACCAATCAAAATTTCATAATTATTTCCAAAGAGAGAGAAGGGAAGAGAGAGAAAACATTATAATTTTCAAAAACCATTCATGCAAGAAATTGAATACTTCTTACTCTATAAAGTATGAGAATATATTTAAAAAGGTTCTACAAGTAATTTGAAACCAAATGGGTCCCTCAGAAGGTTGGTCTAGATGAAGTTGCAAGTTTCTTAAAGTTGTCTTATGAGGCCATAAATTGGCCATAAATTACCATTCTTTTTCCTTCTAAGTTATCTTTGAAAGTGGATTTAAATGTAATCTTGGGACTTATAGTTTTCTTAAGATAGAATATAGGATATATATCTTGTTCATTCTTTAGAAATATTTTGTTATCTATTTTGTTGACTAATCCTATTGATTATTTGGGAAAAGATGCAAAGTCTTGTGTATGCAGGTCATAAAGGAAAGATAATGCTAGTATTGGGAAAAATGGAACTGATCATGAACAATACATCTAAACTCAAATATGATTTCATATTCAGATTCCTCTCAAAAAATTATGCAATTTCAAAAAAAGAATCATCTCAATCCGAGATCGCATGCAAAAGTTATAGTTGTTTTAGTTAGCTCAGAACCATTGGATTTAGCTCCAAAACCTACATCAACAAAGTAACGTTAGCTCCGGAACCTTTGGATTTAGCTCAGAACATGCATCAACAAAGTAACGTTAGCTCGGAACCTGCAAAGTTAGCTACGGAACCTACAAAGTTAGCTCCGAAACTTGCAACGTTAGCTCTGGAACCATTGGAGTTAGCTCCAAAATATATAAAGTTAGTTTTGGAACCATTGGATTTAGCTCTAGAACCTGCATCAACAAAGTAACATTAGCTTTGGAACCATTGAATTAGCTGGAACCTGCATCAATAGAGTAACGTTAATTCCGGAACCTAAATCAAAAGAATGAAAGTTTTTGAGGAATTGTGAAAAATCAGAGAATCCAATGGGAAATATGAGAGAGGTTTTTGTTCATAGAAATGTGTTTAACAAAAACCTCATTCATATTTTCTACAGAGTTTTACCAATGAAGAGAAATCTAAATTTTAGTGAGCTGCATTCGAGGAAAAAGTGTATCAGACGAGCACTAAAAGTTCCATAAACAGAAACAAAAAAGTCAAATGGAAAATATGAGAGAGTTTTTTTCATAGAAATGTGTTTAACAAAAACTCATTCATATTTTCTACAAGTTTTACCAATGAAGAGAAATCTAACTTTTAGTGAGCTGTAGTTTGAGGAAAAAATGTATCAGACGAGCACTAAAAGTTCCATAAACAGAAACAGAAAAGTCAAACGGAAAATCGAGAGAGGTTTTTGTTTATAGAAATGTGTTTAAAAAAATCCTCATTCAGATCTACTATAGGTTTTATCAATGAAGATAAACCTAACTTTTAGTGAACTGCAGTCTGAGGAAAAAACGTATCAGACAAGTGTCAAAAGTTCCACAATAAAAAACAACAAAGTAAAATGGAAAATCCGGGAAATGTATTTAGTAAAAATCATCTTTTGAGGAAAAACCTCCTTCCAATAATGTAGGAGAATAAAATTATTATGATTCTTGTTACCGAAAAGCAAGGAGAAGATTTGGGAGCAAATATTCCTAAAACAATGAGATAAGACTTTGACTCCAATAATATATCTCTCTCCATATTTTGTGGAGATGGAGATCTTCATTGTTAGGATTGGAATAAAGATAGGATTAGATTGTATTTCCTAAAATAAGGAGTTGGTTGGATGCATGAATTATAAATGCAACCTTCCACATTGAGATATGTAATTCTTTCTCCCAAGAAATAATTATTTCTGCAAGTGTGCCTTTAAATTTATACAAGTGTGATTTATTTTATGAAAGTTTGGATTTTGTTTAACATATATGTTTTCCAAAGATATTTTTTCTCTTAATGCATACAACCATCAGACACCAGCCTGGATTGACATTATTAATAGAGAGGATTGATGACCCTCATCATTTTCGCAATGGTTAAAGTTCTTATAACTGGGCCCCAAACACGCTAGTTTTAAGTTCAAACACAAAGTTTAATGATTCATACTTACCAATATACATAGAATTCATCATATCTGACATAAGTCATTTATGATGAGTAAGGATCAAGATAACAAGTCAACTCCCGGTTTGTTTATCGTGAAAGTGTTAGAAACTCTTGTCACATAACTACCAGTGGGCCCCAAAAACACTTGCAAAACTAACCTCTGTAATCATTTTTTGTTAAATTGAGGGTTGGTTACAATTATCCTAACAGAGGTATTAAGGTAGGAAGGAGTAACTTTCAGTTTTGCCAAATTGTCATGACAACCGTAAGCCAATACTAATTGTATTTACTTAAAAACTGAAGCATTACCTCAAGTGACTAAAATACAAAATGGAAACCAAAACTCGTATCTCCAAGGAATAGAATTTATTTTATCAGTTATATTTATGGCCCCCAAGGTTTCTGAACTAATAGGAATCATACTGAAGGTCTGGGATAGTAAAACAATTTTCTTTCACGCTCCATGCGTGTGGTGTCTCAGGTCATTTTTTTGTTTTCAAGAAGGATAAGATTTGTGTCATTCATTTAAGTTTCATTCTATATTATTCTACACATTTAACACCCAAAACAAGTATGATAAAATTTGAAGTTTCAATGCAAGAGGAAGGAAAATCCATAACTTTTTATGCACAACCCACATCTGTAGTGCCCACACTTTTTATAGTTCAGTAGCTTGTTGTTTCTTGCTCATCGACATGTGTTGACAGTGATTGGTTATATCTTGGACATTATATTTAGAGACTTGATCTTATTAGACATTGTGGACATTCGGGTGTATAGCGCCAATTTAACTTAATTTCTATGTTATCACATTTTCTTATGATGTCATGGATACTAATGGATATGATGTTGTGTTTGGAACATAATGATATTGATAGTTGTTGCATGTGGAATTCCATGGTTATATGTCACTATATCATCTTGTCTAACTTTTGGAATATTGAGTATGATTGTGCACATTGTCGCATTTTGATTTCGGTAGGATGTTATGCTAGTTTAGAACTTATTGATATCTTATTGTGTCGTTGTTTTATATTTTATTGGACAGGTATGGTTAATGTGTGCGATGAGTGTGCAGTGTGACAGGAGTTTACGGGAGAACGTGGGATTCGGGCCAGCTACTCAATCTTTGCACAAGCAGCCCACGGTTTGAGTCCTAGCCATGTTCATTGTGTGAAGCCTTAGTATAGGAGGTTATTATTTTGGGCACTATGAGTGACCCCAATTTTTGTAATGTATTGTGCTTTGAATTATTAAATTGGTTTAGGGTTACTAGTGGAGTTGTAAACTTGTTTTGGGAGTTAATAATCTCACTTTCTTTTAAATTTTTGATTTTGTTTTATGAGTCACTTAATCACAAGGGTTTAGGGTCACATGTGAGACCCTTGGGTGGTCCCCACACCCTCTACCCTTGTGCCAAAAATGCAAAACCCGAAATTACATTATTTTGGGCATTTTGGGGACCCCTTTTAAAGTTGTCAGGAGTTCCCTAACATAAAAATGAGCCCTTGGACCCTACCTAATGGGTAGGGGGCTTATTTTCAAGGCTAAAGGGATTTTTCCCTCCTTTTTACCTCTTGATTGGTGTGGATTTGAGTGTTTATTAAAAGTTTCACTTATTTTTTCTTGCTAACATTTAGGGGAATTTGGGAGAAGAGGGCAAAAAAGACAATTTTACCCTTTCTCTCTTTTGTTTTGGAATCTTTGACCTTATAGAAGGAGAGGGGTGACACATGTCACCCCCTCATTTGTGAGGATTCTTGCTTGCTCCTCTTCAAATTCCCATTCATGGGAAAAGAGAGGGACTTTTTTTTGAACTTCTTGCTTGGATGCTTGGGTGATTTGGAGCTTGTGATTTTCTTGAGTCAAGAGTGGAGAAACTTGAAGTTGGAAAGCTTTTGGAGAGCTTTCCTTGAGGTAGGCTCTTATGTATTATTGTTGTGTTTCTTTCTTTTAGTTGTTAGATTGGTTGCTTGAAATTGTTATTTTTGTATGTAGATTTTGGTTGCTTTCTTGTTTTTACTCCCTCCATCATATGGCATGATGGAGTTTTGGAGTGTGGGGGAAGAGAGAGGGAATTTTCCCTCTCAATCCTCAAGGCTTGATGGACAAGCCTTGTAGGGTCTTAGTGTTTCCCCTCAATGGTTGAGGTGGGGAAGTTGATTCATTTGGCTTGAATCTCCTTCCCCATTCTTGGTAAGGAAACCCCTTTTGGGGTTTGAAAATCCTTCCAAGAAGGACTTGGAGAAAGGGTGGAGGAATAAGGAGGATTTTGATGGAATTTAGGAGCAATAAGGAGGGTAGGGAGATTTTTTCTTTGTGCAAGCATTTTGGAATATAATTTTTGGAGAACTTTCTCCTCTCTTCCCCACTTTTGAGGAGGAACATGGGTTCTCCTCCTTGTAAATTTGGAGTCTTGTTTTGTATTTGACCTATTTTTTGTGTGCTTGTATCATTGTTGGTTTACCCTCCATCTTGTGCAAGTTTTGGTTAGTTTTCCTCTTTCCCATGGGCTTGGGGGAGGCTAGCATGCATCCCAACCTTGGGAGAGGCATGTAATGATGCCTATGGTTGGGTGGCAAACAAGCTCTCTCTCCTTTCTGGTTCTCTTGAAGGCAATGTACATGGGGATCTCATGTTGAAAGTGGATTGTTGGATTGGAGCTCTTTAACTCTTACCCTTATTGTGGTCATTACTTCTTGTCACTTGCAAGGAATGATTGAGTAGAATCTCCATTGTTGTAAATCTCTTCTTTGTGTTGGTAAATTTCTTTGGACAAGTGTAAGCTACTCTTGAGCAAACCTTTCTTCTCAAGCTTGTAAGAAGCCTTGTAATAAATTTGAGTAGCCATGTATTGGTGTATGTTTTGTATATGAAAAATTTCCAACCTTGAAAAAAAAGAAATGCTATACTTGTTGTGTCTTAAATATAAGAATCTGAAATAAAATCTCTTTTGAAAGAAAATGTATAAATTTGATCTTATGTCTTCTTGTAAACATATATATATATATATATATATATATATATATATATATATATATATATATACATATATATATAAGGTGAATATGTTATAATAAAGTTCATCCAGTTATTGTATTTGAATATATAATTGTAGAAAGTCATAGAAATCTGAATTAATACATGAGCACTATTTTTTTAGAAATCTGAAATACACATCTCCTTGTATATTAACATGGTTTTAGAAATCTATTGTTTTTATTATTTTATGCAAAGGAAATTTGGCTTGGAAATATGGTAGTTTTCTTGATTTTTATAAAAAAATAAATAGATGTTATCAAATTTAATCTTGAAATATATATACTTATAGAAAGTATAAAGAGATATTGAATTATATATATATATATATATATAGTATATATAAAATAATATATATATATATAATATTGTATATATATAAAACGAATTATTTTAAAACAAAATTATATTAAAAAAATTGGATGGGGCGGGAGGGGTGGGGTTGGCCCCCCCACCCCTGCGCATCTAATAAGCAAAAAAAAAAAAATACAAACAATGGCGGGGGGGTCGAACCTCCCCGCACCCCCTTTGCTCAGTGGGGGCGCCCCCACAAATCTCCTCTACCCTTTGGGCTGCTCTGCCCCCCACAAACCCCCTCACGCCACTCCACAAGCCCTGCCCCTCTCCCCCATCATGTTGCGCAACTTCCTTAGCCTTTGTCCGGCCGTGCCCGCCCCCAACATCACCTTGATCTCCCCTCTCCACGTTGTCCCCAACTGCCCCCTCCCACCGTGGCTGTCCCAACCGCAGCCCCTCCCTCCAGATCCACCCCCTCCTCACACTTCCTTCACACATGCTCTTCCCCCAGATCCGCCTCCCCCCATACATCAACAAGATACATGTATTCATTTTTTTAAAACAAAAACAAAGAAGAAAATAATGGTGGGAGGATATCACCAAAGGAGGAAGAAACAAGAAATGGAAAATCTCTCATGGATCCTCCACACAACCTGCAAGAAGAAATAAATCTAAAATGAGAGAAAATAACATGGGAGAGAAAAGAAAAGAAAGTGATGAAGAAATTTAGGGTAAAATTAGATCTAGGGTTGAGATTAGTTAGATCCTAGGGCTCAAATAAAACCCTACACACTTTAGGTAGGAGAAATATTGGGAAATGGTAAATAAATTTTAAAAAAAAGGAGTGTGATGAGTTAAGTAAATAAAGAGGGGATGAAAATCTAATAAAGGGTGTGTAGAATTTTCAAGTGTGATCCCACTAAATAATTAGTAGAGTAATCATTTTATGTAATAGGAGTTTAGGTTTAGAAATTTAATTTGTGTAAACCGACTTATATAAATTAATTTATTATTGGGGTCGAAAAAGGTCCCGCATTAGCATTTATATTGCAAAAATACTATAAAAAAAAAAAAAAACTTACCCTAAATTTTTGCCTTACCTTGGCCTGTTTTTCCGGTACCCGGGAGAAAGCATACACATCCTGAAATCGATGAGACTCCATCACCTTCAGGAATTCAGAGAATAGTTGTGGGATTATTCATGCTTATTCATTTTTCATATAATCCTTCCAAGGTATTTACAACCCCAACATCCGGATTGAACCCATGTTTCTTCAAGTATTTTAGAAAAATAGTTCGCATGCTGCTTGGTCTAAATCTCCCATTTTGGCGCAAGCTGGGAGAAACTGGAAAAAATCAGATTTCTAATGTTCTTTGATGGTTGTTTGTTCCTTTTCCTAAGGTTATTCAACCAACCAACCATTTTGTATAAAACAAGCAATCATGGCACTCCATGAGAGGACACATGGCCGAGAGCTATTGAGACTAAGAGAACAGATGGTTTCAAATAGAGGAGGATAGAAAGAGACATATCTCGCAGATACACAAGTGGGATAGTAGGAAATGACACTCTAAATGTATTAATTTACATACAACAACTACTCGAAATAAAGGCTAAATATTAATAAAAATGAATTGGTAGTAGTCATCTACCTTGAGAATGGTGTTGCAAATGGTACAATGTAGATAACATCGGTGGAAAGAAGTAGAAGAAGTAAAATTAATACAACTAGAAACTAAGCTCAAATGACGTGCCTCTTAATCCTCAATCTTATTCTACTAGACAACAAACATAACCATGCCAGGTAGAAAATGCTTTCCTTCAGAACCAGCTCTGCAGATTGCATTCTAGTGTGTGGATGTCTTGATACGGTACCCCAACTATTTTTTCGATTGATTTTTTTCAATGTACTGAAATCTTTGTCGACGCCTTGCCCATTTGATAGGATTCCATACCTAAGCTATCTATAAATTTCATTTCATCAGCTTCATCAATCTATACACTATTAATATGGTTCATGAACTCCCCAACCTGGTCTAATTCTTTCATCACTCTACGCACACGCTCAAAACTAGGGACGAGTGCTACCATGATTTTGAAATAAGACACGACTGACACATTTTATCAAAAGTGGGGAAGTAATATCTAACTAGTGGCATCCATTCAAGGTGTCAAGAATTAATGAATGTCATCAACTCTTTTGTTGCGACTATCTAATTACTACTAAATTTACAACGTTTACTTTGGTTGAACCGTGGTTACACCTTTGGATCTCAATTAATGTGCTTGTCTTATTATGCAAGGAAAATGAAAGGTCTGAAAATGAGTTTAGAATGTGTCACTCTCTATGTTCCAACAAAAGATTGGAAGAGTAGAAAATCTGATAGATTTCCTATAAAAAGTGGCTATAAATAAAATTTTAAACAATGAAACATCTCCTCCACATGCAAGCATCCAAGGAATATTTCCAAGGTAGAGGAATCCTTTTTGTTTTAATTATTTTATTTTATCAATCCTTTCTTTTAATTACGGATCAAGGACATAAATAGAGGGGAATTACGTTTCCCTCCCCTTATAAGATCATTATCCTCTATGTGACACAACACCAAGATTAGTTGGAAGGATAAAATAGAAGAAAGGGGTCAACAATGATAATTTCGTTTAGAGCCAAGATCATGTCGCTAACATGCAATCATAAGGGAACATCAAAATCTATAATTTCCTCAAATTGTTAATTTTCTGGGAAAAATGGTATTTTCTCTCTACCATAGTAAATCTAAACCAAATTTCATAGTCATATTCAACCCTATTTGATAATTTTTTACCATAATCACAAATGGGTTGGATTGATGTCCTACAATCATTTCATCCTTTACCAGTTTTATCTCATTACTTATATTATTTTACAAGTAAATTTTATGATTTCTACAAGGTTTTCAACCATACAATACAATATGAGGTTTTCTAAGACTTAAAACCATAACATAGACAAATTCACATTTTCTTGACATTAACTCAAATAAGAACTTTATCCTAAAACCAACTCCACAACCAGGAAGTGTATACACATAACATTCACCACATCAATGTGGAATAAAATTATCTAGATACAATTCTATGATAACACAAATAGATGACATTAACAACACCATCCTCACCAAGAGGAAACCACACACCTATGAGGGGAATATAGCATAACACCCGAAACACAGTCCCCACCACAAAAAAATCCATACAAAGAGGTATATCAAGAGGTTTGTATAAGAAAAGAAAAATGGGTATGATAAGACACACCTATAGTGAGGTCCCCAAGACCTAAAGTAACATCATCACTATGTAAAATTCTTGGTGAATCCAAGTATATCAATATATATCAATGAAATATGTAGTCTTTCATCTCAAACTTTCCTTAAATAATCTAAAATATCCAAACAAGAGTATCAAGTGTCCCATATGTATGTTTTTAGTGAGTCCCACATTCCAAAATTATAATATTCTCAAGTAATCCAAAATATGAAAGAGTACATACTCTCAAGCTCAACCCTGAAGTTTGAAATGAATAACATATCTTTTCTATGGTGAAAACATCATCCAAGGAAATAAGAAGCAACAAAAATCACTATCAAATCTGGTAGCTATAATGCATGTCATAGAGGCCACTCCACAAAAAAAAATATAAGTACCATAAAAGTATCTCAACCATAGAGGACTAAGTATCATATGTATCTCCACTATAGGAGGACTAAATATAAGAAGTTTCATTAATAATCGTAGGAGGATTGAGTACCATAAAATTATCTCAACCATAGAGGATTAAGTATCATATGTCTCTCCACCATAGAAGACTTAATGTCATATTTGTCACTCCAACCATAGGAGGACTGAGTACCATAAGTATCACTCCAACCATAAGAGGACTGAATATCATATGTGTCACTCCAACCATAGGAGGAATGAGTATCATAAGTGTCACTCCAACCATAGGAGGATTGAATATCATATGTGTCACTCCAACCATAGTAGGATTGAGTATCATAAAATTCTCTCAACCATAGAGGAATAAGCATCATACCAAGGGCATGTTACTGCAACACCATGCATGCAGTCATGACACCTTGGGAATACCCCCATATGACACACACATACCATACCATACAACAAGATAGAACCAACTCATCAAGCAAGCAAGAAAATCCACATTACACTCTTGATAAAATTTAGCCAAGTGGCTTCAAAATCATAAGCTTCGAGTTAGGAAATAAATAAAACCAAAAAATATCAGAAACCAAATAAAATTGCCAAGTAGCATATTCAAACTTCAAATAATCTTGAAAGAAAGAAAAAATGAACAAGAGTTTTGGAGCTTCTCAATACATCAACTAAATAAAATGTTGGTTGTATGGAAATTCCAAATTACAAATAAAATACACATAAAAATATTCACATCACATTCACTATGCGTCCTTTAATGGCGGCCAATAGGCGTACCCAAAACATCAAGTGAACATCATAGAATATAATTATGATACTGAAAAGATAATGTAACTACCATAATGTATGTCTGAGTCAAATCTCCCACAAGATATCTGTATGGCTTGAATAATTAAATATGTATCTAGCAATAACAATATACCCAAAGAATCTCACCCTAACTAGGAACAAAAGGATCTCTTCCAAAAAGGTTATCACTTATAAATTCATGTGATTAATAATGTCAAATAGTCCAATGGTGTTTGTTGCAGTTTTCGAACGGTTAGAGTTTAGAAGGTATGAGAGGAAAATAGTATTGGTCAATTCATCGATGCAAGATTGAAGAGCATAGAAATTTATTGATTTGAAAGAGATCGTTGTAATTTTTTATCAAGCCTATGAGTCAACATAATATCCATAATGTAGCATGAAAGGAAACATGAAGAGGCAAAATCTAGGTAAATTATTCCAAGGAGAAAAGCAAAACTCTCAAGTGTCAGATACTACCATGTATAAGATATTTTAACTATCAAATATCTGATGCAAACATCACAACCATTGAAGTATACAACTCACGAATGAAGAAACCAAATCGAGTGTCAAATAATGCCATGTATCAGATATTCTAACTATCAAATACTACCACGTGTCAAGTGTAAAGGAGGGAACCAAATATTGCCATATATCAAGTGTCAAGGAGGAAACCAAATCTCTTAAGTGCCATCTATATTTATATAACGGTCAATATTACCCTTCAAGGAAATTATTTATGCAGAGTCTTTATTCAACTTCCACCATAGCTCATAATAGTTAAGAGGAAATATTAAAGATAATATAAAAATTTATTATAATCCCTTATGTCATTTAGCATAGTGATTTGCTTTTAGTGCCACTCATACATTTATTTAGTGATATTAATATTAAATAAATATTGTGGAAATTTAAAATTAAACGTAGGACAAGTTTCTTTAAAGAGGTACATGGCAAGGAGAGACAAATGCCTTTAAATTTTTTAAAAATATATAAAACATAGATTAAATTGTATGGAAAAAATTTCATTTGAAGAAGACACCTTGGGAAGGGATGAAATAATGCCATGCGAAGAGTTGAGGCATTGATAGGGAGAGCTTGATATTATTCTTGCATACATTTATCCTCTCACGATTGCTAATTTTCTATGAGTCTTTGATAATATCTTATGGTTTATTATTTTACACCTTGGTAAGGGATGAAATAATGCCATGGGAAGAGTTGAGGCATTGATAGGGAGAGCTTGATATTATTCTTACATACATTTATCCTCTCACGATTGCTAATTTTCTATGAGTCTTTGATAATATCTTATGGTTTATTATTTTTTTGTTAGAAAATAATAAGAAGATCTCCATTTGTTTAAAACCTCAATTGTAATTTTTCTGTTGGAATTAAAACATCATAGAAGAAATGAAAATATAATCTTAAATTAAACTTGTATCTATATTTTAGAAATTGAGAGCTCTATTACAAAATGATTTTGATAGTATTTCCGTGTTTTTTTATTATGTTGGAAAAATGAAAATAAATTGTTCTTATTTATAGAGCTTACAAGAAAGTTAACAAATTTCCAACTTGTTCTACAAATTTCTTACATGTTTTCTAGTTTTACAAATATTATTCATAGGGTAAAAGTTGATAAAATTAGTACAAATATCTTTCCAATTTTTTTGAAATTGTATGTGGATACTACGCATTTAATGTTGGTGGTAGGTATCACAAATTATGACAGTCCCTTAATCACAACCACTTATATTTATATCCTCCAAAAATTCAATCGTCCTTTTACACTAAACCCTTTTCTTCTTCTTCTATTTATTTCTTATCCTTGTGCTCCATTTTATTGTCTATCAATCTCTTTGTTGAAGATGCAACTCTTTTATCCAAAATTTTGAGTTTATGATAAATTTGGGTAACCCACTAATGTTTCATCTTTGGGACCTATGGAGTTTTCTCATCTTTCCAAGAATCTGAAGTTTCTAGCCTTAAGGGCCCATTTGCAGTGTTTTTCAAGTTTACGAGTTCACCATACATCTTTGCATGTTACAAGGTAAGTGCATCTCGATTCCCAAAACACATGACAGTCTCTTTGTGTCGTGTTTTGGCTTTTCCTTGCATCAGAACATATTGCATGTTAGCATGTTCTATGTCACATGTTCCCCAATCCTCAAAACCTAACAAGCCCTTTGTGTTAGGTTTTTAGAGGTTAGTTGCATCAAGACATGTGAGGGAAAATGCATGTCATATGTTCCATTTCTTCTAAACCCTCAAACCTCGATACACTACGTGTGTCGGGTTTTCGGGGGTGAGAGACATTGAAACACTTAGCTCAAAAACACATGTTTTTGTTGATCGAACCCCGATTCCTAAAAACATGTTTTTCTTTGTTTATCGGGTTTTTAGGGTTGTCAAACAAGTGCATTTCCTCTACTTTCTTGTGTCAGAATTTTCAAGGTGTTCAGCAGGTGCATTTCCCGAATTTCTTGATTCAAAATATTTCAACATGATTAACAAGTTCAATTCTCCTACATTGTGTCAGGTTTCGCAAGATGTAAAACATTAAGCAAGTTATTCCCAGTCTGTCAGATTTCCGGAGGTGTTGAGTAGGGGGGAAGACCAAAAAAATGATTTTTAGGATTTTTATTGTGCAAATCAAGGTGGAAGTTTAACTGTTGTTTAAGAGCATTCAGAGGAGTTTTCAGATAAAGGTTTCAAGCTCATCTATTAATGTTTGGATCAGAAAAAGAGAAGTCTGGATAAGTCCTCAAATGTTTCTCTATCTTTGAATTAAACATGTAAATATTTTGATTTTTTTAATCTCATATTCATTAGCATGTTGATTTGGTAATTGTGCAAGAATCAATCAACAACATTGAATGTTTTCCAACCACTCCCATTTTTCTATCTCTTCTAGTTTCTCTATAAGTCAAAACTAATGTGGCATTGTAAAGGGAGGGGATTATTCAAGGAGCAAGGGTTTTCATACTTTGTGGTGGAAAGACATTTTCTAGAATTGTAAAGAAAAGATAAACTTTTTATTTTCAATCTTTGATATAAGGAATAAAAGAGAAGACATTAAAAACTTTGTATTGAATGTATCTCTTTGATTAATGTATTGTTCTTAAGTTTTATGCATCATTTTTTCCTTTAAATTCTAATTTATTAATATTTAGATTTTCTTTCAGTTTATCACTATTTTTCTCTTATGTTTGTATCTTCGGATTTGTGTTTTCTAGAGAAAAAGCACAAGTATTCCCTCGGCTCCCTTTTATTTCCCTTCCATTTTCTATTCTAAACAATTCCTCCATTCCATTCCATAGATTCTTTCCCTTATGAAGAAAAATCATCTACTAGAATGAGATCCGAACCCTCAAAGGTTAAAATAGTGTAAATATTGTGAATACTTTTTGGCATTTGTAAAATAGTACAAAAAAGGGAGTCTCCCCTTTATTTGAGGAGTGACTTCATCCCACATGTTGTGATTGAAATGTTGACAATTTTTGCACTTGTACAAAAATGGGTGTTGGACCCCTAGAAATAACTAAGTACCTAAGGCGCGAAGGATTTTGGTGCGTGGAAGCAGGGCGCATACGCACGCGCGAAAGTAGTTCTTAAAGAGGCATGAAGGCTCGAGCCTGGGTAGTTAAATTCGGGACTTAGTGAATTATGGACAACATGGAAGGACACGCGTAGGGAGAAAATGGAAAAGTGACCAGATACAGATGTGGATAAGTTGTGGGGACTTGCAGCTCAAGGAAAGAATATCCCAGGGTATCAATATGGTTATCATGAATGGATAAGGAGTTGAGGTTGTTGTGGGTGAGCTGGCACATGCATGCTAAAGACACTCAATTAATGGAAATTCATGATGACATCTAGCATGTTCCTAGGTAGTGGTAGGGAAATCATAAAAGGATTCCTCAGGTTTTCACAAGAGAGGATGATCGGAAAAGAGAATAGTTAAGACGCAGATGGGTAAATGTATGAAAAAAGAGAGTAGGAGATATTGTGAATTTGTGTAATGGGTAATGGCGAGCTCTATAATGTATGATGGCTCTACTTCCATGAACATTCCCAGGGATGGGACCCTTTTGATGTAATTGTGGCTATTTTATTTGACTAATGAATATAGTAAAGTGATTCTGAAGCACTTATGTGATGGATCTTGATCTGTGCATTTCATTTATGTTCATGTGTGTATTATTGGGTTTCATGATGTTATTCATGGTTTGATTCTACTTCCATTTAGTTCAATCATGTTATTCTATTCCTTGGTGCATTAGATTAGGAGTTAGTGCTTACATCTTAATTCCAAGAATGGGTGGAATCATCCCCTGGATGTATAAAATTCACGTATTAAGGAAGAAAATTCTCACGAAGATCACATAAAGGAAGGGGCTCGACACCTGTACGTGCCTCGGGTGAGCTTCAGACTAGTCTTGATGATGTGCTGGTGCACTTGGGGATGGTTGTTGAAGCAGAGGATATTCAGAGGATACAATGGGTAACTCAAAACTTCATTTTAGATAGAAGGCATTAATGTGATGGACCTAATTAAGGGGAAGACATACTATTTCTTAAAGGTTTTAAGTTGCAGTAAGTGAATCAACAAAGCAAAATACAACTATGTGTGTTGTTGCAAAATGGAACACCTCATGTATGTTGTCATTACATGTTCACCTTCATCAAAGTTGCAAAAAATACTGAAAAACTAAATTACAACCTTGATAAAGGTGGAAACAACTACATACCTGAGGAGTTGGACTCCAGAAAAACAAACATAGTTGTTGTTTACATGGGTAAAGGTACATTACGTTTCAGGTACTTTAATTCTTGTTATTTCTTTATGTTTGAATGAGATTAATTATGTTTTGAGTTGTTTAGTTCATTCCACAATTATCATTTACAGTAATCAAATGCAAAAGGAAATAGACAACTCAATTACAAAATTTAATTTCATTTATTCATAAAGAGATACAAATTCAATTTTCCCACACAAGCCATGGGATGTAACTTATGACTATTGAAGCAAAAGATACATGTACACAAAGCTAAAAGAAAAGGAATATAGAAGAAACCCATCATTTCCTTTTGGGTCTTCTCTTGGTCTTCATCCAGATCCAACTTCTTCATCTTCATCTTTTGCATCATCCAACAGCTACAATGTACCTAAAAAGAAATAAAACCAGTTACTATGAAATACAAGAGAGGCTAAGGTCTATCATTTTATAACTTTTGTTTAAGTGTGAAAGTACATGTAGCAGATCACAAAGAAATATTGAATGTTGCATGGCACATTTTGAATGGTCAAATCAGAAAGTACTACAGTCTACAAGATGAATCAAGTAACTCATATAAGAATAATGATCAAGTACAGTAAGTTGCAGCCTTAAAAGAAGACTACATTGAAATGATACATAATTGAATGAAGTACTTATGTAGATTTAGGAACATCGATAACCTACTAGTCTTGTTGAAGGAAATAACTCTTTTGAGCTACATAATACATCTATGAGTAGTAAAAGATTGACTTTTAGGGTGAAATGATTGCTAAGATTCAAATACAACTTTGTTCACAAAAATAGAAGAGTGTTCTAGATCAGAATGAAAGAACAATGTAGCTTCATAGTACAGTATTTTTATAAAAGGACAAAAAAATTGTCATGTTGAAGGAAACAACTCATCTGAGTTTGTATGATACATCTCAAATACAACATAATAAAGAAGACCATCAGGTACAAATGTGATACTAATTCAAGTGCAAGTAACAAATAGAAATAAGTGTATTATCAACAAAGGAAGATAAGTACCCTCATTATCAAATGTTCAAAAACATCTATGCAAAAGAATGGAACCAAGCTACAATTTGAAGTTACAGATTACAGTATTGGAAGTATTGTTCAATAACTGGAGCATACAGTTTCAAGTTTAGCATTGAAATTTTACCAGGGTACTAAGCTCCAAGATCACTTTTCATAGCTCATAATGAAAGAATTAGATCAAGGTATTAGACAAAGCCATATGTACACTCTACATTGTGCCTATTTTAGATTGAAAAAGAGTTAAAGCTACAAACAACAATGCAATGCATGAGAATTTCTCATTATAGAGTGAATATATATATGTTAAAAGTAAAACATTGAGTACAATCATCTTCATACAAAGTTTCAACACATGGGAAGAGTGGTAAGTTTGAGTGAATTACATCTCTAATACAAAAGACAAAGCTTCCAGAGTTTAGCAATTTTGAGTTCAACAGTCAAATACTTTTTGAAACATAATAGCAAAGTACCATCAAATTTCCAATAGAGTTACAGAAGGCCAAAACACAAATACCCATCTATTTTCGAAATACCCATTTGCTTTTAGAATAGAAAATGAAGTGAAGTTTCAAATACAATCTCAAAACAAACGAAAAGAGCTTGGAATGTTTTCAAGCTCGTAATGGTGTCACAACACAAAGAAAATTTACATAATACCATGTCAAAAGATTCCTAGATCTGGTGTTTTTTGAGCAAGAGGAAGAGTACCCAAATTTGGGTCTTTTAAAGTGACTCAAGTTTTAAGCAACAATGTGAAGTATACAAATAATTCCAGTTCCAGGTAGGAAAAACAGAATCAAAGCAACGTTTTGAGATATAATGGAAAATACGCAGGTACATATCAAAGGAAATGCCTCACAACTCATGGCCATAAAATATATTTTTAGAAAAATAAAAGCAGAACTTACCAATTATTGGTCGAATCTTCAAACCCTTGACAGACAGAATAATGGAGCACAAAATGCAAAATACCCAAAACAAGTTTCGAACTTGAAAATGCCAGAGAACACAAGAAAAGTAAATAAAAGTGTATCAGTGCTAATGAAGTAAAAATAGTAAGAGAAAAGTATTTACAGTGTTTGAAGCACAACAAACTTACCGAGAAGCTTTAGTTAAATCTCGAACCAGGGCTTAAAAACAATAATGGTTGTCATATCTTTGAGAAAAATCATAGATATGAGCTCAAACTTCTTAGAACAAACCTCTGAATTCAAGCAAAGCCTTAATAATGGCAGAAAATGCAAAATCTTCCTTATCCTAGTTTCACAGAAGTTGAACTGAAGGAGAAACAAGTTTGAAATAAACTCACAGAGCCAAACAAAAGGCTAAAAATGCACAGTTTCAAGCTCAGAAGAATAAAAAATGGTGGCGAATGAAAAAATTACCAGGGCTTCATTGCTCGGGAGAGCATGTCGAAATGAGTGAAATGATTAGGGTTAGATTGTTTTAGCTCGCCAACCAAACCACAGAGTTACACCAAGCTTAACCCCAGTCAGTTTGAAGTATAGAATTCAACAGTGGAGATCACAAAGTACCAAGATCTACAATGCTCATATTTACTATGGCTTAACAACAATGAAACCCAACTCATCAGCAAGGTAAGGATCAACGGCTAGGATCATCAAGTACAAATATCGATGATGCCCATTGCAAACCACCAATTTAACTACAAAGTTACTCTAACCTCAACCACGGTCAAGCAGTACAGACATGTTAACTAGTCGTGAATCTTGAAATCAACCAGTGTTAAAAGCATAGTAACCGACATTGCAAGGGTCTATGCATCGTCGAAGGGGGGCGAAGCTTCCAGAACATATCAAATACGCAAAAGACATAATGATTTAACAAAATCATGCTCGAAACCATAATCCAGATACTATATCATTTCCTGAATTTTCCAAGTCAGCAAGGTGCCTAGTCAAAGTAGGTCATCATTATTCCATGGTCAACAAAGACCCAATCATCATTACCACAAAGGAATCAGGCCACATCACCAGAGGAGTTGGTGACTAGTCAAAGGGGACAATCGCATTAGCAATAATGCCAATAATTATTTCAATCAAAAGCATATGCCAGCCAACTATATTGTCATGTGAATTACCAAAAGAGGGCTAGAAAACTATGGTTCTAAGGTAACCAATAATTTCAAGGGGGACAATAATAATATGTGTCATGGCTAAGTCAAAAGTGACCAAATGATGGTAAATAGTGCCAAAGAATTATTTACCTTAGACTTTGCAAAAATACCTTAATCTTGCCAAAAATCTCGTGCCAAGGAGGAGATGAAATTAAAAGAAATACCTTATTTTTTCCATATGCAAGTAGGTGGTCCCCACAAGTGATGTTTAAATTTATTTGCTAAGTATGAAATTGAGAGAATTATTTTTGCAATGTATTTTTACATGTCATCACAAGAGGACAGAATAGGCAAGAAGACAAAAATATCCTTACAAGTGGATGAAGTCTCACATCAGAGCTATAGGACAGATTAGTTGCATATACACCTTGGAAGACTTACACATCAAGCAAGGTCTAAAATTAGCTAAAGTATTCACCCAATTTATTTATTGTATTCATATTTAGATAAGTCAAACTAGACTTGATTGTGGGTGTATTTTGGAATTAAAAGGCTATTAATGTCTATTTGTAATAGCATGCTATATTTTCCTTTTATTTATTACAATGAAGGTTAATAGTAGCATGCAAGTGTAGTTAGGAATTAGTCTATTTTTAGGGGTTGGGTGAATAATTTTGCTATATATTGTGTGCATTGGCAAAACACAAGGGAATTTTTATAGGGGGACTTTTTTACTGAGAGTTGAAGCTATTGGACAAGTTTTTCCCTTGAATGAGAACCAATTATTGCCTTTCCAATTATTTGTAGTGGTGTGTATTATTTTATTAACTCTTGTGAATTGTATTCCTTAAATTAATTAGCTTACCTTGCTGCAAATTTGGTGTTTTTGCATAGTCTTAGTGTGCAGAAATGTTGTTTTGATTTATCCCTCAACAATAAAGTGTTTGCCTTAGGATCAAGTTGAAACCCATTGGATCATGCTTCATTAATTTGTTCTCAGTATATTGTGCATGTTTATTAGTCAAATCCATCAATAATTTTGGTGTATCTCCCCATTTTAAATTGTAGTTACAGCTATCTTTTACCCTTAAAACCCCAAAAATTAGTTTAGGATACATCAATAAGGAACCAGCCTTGTAATCCCAAAGATTCACCTCAACATAGGGATACCCATAACCTTGAGGTGTTTCCATTGTATCTGCAGAAGTGAGGGAAGAGAAAGCTTAGAACACCTGTTGTTATCCCTCAATCAAGGTGCACTTCTGAGAGATAACATGAACCTTTGGAAAAATATCCAATCAACACACTGCAGCGACCACTTACAGAGTTTCACTATTATGAAAGGTCACTTGAGAAATGACTTTTACTCTTGTTTGTGATGAAGATGTCCTTTGGTTGATTACTTGTTGCTGGAATTGTTGACTGGGTTGCCACGAAAACAATATAAAATGTTTAAAATTTCACCCATGAGTTGTCTTTGGGGAGACTCTTTCCTTGGAGGAATTTACAAAATATTAAATATTTTTCCCTTCATAAATATTTTCTCGAGCGAGACCTTGATTGGAGTTTTTTTGCATTTTTTATAAAAACTTTCCTAGAAGAAATTGTTAGTTCATCAAATGTTTCCTGGTGCAAAACTCTTTGCACATTTTTTTGAAAATTTTTACCCTTTGTAAATTATTGCTTGGGAGAGATTCTAATTGGTGTCACATTCCAAATTTTTAGAATTTTTTTATCAAAGTGAGGCGTCCCTTCAGCGACATCTTAAAGAGAATGAGCTTTACTTAAGTGGTTTTGTGAGTTATTGCACCAACAAGATGTGCCCAACTCTTATTTTACGTTGCACTTTTTTAGTGCCAAATTTTGAATGTGCATTTGCTATTATGTTTGGCCACGAAGGAGAGGCATGAGAGATCACGTGCTAGTGAGAGTTGTATTTTCCACTTGTGCTCATTGTGGTTTCTTTTGTTGTAGCCATAGGTGATGACCACTAAGTACATGTGGTATTTTGACTAGATTCACGTTATCATTGGTGCCTAATATAGTATCTCCAACCAGGGGTTGATTTTGACGGCCACCTATCCTTGTCAAATAATTTCTTTAGGTGATGCCAATATTTCAATGTCGCTCCTCAAAATGATAAAACACTATTATTTATACCGTATTATACTACCAAAGGAAGTTATATTGTTTCCACTAAAACTATTAATTTTTTTACCTTTAGTCAATAACAATATGCCATGTGTAAAATTTTATGTCTTTTATAAAGTTTTGCATTAAATTTTGGTGAGAATATTCTGTTTTATTTTATTCAAGCATATTCCATTATTTTTAATTCTTTTTATAATTTTAATGAACAATAAATCCTCTTCCAATAACGATAGTGACTGACTATTTGGAAAAAGTGATATTAATATTTTAGTAGCATGTGGGCCACAATGTCATGGCACTCAATGAATTAGTTTTGACTCATAAATTTTGTCATTTATATTATATTTTTTATTCCAGAAAAACTCTCAAATGGCCACACTGTATATTTGATTCTATATGAGATTGAAGCGTACATACCAATGGAAAATATATTTTCTAAATTTTTAAAAGGATGATAAGGTTGATATTTACTGTCACGTGTTTCTTGTCAAAAACATATCCTTGTGGTTCTATTTATCAAAAATAAATTTTTGAACTATAATTTTAATTTTAATTTTTATATAAATGTCCACTTTTTTATATACTTTTGAACATGTTTATGTAGATTTTCTATAATAATGTAAAGAGGACTGCACTATTGAGCACAAAAAATCTAGTTGCATCAATTAAAGGATTATATGATGAAAACCATGATCCTAGGTTGTAGACACAATATCATGCACTTTGGATTATATTTAGTCCTGGTCTCATACTACTATTTAGAAGGTTTTTGAGAGAAGGAAATACTAATTAACCCCATCTTTTGGAAATATTGTTTCATTTTATTTCTTGATTCCAGACCTTTTACACCCACATGTCTAGTCATCTTTCATTGTTTCCCATCATTTTAGCCTTGACTGGGGCACCCAGGGTAGTACTAGGGCACCGTGGGCACCTGGTCCCATCAAGGGTGTTCCTCTCCTTTTCTCACTTTCCAGCCATTTTTTGGGCACTTGATAGTCGTTGCAACATTTTATTTTTTTACAGTCGGTATTTTTGGGGTTAATTATGAAATTAGATCAAGAGAACCTTATAAATATAAAGCTATGAGACCTTAATGAAGGACCAAACACTAGGCACTACTATCATCCACCTAAAGTTGCATCCATCTATTTATATTGGGAGATCATTTGCATCCACATAGCTCCATCACTTGGGGCAAGGCTTGGGACATATGCATCATACACAACATAGGAAGGGATTTATTCTATTCCATCCACCATTATATTACATTTTTCTACATATAGTTAGCTTGTTACTTCACAAAGTGTGACTGGCACAAGAGCAACCTAGGCCATGTTTTCACACACACACACAAAACTACATTTGGGTCTAGAATGTAGTAAAGTGCTCAATTAGTAAGTCCACTATTGTGGCAATGAAGTCAGTCGAACCTTTCACATGCATTTTTATTTTTAGGGATTGATGCTTGTTTAGGGTTTTGTAGGTCTTTCTATTCATCTTGGAATATCAACGACATCTAGAGCAATACAATGAGCTTGATGCAACAAACAACGAGGGTTTCAAACCATTTACATCAAACCTATAAAAATAAGTTTCAGATGTGTTGCACATACTATGGTGCCTATTTTACATACTAGAGCTCCCTAGGCACCCCATTCCCTCTCCAGGAGCTCCATTCTAGAGAATCAGTATAGATCCACTCTTTTTGGGGCTTCTACACACTCGTTCTTGCTTCTTGATTTTCTAGTCAACCCTGCGACACAGTTCAACGAGCATCTCTATTCAGTTGAGTTCTTTCCTCTTCTCTCTTGCACAATAGGTTTTTGTACTTTCATTAGATTATTTTCTTGAGTCATTTCCATACTTCTTTACTCCATTTACCTACTATATTGACATGTCGTTCTAGATTAGATTAACTATTATGCAATATTTACATTTTTAGTTAATAATTTTGGTGAACCCGACATTCGAGCACTCTTAGGTCTTCTTTTCTTCTCCACCTCATTATTTTAGGGTCCTTTCACCATGAAGGTCTCTCTTCATGCCTTTTTTCCTGAAAATCTTGATTGCCAAAACAAACTTATATCTTTTTTAGCTAACACTTATATTCATCCCCACACCTCTCTCGAATATCTATACCAAAAGTTTACTACTACTTTATCTATCAATAAAGAGCATATCACATTTACATTTGCTGAAATTACTTCTCAGTCTATCTTAAGTAATGATTCCCCCTTTATATTGAAGTCTATATCAATAACATAGGAGCTAAGCATGCTTTAGTCGACAATGGATTTGGGCTTAACATCTATAATCTCACATTTCTCACACAAATTCACCTATCTGAATCCTCCTTAATCCCATCATTTATTTGCATTTGTGGCTTGATAATGTGCCTAAACAAGTTTTAGGTATAATCATGCTTCCCATTACTCTAGGGCCATGCACTATGTCCATCCCATTCCATGTCATGCCTAACAATATTAACTATAATATTCTCCTCGAATGGCCTTGGATCCATGCTATAAACACAGTCCCTTTAACCATTCATGCACGTATTAAATTTCTATATCAAAGTGTGGTTTATGAAACATCAACAGATCCATCTCCATTTGTTTATTGCAATGCTATTGATCATTCACCACAATCCCATACTTCGGCCACCCCTCCTCCTAACTTTGAACAATATGGCCACGGGGGGTTCATTAGCTAGGCAATATCCTAGCACGTGGGTTCATATTGAGGTAATTAAAATTAATAAAAGTATAGTCAATATATCGGTAGACATGAGGGGGTGAAAGGGTTTAATTTATTCATATTCGAATCATGTATTGGGGGTAGGTTAGATAAGCGGGCCAAAGGAAAGCGTGTTTTAATTTTAATATAAAACTAAACAAATTTAACCCTAGTTTTTAGAACTAAATACCTTAACATTACAATTTAATGAGTGTGGTCATAAATTTAAATTATAATCTCTTTTTGAATAAAGAAATATCAATTAAGAGATTCTTAACCAAGAAATAATAAGATGGTAGAAAACTAGGATTGAGTATGCTTTTCAACACAAGTGATATTATTTCATCATTTTAATTATTTGAAGAACTATTAATAAATGATTAAAGATTTACATTTATAAGGTAATTTGTAATAGGTCTCGAATGGCTTCAAAATATATTTTGAGAGAAAACACATATTGAAAAAAATTAAGTGAGAAATATGATATATTTTTTGTTCAATATATTAGGGTAGAAATAAAAAGGGGTAAATAAAATTATCGTGGAAAAATGGGAAAGTAAGGTACATGGAAAAAATAGGGGGTATTTTCATTCTAATAATATAACAGGAGGTGCTATTATCAATTGAATAACAAGAGGTAAAAATTAGAATTAAAGGTATTCTTTAATACCCTTGAACGCACGTGATATACCATACTTTTACTAAGTGAACCCCCGTGAGTATGGCCCTAGGTATCAGTACCTATGCCGATATGGTTTCAATGGAAATGGATTAGGAAAACATGCAAAAGGAGTCAAATAAACTCTTTCCATTCCAAAAACATACACTAGGCTTGGCCTCGGATATCACCCTGAGCTTGTTTCTTTTTTCCTTCTGCATCTCCTCTTGAGGTATACACCATTTCACATACTCATAATCATAACAAGTAATTTCCATTTGTTCTTCCTGCAACAACTTCCTTTGGTACACCAACTACTCCTAACTCGTTGCCACATCCGCCACTATGGCATGCTTTTTCTTCCATACCCGGATAAATCATTATCTTACACACTTGGGGGGCATAACATCTAACACATTTCCCTCCACATCATAGCATCAACACACATCACATACTTGCATACTCATATATCACACTCCTAATATAGGCACATATCTCATCTTTTCATCCTTACATAGTATTACATCACACTATTCACATCTACGCATACTTCATCCTCACATCATTTATCCCATAGCATACATATAATCATTTATAATTGAGCTTTTTCATTACCCGATGACATAATCTTGTGTTTTGGTTCACACTTGACTATTGAGGGATTACTACACTGAACCCCACATACTGCACTATAGGACTTACACACCACATCTATCTATACATTGCACGTCGTACATCATGATATTCATCATTATACATATACTATCTACTACTTTAGCATCATATCCTATTCATTACATACACTATTACATTATCTATACATATTGCATTACATCCTATTCATAGTATCATTACACTACATCTCGCATATTATAGATTACATCATAAACTATGCTTTTCTACATCACATATATTCTACATACTACAGTAGTCTTCTATGACTCTAACATTGCATCATACACATCATACTAGCATATCTACATATATTACATGGAACTTTATATATTACATGTTATACATCTTGCATTGCATAGTCACCAAACTCATCACATAGTCATTTTTCATCACTATATCTACTATATCATCTTCTACGCGCTGCACTCACCACCCTATGATGCACTTTAGTTCCTCAGTTCATACTTGACTGCTGATGTTTTACAAATCAAATGGACCTCACATTCATCACGCGTTTAACATTCAATTTTTCATCATGTAACATTTCTAGGATAGTGACATACGTTATAGGCTACATCGTCACTTACTCTAATCATCTTCTAGTTATATACGCATTAGGCTAAATCATCACTCCCACATTCATCTTTTCATGATATATGCTTAGGCTATAAGGTTCTTGCACGTCTCTTCTACATGTCACATATCATCATCGCTACAAATTCACACTCATCACAAGTGTGTTAGATATAACATACACTTCGACCATTTCCCGATGATGCACTCTCGTTTACGGTTCGTTATTGACTGTTGAGGGGAAAAAATGAACCTCACTGCATATACTCTATTCACTTGGGAGGCATGTGGCCCCTATCATTCCATATTGCATTCCATTCCATCCATCCATAGTATACTACATATCATGGTTGATTTTTCTTTTTCTTACATTTTCTTGTATATGGACGTCTTATTATACATGCTAGTGTGATCGCTTGTATGTCATTTATCTATACGATCCACACATGCATGTTCACACCTTTTTTAGTTATGATCATAGCCACATGTCTCTTTCACGCAACATGGATGCTCGCATTTTACCCTTCCTACACTGATCGTTGGGGGCATCCACATTTGTCTCTCACAAGTGATATTGTTTCATTTCGTACTTAGCACTTTACAATACTTTTTTGTACATGCTTTTGACATACTGGTTATCTTCTAACATGCTAATGGGTGCTTCATGTATAGAATTTTTTTAGGATTACTTTCTTCCATGGTTATTTGATTGTTTGTACTTGTCTACCATTGTTTTCTCTTGTATACTAGCCTTTCCCTATGTTTGGGGTGCACACTTTTTTTTTTTTTATGGCCATGATGGCCTTGGATGTCTTATGACATCGTGAGTGATGTCCCATGTTTGCAGCCCACTTTATATGTCTTACCTGTCTTCTTGTGTGTTTACATTACTATTTTTCTTGGTAGCTCTTACATTGTTTGCGTAACTTACACAATATTCTCTATATGCATGATTGTTCATACTAACACTTGTCTTGGCTAGCTTTCTTGTTTGTGCACACCTTGGTTTCTACTAATCGAATTCCCTTCCCCTGTAGGGCACATAGTTCATGTTGTTGGTCCTCTTTTGGGGCTGAATTCTCCTATCAGTGACGTCACATGCGCCCCCAAAGAGGGGGGCATCATTTGGGGTTTTACAATCTACATAGTGCATTTACAACAGTTCAGTTTAGTTCACTTTCCGCCCTTGGCATTGTGGGTTTACATATGGCAAGTGGGTTCAAACCAGTCTACGAGCCCCGTACATAGCAGATTTTACAGGACATGGTGTCCTTGTCATTTGGAGTAGTCAAAAGTTAGAGGATAAAATGGAATTCCTCCTATACTTCTTCTACCGTCGACGTCAGATCACCCAAACAACTAGGACGGTATAGAGACCTCTTCATACATTTAGGGAAGTAGTTAAAGTTTGGAGGATACAATGACATTCCTCCCTATACTTATTCAGCCTATGGCGTCAGGTCGCTAAAAAACCCAATAGGATAAGATATCCTTCTACACCCTTTCTCTCGACATGGATTAGGTGTACATGTTTCATTTACACTTTTTATTTCACGTACTTTACATTTACATGCTTTTATGTACGTGCATCTTTTACATAACATTCTTGCACATCCATATATATATAATTGAATTCTCGATCGTTTTCTCCCTACAGGTCCGGTCGTATGAGAAACAAGAAGTCAAATGGGGGCAACAACAACAACAAGTGACAACAACAACACTTCATGGAAATGGCACTTCTCATACTAACTATGCAAGTACATCGCATCAAAAGCATGCACACGCATTTCCACCCTAGGTTTTCTCTCAACACTTTTTGTATTTTTCATCTTTAGTTTCCATTGTCTATCATCTTTTTGTCACTCCGCGCTTTGTCTAGTCCATCAGCACGCCTTCTACTTTGATCTACATAGTTACTAGGTACACATCTCTATCTACTTTATGTTACCAAGCTTTTCGCTCACTAACACAAAATGGTAGAAAATGTACACACAAAATCATGCACTTTGGGTGATATTTAGTCACTGTCTCATACTACTATTTATAAGGTTTTTTAGAGAATAAAGTACTAATTAACCCCTGTCTTTTGACCATCTTGTTTCATTTTATTTCGTCATACCCGACCTTTTACACCCCATATGCCCAGTCAACTTTCATTGTTTTATGTCATTTTATCCTTGATTGGGGTGCCCAGGGTAGTACTAGGGTGCTCGTGGGTGTCATGGTCCCACCAAGGGTGTCCGCTCCTATTCTCACTTTCCCACCAATTTTTGGGCACTTGATAGCCATTGCAACATTGGATTTTTTTTGTCGGCCTTTTGGGTGTTAATTACAAAATTAGATCAAGAGAACCCTATAAATATAAATTTATGATACCATAATGAGGGACCAAGCACTAGCACTATTATCATCAACCTAGAGTTGCATCCATCTATTTGCATTGGGAGATCATTTGCATTCACATAGCTACATCACTTTGGACAAGGCTTGGGACATCTGCATTAGACACAACATAGGAAGGGATTTATTCTATTCCATCCACAATTCTATTACATTTTTGTACACATGGCTAGCTCGCTACTTCACAAATTGTGACTGGAATAAGAGAAACCTAGGGCATGTTTCACACACACACAAAACTTAATTAGGGTCTGGAATGTAGTGAAACGCTCAGTTAGTAATTTCACCATTGTGGTAGTTGAGGTCAGTCTGACACTTTCATATGCATTTTTATTTTTAGGGATTGATGTTTTTTTAGGGTTTTGCAGGTCTTTCTATTCATCTTGGAATATCATAGTCGATAACAAAAATACAAGACAAGAAGGAATTCATAGTCGATAACAAGGAAAACAAGTATTGGAGAAGACAAGAGCCTTCTAGATGTAAATCCTATGAGTTTAGCAAAAGGGAACAAGAATCAATTCATTTCCCCTAACGTCCACATTCTCCTTTCCCTCAAAAATTGTAAAAAATCTCTTTTACTACCACCTGTACATAGGAAGCTTGTATATGTCTTAATACCCTCATGAATATGTGGTTTCCTACCATAACCTGTAGTTTATCCTACACCTTTCTAGTCTTATGTCATCATATTGGCTCCATGAAAGATTATTTCTTTCCAACCATAATAAATGAAAACAGTCATGAACATAAATGGATTCCCTACCAAAAACAATGAAAGAAGAAAATTAGAGAGAAAAATAGAAATATGTTATGCTATACCCAAAGACCAGAGATCATGCCCTCACTATCCAATTTACGTTGTTTGTTTCATAGAAGAAGCAATGTCTAGTTTCTCCAAATAAAGTGTGTGTAGTTCTGTTGATCATGTTATGAGCTATTAATTGTGTGATGAAAAAAATTGATATTGATGTTAATTGCATTTGAGAGTCACTACATAAACATAAAAAAACACTAGTCGTGATTGATGCAAAACCAACAAAAGGGACATAAAATAATGAAAAGTATGTAATGGAAGGTTTAAATTCAAGTCAAAATTTAATTATACTATCTTGAGAGGAGATGGTTAAATGGTCATATCCAAGAAAGGGAGATGGGGAGTTTGGTGCATGTTCCTTTCCCAACTAATGTTAAGTTGGAAAGAGAGTGTCATGTCACCTAAGGCCCCCACATTCATGTCAAGATAGCGAGAGGACACTACTTTCACAATGCAACAACAAGACATCAACAAATATGACCTTGTGAATGCCCTAGTAAGGAGGGAAACATTATGGGGAATTTTGAACAAGTGGTGAGAAGGAAGAATCATAGCATGACTAGGATAAATTTTGTCTAACACGACATTCCAGTAATTCTCATTTGCTTTAGAAAACATCACATTTTCATAAGATTTCAAATTTCAAAGAACAACTTGTCTTGATTGGACATTTTCGGTAATTTCTTGCTTTAATCTCCCCACTTGTTTCATTCGCATGCCAATTGACTAGTTGACATCGGAATATAAAAACAACTAAGAAGAGACAACCAAACCAAACCATATCATCATCATTCATTTTATGCCTTGTATCAAATGAGAGTGCCATGATTCTAATATAAAAAAACTTATCGATATAAAGAGAAAACCATGATATAACTATTTCTTTTCTCTCATTTTATTTTAAAAATAAATATACAATATACAATATTAAAGTACCAAAATTTTCTTTTATTTTTAATAGTGATTGTCAATGTTATTAAATGGATCCCATAAATTTTTTATGTTGAAGAGTAAAAGACAAAATAGATTGCAAACCATAAAATAAAAAAACTAGTATTAAAATTTTAAAAACCAAATGCTGCTTTAATTAATATAATTGAATGATACATTTTGGAGACGCCACTAATACTCAGACTCAGACTCCACTATTACTTTAATACTCTCACCCGATTCTGGATTTGGCTGAGGTCCACTCTCAACTCTGTACAGACCCTTATATCTAACTCCTCCAAAGATGCAACTTCTTCAAAACCCAAACACAATTCTTTTAGTTTCGTGCACCAGTGAACAAGCTCAGGTTCTTGAGAGCTTTGAGTTGAACGAATGTGGAAGGCAATTTTTCCAACTCCATACAATAATGACAAATCTAAATACTGTAAAGCTGTGAGTTTGCCAAAGCTGGAAGGCAACTCTTTCAAGCCATAGCACGCTGAGAGATTCAACCTCTGTAAAGAGGTGAGTTGGCCAAAGCTTAGAGGCAATTCCTTCAACTCCCACACCCACTCAAATTTAAATATTTTAAAAGTGATAGCTGACCAAAATTGTGTGGCAATTCTTTCACCAGCATTCTTGTAACACCCTTTTAAAGATAAGTGCTGTAGACATTTGAGTTCGCCAAAACTCAAAGGTAATTCTCGCAAATTCGGGCAACCACTCAAATCCAAGTGTGTTAAACTGATGAGCTGTCCAAATGACTCTGGCAGACTCTTCAACGCCTTCCACCCGATCATACTCAGTTTACTCAAAGAAGGCAATCTACAGACATATTCGGGCAGGTCCTCAATTTCATTCCAGTAATTCAATATCAAAGTCTTCAATGAAAGTAAATGCTGAATCCTCTCTTTACTCAAAGAAGGTAGCATACGGAGAATCTTCAACCCTGATAAATGTAATTCCTCCAAACAGGAATTTTGAACGACTGCTATAGACATGGACGACTCCTCCTCTTCGATTTTATAGCCTTTAAACAGTCCCTCGACTTTCAGCACTTTTAATTTTGGGGGCAGCTGCATCCATGGATTTACCAATTTTATTCCTCACGTGACAGCCAATTTCATGTTAAAATCAAAATCAAAACCAAATGGAAACAGAGCACTTGCCTTGTACAAAAGATTAACATCACTGTATATTGGGCCTTGGTACACACACAATCTCTCAAGTTGCTCTAATTTCAGAGGCGGCAGAGGAATGTCAGCATTTAATTTTAGATATCTCAATTCGTTAAATTTCTTCTGGCTTTGTCCACTGGCTTTCATGCGCCTTCCCAAAGCGAGAACTCTTAGTGAATTCCTCATTGAATCCAAGTGCCTTTCTTCAACCACATAATCGGATCTATCCCTGGCCAGCCAAATGCCTTTGATTTCCCTCAGCTGTTTCTGCACAGGAATAAAAAACAGAGGAGTTAGAGAAGACAGTTTCATGAATTATTAAGTTAAGAAATAAATTATTACCTTGTCTTCTGCAACTTCAGTGAAGGACTGCAAATCCATAAATCTACTGGATTTCGACATGCTTAGCCCTTTTGCTCGAATAACGTCATGAACAATCAACTTCTCTTCTTCAACATCTAAGACATCCTGTAAACACTGTTGATTTCTGCAACTGACATTGACAAGAACGTAGTGAGCAATGCTGCCTCTTGAAGCGATTTAAATTGCTGTGATCCCACAATATACTCTACATGCCGACGACTCCAATCACTAAAAAAGCAGCAAATGTCCAAAAATGCTTCTTGGGCAGACTTTTCCAGCTTATCATATACAAAATCAATCACACTTGAGGTGAGATTTTCTTGTTTCACGTTTTCTCCTTTCTCCAAGTCTTCAAATAACTGACGGCACTTCTCTGTGTTATAGCCCATCTTAGCCAACTGAGCACCAGCCACTTTAAGAACCAGCGGAATGCCACCGCAAATCTTCAGAATTCTTTTCCTATCTTCTTCATTTATATGCTGAAGATTCTGAGAATCCTTGCACAAAATTTTCAATGCATCCGCCTCCGGCAAAGTATTAACAGGGTAGTCAAAGCGTGGAAGGCCGTATTGCTTAAACATATCTGTCTCTCCCAGTAATCTTGTGGTTACCAGGATTCTACTACCCTTGGGAAGGCTTCCCAGGTCCGTGGGAAGAAGCTGTTCCAGATCCTCTGCCCTTAAAGCATTGTCAATGAAAAGAAACAATGGTCTTTCGCTTTCACTTTTGAAAGCTTTTGTTAGATGCTCTTGACCTTCTTCGCAATCTCTTAATGTTATTGATCTCCCACCTTCATATTTTGGAAAACCATCTTTTAATATGATTTGCTGCAGGGATTTCAAGTCATTCTTAGAAGGATCGATATCAATTCCAACCCTGGCGTAGTTGTAATCTTTCAAGCTTAATTTGGCCAAAACAGCTTTTGCCAGTGTGGTTTTCCCAATGCCGCCAAGACCATAAATCACCACAGCCCGTGATTTATGGTCATCTGTTGTTGTGGCCAGCAGCTTCTATTACTTCCGCTCTCTCTCCTCAATTCCCACTGTTAAGAGTAAAAATGCAGACATTCAGAAGTCATTGCGTGCTCTATGTCAAAAATCAATTTAAAAAAGCGTTAACGAAGGCTGGAAGAAATTAAAATTCCATTTCCACAAACATTACAAGCGTTAAGAGAGTATATAATTTAGGGAAAAATTAGTGTTTCGAAACTAAAGTGCAGAGATTTATAATTCCACAACCATTACAAATCTCGTTTTCCCTTTTTACATTATTTTAAATAAATGAATCTGACAAATCTATCTCATATAGAAGCATATGCATATGTGAATCGGTCAGACTAGCAAAATAGAGAAATCTCTGGTTCAAATTAGAGACCCATAAATAGGAATTTGGGTGGATGGAGTAACGTCTTTTCCTATTTCCCACAAATTGAATTGACATACCACCTTTCCATGGATTGCATTGGGAAACAATTATACGGAAGAAGGAAATATGATAATTCGAGAGCTAATGTAAAAAGTAATGCTTTACCAGCATAGCTTGGGTAGCCTGGGGAGATATAGGAAGCATAACAGGTTGATCGTGTTTCAATGCTATTATCGCTGTCAACATCAGATCGGGATAAAGCTGATTTATTTTCTTCTCAACACCGCTCAAAGTTTCAGAATCCACAGAAGTTTTCAAAAACTGCATCATAAATTAACAAATTTAATCAACAATGAGATTCAACTTAATCAGCTATGAGATCCAGATTAAGGTATTTATTTCAAATTTGCAAAGAAAATAATTATAACAAAATGGAAAATTAATGTCTTGAACAAAGATGCAGTTACCTGAAAAACTTCTTAGAGTTTAATTGGGCAGCACATTTGATACACTCTTCAACAATGATAAGAACAGCATTTTTCAATTTTTCTCCTTGTTCGGGAATCTCAACCCTTAATTTCTTGATATGATCAGCGAGGTCGACCATATACTTGAGCAGTTGTAGGCATTCACTGCGGTTCTCAGACACTTTGTTAATTTTTTGTAACAAATATGCTATAATGGACAGCCCTCCAACCATCCAATGGATATTTCCAAGTTTGTCAAGAATATCTGATGCAATTTTTGTTGCTGCAATGGAATGGGAAAAATCTTCCTGCAAACCAATATACCAATTACAAACTAAACAAATTTTCAAGAGTGAATATTTGATATTAGAACCAGAAACATCCATTGGTTACCTTCTTGTCCGTTTTCTCAATATGGTCGCTGACAAATTTTAGAAAGGTAGATCCACTCTTGATAAAAGAAGTCCATGATGTTATCTTGCTTGTGCCCTCCTCTTTTGTCTTATCTTGTTCATTCTGCAAATCATAAAAATAAAATCAATAATGTTAAAAATATGTAATCACAATGGAACACGCTAAAACTCAGATTTGTTCTAACCTTTTGAGTGATCTTGCTTTGTAACAATGCGTTGATGGCATTGATGAGATCATCCACGTCGTTTACATCTTTGACAGATTTGAACTGGTCTATTACATTCTCAAGGGTCGGCGATTGTTTGGATGAAGAGGCCATGTCCTGCTGCGAAGTTGTAGCTGGTTCCGCCTGCGATCGAGAAGTGCTGTCTACGATCTCATTTTTTGATAGATTTCAGAGCCGCTGGATTGTGTGGGTATGTCCTGCTGTGAAGGCGTAGATGCTTCTGCTTGCGGTTGAGGAGCGCCGTCAATCACCTCATTTACTTCAGAGTTCTTGAAACAGCTCAAACAGTTTCCCATGGTGAATGATCCAAAATACAGACTTTAACACTCAAAAATACCAAAAACAAATGCTCGGATAAATAATATAAACGACTAATAAGAAATTCTTAAATGATTTGATGAATTGGAACAGCACAACCCAGCTATATATACGTTCTATGGTGTTGGATTTCAGTTTCTTATCAGGAAAGTTATTCTTCCACTAACAAAACATCTCTCTGCTTTTAATAAAAGTTAGTTCTTTAAATAGGCGGCGGATCCCACAGAATAATCATTTGGTCGAGCAAAGGAAAACAGAATAAACGTTTGGTCAAGAAAACAAGGAAAAGTGTGCTACTTGCTTCCCATCAGGGGTTAAATGTTTTGACATAGCCGTTTAGACGTTTTTCTCGATTTTAAAAAGGTAAAATACTTGCAAATATTTGAAATAACCGTCACATGCGACTTGCATATTTTAAGTATGACCGTCATTTTTTATATATATTTATATGTAAAATATATAAAAATAATTAAATATATACATAATAATCTGATTTATAGTTTGTTAATAGTATAAAAATAACATTGTTTTACATTTTTGAAGGGCAATATTTAAAAATGACCATCATCTAAAAATTGTTTGACAGGCATAGGTGGCGCATATCTTTCAAAAGAAGTCAAATTTTATGAAAAGTAATTCCCTGCTTCCATTATCATTATGGTCATAGGAATCTTTCAAAATGTTTCCTTACAAAGATTTGTTTTCTGTGGTGCAAAATAAAAATGGATCTTCCTAGAGGGGAACGATGCAGGTCCTCCATGTTATTATCCCTGTCATAGGAAAAACACAAAATCACAACACAGACTTTGAAGCGGAATAAAAACTATGACAATAAGCAAGGTAAAAATGGCACAAAGACACCAGTTGTCACTCTGCGTATCATTGAACAACCATTAATAGTAGTACAAGCTCTGATACTCAGCTGTCACGCAAATGCGTATCAGGTACACATGGTGAGAACTTGGAAAGTCGCGATGTAGTTTGAAGAAGCTAATGATATCCGCGAGATGGTGGAGATGAGTTATTGACATGAAAGATGTTTAATTGCAAGAATAAGTAAATGTGGATACATTACAAAAATGGTGCTCGTGGATATTATTATTTTTAGTCCTTGGAATAATTTAAAATTTGAGGTGACATTAAATCAGTTGATGTCAGAGAATAAGGCATTAAAATTGAGAACGATGTACTTCGCATAAGATTTCAAAAAGAAGCTTTATAAAACATATGAGAAGTTTTTTAGTGGTTCAAATGAAAAGTAATTCTGTCATCCATGTCATTATCCGCGAGATGGTGGAGACGTCTGTGTTGTTTTTGGTGAATTCAGAAACAAATGTCTACATTCAATCGTCATTTTCTTAAAGCTGTGGAAATTTTGGCTGGAATTATTCAAAAGCAGGTGAGATGGAAGTAATTTAAACTACGCCGGGGAGGGTAATACGGAGAAGTCTGTTTTTGTGTGGGAAAATGTATGGAATAAATTTATTGGAAGGGGAGGACCACAAAGTGTAAATAGTGGCTGTTTTTTTCAATTTATAAAGTACAACTTATATATCGTATGGAGGGGAGGAGAGATTTTTCCGTATGGAATTTTATTTGTGTATACTTTTGAAGAGGAGAAAGGACTCGGGTATGTGGGTAAAAAGGGTTGATTTAATGTAATATTGACCCTGTTTCATCAAATGTAATTAATATGTCTACATTAAGATTTATTTTTGTATGGGGAAATATGTTTTTATTTTTTCATTAAAAACATGATAAATGTTTTTATGGGATTGTTATCTTAAGTGGAATTAGAATTTTTAGATGTGGTAGATTGAATTATAAATGTATGAGTTACAAACTACGTTGCGAAAAGTAAAAGTAATAAGTCTATTTTTCGTGTGTGGGAAAATGTGTGGAATTAATTTATTTTAGGGTTGCGTGAAAGGGAGGACCATAAAGTGTAAATAGTGGTAGTTTTTTATTTAATTTATATAGTACAACCTAAATATATCTACATTTTAGTATACATTGCAAATGAAGTATTTGTATGGAGGGGAGGAGCACGTTTTTGTATGGAATTTTACTTGTGTGTATTGATGAGGAGAAAGAACTCGGGTATATGGCTAAAGAGGGTTGACGATGTATTTCGGATAGTCAATTTCCAACTACTTACGGGTGGGTTTAATGCAATATTGACCTTAATTCACCAAATGCAATTAACATCGTACATTAAAATATATTTTATGTATGAGAAATTTTTTTCCTATGTATTTCATTAAAAACATGACAAATGCCTTTTATGGGATTACTATCTTATAAAGAATAATGGCAATTGGAATATTTAAATGTGGCCATCGATTTATTATAAATTAAATATTATTTATACTAGGACATTGAGATGGGAAACATCATATCCTTATCTTTAGGCATCTATACTAAATAGTATGCAAGCTTGAGTTAGGTTAGTATTCAAGGAGAGTCAGAGGTTGTGAAACAAGGATGTGGGACAATGAATGTGGGATATACAAAAAAAAGTAAATATAGTTTTTTGTATTCAAAATATATTCAACATTAAAATTAAAACTTTGAACCAATACTTTTACATCTAAATAAGGATTATTTAAATGTCGTACATACTCTAGAATTTGTTTTCAATTTTGGGTGTTTATCAAATATCTTTTTTATGGAGTAGATTAGATTATAAATAGATTTTTGAATTTAATCCATAACTAATTTTAATTTCATGTTTTTGTTGGATTAAGACCCCTGGTGGTGACTGTTTTGAGGGCCATGCATAGATAGGTTGTATCAAATTTAAGGAATATTCAAAGCGTTTTCCAAAACAGAAAATTAAGAATTTTCATTGACATGTTATATGTGACGTATTCGCAAAATTCAGAGAGGTTGCGCTATAGACAGTGGGTCAATTTTGGATAGTTTACAAATGTATATTTTGAGAAATATTAACTCAAATTTACAACTCATATCAGATAGGAAGAATAATCATACATCGATCAACGTAGCATATAATTGAAAGCCCAGAATATATGTATGAAGGAACTTCACTTATTTTAGACGAGTTCTAGAGAGATCTAGGACTGTGTGATGGTGAAATTGGAAGATCTAAACCTAAATGACCTTCAAAATTGGGACTGACTGTGAATCAACCTTGAGTGGAACTGTACCAAACTTTTAGGACCATACAGTATGGTCTTCACCATGTTGTATGGTCTTTGACTGCTTGAATCAACTTCTACAACTTTCCTGGGTTGGTCATCTTCTTGAATTTAAATTTCACTAACAAACCCTATTTGTCACACATTCAACAAGGTTCTCTCAATGGAATGATCATCATCTCAAACCCTAGCCATTAATGAAGAGTCCTGCAAAGTGGGAAACCTCGTGCACCACTAACGTTAGCACTACTATGAAGAGGCCTCAAATTACACACCATTTGTTAGGAACCTTCATCTTAAAACCTTATTTTTGCATTATTATTGTAATAGACGCTACATATATGTATGCTTTGTAAATCGTCCCTTAACCTATTAAGAATGATCATCTATTCCTCTACGCACATGCTCTTTCCTCGCACTTTCAAAGTGATCTTGGAAATCAAAAATGTGATTGTTTCTATTTGTTTTGGGAATTAACCTTTCCTTTATTTTTTAATCAAAACTTGTTTTACGTGTATGCTCTTTCCTCGCACTTTTTAAAGTGATCTTGGTGTTTAACCACAAATGTAAGAGATAAAACAGATAATAGGTAACGGATGTAGGAGGTTTACCTATGATAGTCAAAGAATGGTTTGCGCGCATTGTAGAAGACCAGGATGATTGTAGAGAACTCATTTTTACTCGAAAGGACTACCTAAAATAGAACACAAGACCACAAAATAGGATTAAAACAACAATTGGTGGATTTCCTAGCCAAAGCTAGATCCAGAAGTGAGATGCTTCTGAAGGGCTGAAAATCCACTTTTAAAACAATTTAAATGCTAATAAAAACATGAAATAAATAGGCCTACTATAGTTGTATAGTTTAGGTATCCTACACAAGCACAATAATTCAAATCTAGTCTAATAAATGCATGCAAGACTAAATATCGAGATGAGTGGTTTATGGTCAAGGTCTGCATGTTTGATGAGGTTGTAAGGAAGGAGGTCGGAGAAGATTTGGTTAGGTTCTAGGTTGTTTGGAAAGAGGTATGAGCTTGCTAGTTTGGAAATATATTACTAGTCATAGAGACCGGTATCGGTTAGGTGACCAATCTTTGGGAGTGGTAAATGATCGACGGCGTCGGTTGGGTGATCGGTTTCAGTAGGGCAATATTTGTAGAAATGTTAAAACTAGTTATTTTGGCCCTCTCTATGATTGCACAGAGAGTAAGGGTGGTTTAGTTAGGGTAGGGGGTGTTTATAAGGACTCAGGGGTGATAATATGAGTGGTTGGGGAAATGTATGAAAGATAAATAATAGACAGTTAGGTGAGGGTGTTGTGGGAGAGATCTAAGTATGGTCGGGTGTAGTAGAAAGTAGATAACAAGTAAATGATTAATCTACTAACACAAATGACAAAGAAGGAACACTACTTACTTGTGTAATAGAGGTGAAATGCTGGTGATGGTGAGGGTTGTAGAAGAAGGTGGTCCCGAATGAATGCAACAATAGTTTGAAAAGGTACAATGCTTCTTGTAGAGTGCACCTGGGATTGGAGATTTGGATCTACCTGTGGATGGTTGGTATGGTCTCTGAATGTAGTGAGGATCTCTGGTGTGTCACAAAGTCATTGGAGAACTCGTGAACAAGAATGCTAGGTCATAAAATCTAGATGAAAAGATTCGTGACCCATTCGATGAGTTAAGATTTGTTATTTAATCTAACCTTAGGATGGTGGTTAGGTGGATCAGGGCATCGGTAGAGGAATAATTCAGGTGTTGGTTAAGGAGAATTGGTCTAACTTTCCAAAAATAGGGTTTTTCTCCCAAATTTAGCGTGGTCTTTGGCTTAGTCAGGTCTAGAGTGTTGAATGGCATAAATTAGAGTGTGGAATTAGTTAGAGGATTAATAGGTCATGAATAGTTAGGGTTAAAAAGAGTCTCATTTGGTTAGGATAAGTGGGGACTTGGTCTAGGGTCATTAATAGGCTATGAATAGGTCTAGGATGAGGTGGAAAGGTGAAAGGTGGCTATTAGTTTAGGTAAGGTGAACCAGGAGAGCTTGGATAAGGGTGGGTCGCATGAAAATCGTATCTCGCATGTAACTTTGGTCAAAGTATGTATAATTGGATTAATGCGGGCAAATGATACATGTTGAGGACGAACCGATGTCGATAAGGATAACCGGTGTCGATTACCTAGGGCATGATGTAAGCGATGCTCGGTTATGAAATTTTGGTTTTAAAATTAAAAAAGCCGCATTAAAAATAACACATTTGTGCTTTTATATTTTTGGAAAATGAAAGAGAGAGGGAATTTAGGTTGTTGTCATAGGAGAAAAGGACAGGTGTTGCTTGCTAGGATGAGTTGGTGAGAGTTTTTGGTTGATAGAAGTTGAGTGGATGGGCCCACAAGATATTTTTGAGTGAGTGTATTGAATGATAGTTAAGGGGGTGATTTTAGTCATGGAATAGGCAAGAGAGGGTACAGGAGGACCTCCAGTTCAAAGACTAGACAACCCACCATGGAGACGATGCCGAGTAGAGGTAGGATGTGAAATCCATTGATATTTTTGGTGAAAAGAATTTAGTTGTTGAATTTTAATTAAAATTTGGGTAGAAGAGGGAAATTTGGGTTAAAAAGGGTTAAATGTAGGGTAAGTAGGTGGTAAAATGAATGTAGATGCAAGTTGGGGGGTTTGGGTATGTATTCTAGGTTTTTTTGTCAATTTTTTTAATAATGGGGACGTCGGGGTTCAGCCCTAGGGGGAACCATTGATAGACGTCGATCGGGTTCGGATGACGTCGATTGGCTAGCCGGTGTTGGTGGGGATAAAGGGGACCGAGACCGTCGGGGTGGATGATGTCGGCCACTATCAAAAGTGACTTAGGTAAAAAAAAAGGAGCTTGGAGTGGAAAAAATTGAAGGATAAGATGGTTGAGTAAGTAGTGAGGTAGGAGTGGATGGGTGAGGGGTATGTGAAGAAAGAATAGGGTGGGTTTAGGGTTAATTAGGTTGAATTGGTGAATAAGGGAAAGGAGTGAATTAGAATAAGGGTAGTGTTTTACGCTAGAGAAAAGATCGGTAGGTGAGAGAATTAGGTAAAAGGTAGGTAGGGTAGTAAAAGCGTGGGTGAGATATGACTAGTTATGATAGAATAAATGATCCGAAAAGGAAAATTGATTGACAAGTGTAAATGTTAATTATGCAGGCATGTCAGTAGTTGATTATGCGAGATAGGGTGCCACCTCTTTTTGTACAGATGATGAGTGGTCGCACATGCAGGATGTTAGGCTCGGCGTCGTTAGGCGATATAGGCACATTATACGAGATCACGGTTTGATGGTCACTCATCGTTGTGAGATGGGACTCAGGGACCAACACCTTTAATTTACCCATTGGTGAGATGACGATCACGCTAGAGGGTGTCTACAAGATCTTGAGGCTTCCTATTGTTGGGGATCCAGGTATATCATATTTCGTCAAATGAGTTGCTCGAAATGATGGGGAGAGTATTTGGAGAGGATATGATTGACTTGAGAGAGAACAATGCTAGCATTAGTTATGGGGATATGTACACTACACATCCTGAGGAGAGAAGATTGGTTGTTCTGATGATGGTGGCTATTGGATGTTATGCACTCCTAGATTCAAAGGGAGGCTGATTTTATCGGAATTGATGGGTGTATTGGAGGATATGATAGAGCAGCGAGTGTGTTTGCATGGGTGTCAACTTACTTAGTAAAATTATATAGGGATTTGTGTGCATATCGGAGGATTCGGTGGTTTGGTATTTGTTGTACTTATCTACTATATTTTGGGCATATGAGCACATAGTATGTGTGTGCCCATAGGGACTTCCATGAAAATATTGGCACCTAGGATTTTAGAAGGAGGGATACAAGAGGTGGGTTCCAGTAGGGGCACATCCGTGAGTGGAGGAGGCATTGCAAGATGTGACATAATAATGGCGAGATACTAGAGGGGCTATATGCTTTGGATATTGTATGACACCCATATGTTGATTTTCCTTCCTATAGGGGCATGACAACGGAGTTGATGAGACTACAGATGGTCAAGTGGATACAAGGACGGTGACTCATGAGTATGAGATGATTCCATTGACCGATTTCGACACTAGTTTGGGGTTCAATAGGATGTGCCTCCACCATCTCCACAGTATCTCATGGATGATGTGGAGATACCTTTATCTCCACCACATCCGACAAGGCCAAAGCAGAGTAGGAGGAATGGGTGGATGATTGATAGATTGATGATGCAAGTGTTACTAATGGGTACAAGTGTTTGGTGGGTATCCCAGAACAAGTAGCACCACGAGACCTAGACAACCAGACTTAGCCACCATGATAATATAAAGGGACATGTTACAAGTTCAGGTGACAATGTTACAATTACACTAGCTCAAGCACATGCCTAGGTGACCACCCTACGAAACTAGCATAGGTACATGTGCAAGTTCAGGATCGAGCTCTCACATAGTCACCAGCAGGGATATAGGAAGGTCATGTTGTCAGAGGCACGAATGACTAGATTGTAGGAACAAGTAGCCACTTTACAGTGTTTATTTGGCAGCTGCTGCATGGGCATGGATGAAGGAAGGGGATGGGGGATAGGTTGCTTTGCTTTATAGGCCCAAGTGGCTACGTTATAGGTGTAGGTGCCCACTTTACAGACTGGGAAGTTGGCATAGCACGCACACATGTGTAGGCATAGGTATAGGCTTAGGCTCGAGACATGGTCACATTATACACGCATAAGAACTAAGACATGGTCCCTTTATATAGGCCCAGTACATGTACAAGGGCCACCATTATTAGGACATGGTCCACATGTTGGATTCAGATGGTGCGATGGTCCCTCCTCGGGTGTTATATCCATGTCAAGTTAAAGAGAAAGCGGTGTTGGAGGATAGGTATTATCAGAATGGTTAATAGAGATTGGTATCCCGTATGTGACTTATGATGATTATAGAGTGCAACAGAAGCCAATACAAGGACCCGCTAGAAGACTCATAGTTCAAGCATCTCGAGAGCCATTAACCTTATAGTTAGGGTGGTCGGGGAGGTCACGAGTAAGGAGAGGAGGGGGACAGATGAGGGTACTGAGAGAGAAAGAGGTGTCGACCCCTCACATAGATGATATAGAGATCATGGAGACATTTTATTTTGATTTTTGATATATATGTCGGCTTGTGTGCGAAAGCAGACGAGATTGTATATGAATTTTTTTGAGATATTGTATTATTTATATCTATGTATATATGTATTGATACACAAACATTCCATTTATATAGTTGATGATGAGATTGATAGATGATGTGTTTGATCTTATTTCCATTGTATTGCTGTTATGGAAACTTAGACATGTAGGCATGGTTTGAGTGGTGATGTATGTTGTGATTTCATTTCCATTTTTTGTCATGGAAACTTAGATGATTAGGCATGGTTTGGTTTAATTTCCAAGTTATTGATATTATGGAAATTTAGATGTTTTAGGCATGGTTGTGATGATATATGGTTGAATGAAAATATGTGATTTACATTGTATTGATGTCATGGAAACTAGATATTTAGGCATGGTTTTGTTTTATAGTTTGTTGATTGAATTTCCAAGTTATTGATTTTATGGAAATTAAAATGATGATGTGTATGGGTGATATATGCTTTTTTTAGTGTTAATTTCCAAGTTATAATGTGTATGAAAAATAATTGGGTATTTTTTTGTAGGGGGAAATGGGTGGGGAAGAGAGTGGATGAGCTAACATCCAGGGCCCCATGCCATCAGAGTGCTTCCTACATAGCCCCGACGAAAGGGACCTCAGGCCGATGTAGTTATCCCATAGGATAGTGAAGAATAGGATGGGTTAGGTAAGTTGATTGATGTAGGTAGGGTAGATTGGGTAAGTATAAAATTATTGAATTATAAGTATACAAATTTATTTTTTCTAGAGTTTTGTATAACTCAAAGAATATAATAACTAGATACCATACCATATGTTTAAGTCACAATTTTGAGATTATATGTGCCCTAAATTTCAAGAAATTAGATTATTGAATCTTTATATAAAACTTGGTGATCAGAATATATGTACTAATGAATCGTAATATACGATAATATACGTTATCACCCCAACTTTTCCCTTCACTTCACGTTGGGGATCATCAAGATGACTCATAAAATTGTAATCGATGTAGGGATTAATTTCGTCATGATGTTGAATGGATTTCATAATTTCCAACGAACCATTATTTTTTTATTTGATAATAAGAAGGATTATAGTAAAAATAAAAGCTAACTTAATACCTAGAATGTGTGAATCATAAAAAATAAGTAAATTGTCTTCTTTGCAATGTTCGGATTCTACCTTGAAACACAACACATATGAATAAGAATATTTCCTCACGACAAAAATTTCATAAATAAACATATATTCCTAAGTCTTAAATGGTAAAATGACACCAAAATATATTACATATTATGTAGAAGAGTCCATTGCATTCTAAAATTTGTTTTGAATTGTTTTAATGGACTAGATAACAAGTAAATGAACGTAGGATATGAAAAAAGGGGTTAATATCATTTTTGTGCATTCTAGAATTTATTTTGAATTGTTGGTGTCTCTAAAATATCAATTTTAATGGAGTAGATTGAATTATAAATGCATGAGTTACAAACTATCTTTCAGGAGAGTAATAGTGGGAAGTCTATTTTTACGTGTGTGAAAATGTGTGGAATTAATTTATTTTAGGTTTGTATGAAAGGGAGGACTATAAAGTGTAAATAGTGGGCATTTTTATTTAATTTATATAATACAACCTAAATATATCTACGTTTTAGTATACGTTGCAAATGAAGTATTTGTATGGAGGGAGGAGAGATTTTTGTATGGAATTTTACTTGTGTATATTGAAGAGGAGAAAGAACTCGGGTATATGGCTAAAGAGGGTTTACGACGCATTTTCGACAGTCAATTTCCAACTACTTACAAGTGGGTTTAATGCAATATTGACCTTAATTCACCAGATGCAATTAACATGTGTATATTAAAATATATTTTATGTATGAGAAATTTGTTTCTATGTATTTCATTAAAAACATGACAAATGCCTTTCATGGGATTACTATCTTATAAAGAATAATGGCAATTGGAATTTTTAAATGTGGCCATGGATTTATTATAAATTAAATATTATTTATACTAGGACATTATAATGGGAAAATGTTGATGCGTAATCACAACACCCTTGAATGTTGCAACTCGATAGGTCAAATCTGTTAGTGTGATTACATAACATGGAGCTTTTCCCAATGTGTGGGACTTTGCAATTGGAAAAGATATCTGGATGAAGGCCGGTTCCTATTCCTCTATTCTGATGCACACATCCAAATTGTAGAGGATCTACTATTAAAATCTACTCTAACTTGCCAATGAGACAAGGTTAAGAAGATGCAAGAAATTAAACCTAATCTAACAAAGGTGATGCACCAAAGGAATTTCGAACACTTGCTTTCCCATTAATCAAAACCCATTAAAATGTAATACAACCACCATGAACAGATAACCAAGATTGCAATGAGAGATCAGGTGAATGCAATGAACACAAGAGAGGGTTAAAATCATCCACAAACTTATCTTATTACTCCACATATTTGATACAATACCTTACATTGGCCAAGAGGAAAGATTGCATTTAGATTTTAGATGGAGGTTTGAACTCCAAAAATTCACTTACAGAGAAGAGAATAAGGGAGGGTGCAAATCAAATTATCCAACATTAGAACAATGACCCTTCTTACAATATATAGGAAGAATGAGAGAAGGGGAGAGAATAATCTGAAATCTAGACTCAACCACCCCAAAACACTTTGAATTCTCTTGTAAAAATTATGGATGCCACTGCAAACCCATGTCTCCATGTACTTTTCCTTGTTGGAGAAGAAAGGAGCCCATACCTCATTATTGTGGTAGGTGAGAAACTGGAACACCCTCTAAAAATGGCAGACTATATTTATTCATTTTTAATAACTTAGACTCACTAATTTTAATATATCCAGCCATAGTACTATGTGTAGAGGACCTATGATATTTCCAAAAGTCCTTTCTTGTGCAAATCCAAGCTCTTAGTCAAAAGTTATGGCCATTTGAAGGTCGGGGTGTCATTCTATAAAAATGTGAGTTCTTGATCTTCCTTTTTGAGTCCGAAATGCATGCAACCTCCAAAATCACAAAAAAATGGACTTTGGAAATTGGGAATTCAGACATTTTGACTTTAGATTTTATCTTACTATTCATCTGTTTAGGCATTTACAAAATGCGAAACCCGAAAGTCCGAAGTCTGAAATTTGAGACATTCGGACTTCATAATTCAGAACATTTTGGTTTGGAATTTGAGTTAGTGTTCATTTTCTTGGGCGATTGAAAACTCTGAAACCCCAAAATTCTAAAGTCCAAAATTTCAGACATTTGGACTTTGGAACTTCAGACATTTTGGTTTCGGAATTCAGGTTACTGTTCATCTGCTTGGGCACTTGAAAACTCTGAAACCCCGAACATCTAAAGTCTAAAATTTTGGACATTTCGACTTCGAAACTGTGGACTAGTTTCAAAATTTGAGTTACTATTCATCTGCTTGGGTGCTTGAAAAATCCAAAACCCTGAAAGTCTGTAAACCCCTTCGCATAAACCCCAAAACCAAGTTTGACCTCCGAAATCCAAACCCTTTTGCGTTGACCTCAAAACCATGTTTGACCTCTGAAATCCAAACCCTTTCACGTTGACCCCGAAACCAAGTTTGAACTCTAAACTCCGAACCCTTTCAGACTTTGGACTTTCGGGATTTTGGGATTTTTGCTCACTTTTTCCATTTGGTCATTTCTATCTCGAAACTCCAAATTTGGACTTTAGGGGTTGAATTTTTCCCTTTTCGAACTTGAGGCACTGTTCACCTACTCGCACTCACCGAGATCTCTAAAATCTGAAATCCAAAGTCCAAATTTCATACTTTCAGGGTTTCGGGATTTTTTTCGAGTCCCCAAAATTTGAGCATCCCCAAAATCTCCACCTCAAGTCTGAATTTAAGACCTCCAAAACTTCTTTATTCTCCGAGTGAGCTCAAGCTCCTGAGCTTTTCGCATGTTATTCTTGTTTGTGCAATTTTTCCTCGAGGGAAAAATTGGATAAGAAAAAATATCATTGCCTTATTTTTAGGCATCTATACTAAATAGTATGAAAGTTTTTAGTTAGGTTAGTAATCAAGGAGAGTTAGAGGTTGTGAAACAAGGAGATGGGAAAATTAATGTGGGATATGCAAAAAAAACGTAAATATTGTTTTTATTGTATTAAAAATATATTCAACATTAAAATTAAAACTTTGAAGCAATATTTTTACATCTAGATAATGATTATTTAAATGTTTGTACATACTCTAGAATTTGTTTTGAATTTTGGGTGTCTCTCAAATATCATTTTTGATGGAGTAGATTAAATTATAAATAGATTTTTGAATTTAATCGCTAACTAATTTCAAATTCATGTTTTTGTTGGATTAAGACACCTGGTGGTGACTGTTTTGAGGGCCATGCATAGATAGGTTGTATTAAATTTAAGGAATATTCAAAGACGTTCTTCAAAATAGAAAATTAAGAATTTTCATTGACATGTTATATGTGATGTATTTGTAGAATTCAGAGAGGTTGCACTATAGACAGTGGGTCAATTTTGTATAGTGTACAAATTGATATTGTTTTAGCAGTTTTTTTGTAAGTATTAAATATGGAATAGTTATTTTAAGGAATATTTTTTCTTTTATAGATATTAGATTTATATTTTGGAAGGATTGCTAGGGAACACCCTTTATACTATCATTCCCATCATTGGACAACAAATTATTTTATTATATTTACAGTTTTGCATAGAAACCTTTATTGGAGTTATAAGAGATCTAACATCTAAATATGGTGGACGTGGATTTTTTTATGCTATTTCTTAGGGTTTTAGTGGCATCCCAAACTATGGTTTCAAAATCCAAGGGAAAAATGAAACAATCGTAGGAAATAACTTTATGAGTATATGGCAAAAGGATGTTTAGTCAAATATAAATGCAAATGATAGTTTTTTTAGAGTAGTACTTCTGCACTTCCTCTTGCATGTTCTCTTCTCTATCCTAACAACATTAGGCATGCCAATGGAGTGTTATGGAACATTGATTTCACAAAGGAAATTAATCCCATTAATGTTAATGTTTTTCATTTTCCAATGTTTTGTTTGTTTTTAATTAGTCACACCTAATAAGATGTAATTGTATTATTTCTAGATTCAGATTTCTTAAAGGTTAAATAATTAATAATTTGAAAATTTTCATTGTAAGTTTCTTATAAATTGATGAAAAATGATGTTAGGAAGTTGGAGACATGATCATCATCAAGAAGTATTGTGACTATTTGACCAAATGCAATACACAAGTAGGCAACCCAACTAGCTCACCTTTACCAAAGATACTTACAGAGCATTACAAAAATGTTTTTGTAGAAGCATGGCATGGACATATAACATGACAAAATAGGAAGTGTTTTTTGTTGGATGTTTTAGTTGTTCTTTACACAAAGTTTTAAAAATGTAAGATATTATACATTTCATTGCATCCTCTTTAGTGTATTTTGCACAATACATGGTGTGAAACGTAATGAAGGTGTGCACAAATTTTATGATGTGTAAAAAATACATGAAAGGAAAGAATATATATGTTTAATATTTCTAATATTAATATGTTAAATATTGTTGATAGTAATTAAAACCTAAATAGTGCACACTTTTCTCTCAATAGACAATATTAATATGATGGGACTTATTCCCAACTTTTTCTCTAGAGAGACAATATCATGTTTGTATCTCTAGAGAAGATATCATTTTTTTCTTCAAGAGATAATATAGAATAATAATTCTTGTCTCTCAAGAGACAATATCATTTTTATCTCTCTAGAGACAATATAACTTTAATCCTAAATACCGTCTCTCTAAAGAATATATGAATTTAAAGAATTAAAACAAAAATAAATTTATTTTAGAGAAATTAATGGATAAGTAGAGTCAATGGCACCAGAGCGGGTTGGTGATCAATATTACAAAATGTTGGTTAAATCTTGTGCCCACAAGTGGGTCCACAAACATTTTACTTATAATATAAAAAGATAATATAAAAAGGGTTCTTAAATGTTGTTAACCCTTGACATAGATTGGTACACCTATTTTATTGAATTAAAATGGGATCATAACTTATTTAGTAGCTACACAAAAAAATTTATATCTTTTTCAAAATTTTATACCATTACTTCCATAACTTATTTCTTGGACATTCTATCTTTTTTTCTAATAGGTTTGTAAAATTTGATTATCAAGTAGCTAGAATCACTCCAAGAAGAGAAGAGAGGAACACTTAATTAAAAAATAATGTGTTTATAAAATTCCCAATTATATCTCCAATTATTTCTTTGAGTGTAGGTCACATAAACCATGACATATGCATTACAACTAAACTCTCTAGGTAATAGTGGAACAAGGTGGCTCCTATCGTACACTGTCAATTGTAAGTGAATTGTAGTTGTAAAACTTAACTTCGATTATTTAAATCTTGCATGTAATCATGTCAACTCATAACTATATATTAGTTGGACCATGATTTCCAATAACACATAAATATAAAGATATTGGCCTTACCAAATAGATTGAATCGCTATACTTTAATATTAGACAAAACTAAAGAAAGAAATAACTATTTATATATAATGATTATAGATAGTTGTACATGTATCTAAATTCACAAACCGAATCATGTTTCTAGATATAATTATTATAGACACAACTAAACACATTTTTAGTTACAACGGTTCTAAGCAAATAATGAAGGTAAGGGTCATATGTACAAGTTAAAACTATCTATTCATTGATGTTGAATGTTTGGCATAGATTGACATGATATAAATTTATTGAATTATAATTATATGATTTTTTTTACTAGAGTTGTGTAACTAGATACCATACCATATGTTTAAGTCACAATTTTTGACATTATATGTTCCCTAACTTTCAGTTAGATTATTGAATCTTTATATAAAACTTGGTGATCACAATATATGTACTAATGAATCATAATATAAGATAATAAATTTTATCACCCCAAAATGTTCCTTCACTTCACGTTGGGGATCATCAAGATGACTCATAAAACTGTAATCGATGTAGGGATTAAGGTCGTCATGATGTTGAATGGATTTCATAATTTCCAACGCACCATTATTGTTTTATTTGATAATAAGAAGAATTATAGTAAAAATAAAAGCTAACTTGATACCTAGAATGTGTGAATCATAAAAATAAGTAGTTTGTCTTCTCTGCAATGTTCAGGCTTCTGCCTTGAAACACAACACATATGAATAAGAATATTGCCTCAAGACAAAAATTTCATATATAAATAGATATTCCTCAGTCTTAAATGGTAAAATGACACCAAAATCTATTACATATTATGTAGAAGAGTCCATTGCATATTATGTAGAAGTGTTTCTTCAACCAAAAGAAATTTATTTTCATAGCAAAGATGTTGTTTTGGTCATAATACATGTCTTAAAAAACCTACAAATACACCTTACATGTTAGGAAATAATATCCAAGGTGGTGTTTTTTTGAAACTAACATAACTTAGAAGACACAAAGCATAAACAAATGACACACATATCACAAGTAGGAAAAATCTTTAAACATGGATAATGCAAAGAAAATTGGCATGAATTTCTAAATAGTTTAGTTTTAAACTTAATTTTTTGTAATTTCTTTATGTGTCAATTGAATTTTTAAATTAATAATTAATAATTTATCAATTTAATTGTTAAAATTTAATGACTTATAATTTATTAATTCAAAATTTAATAGCTTATAATTAATTAAATTTTATAAATTTATTTATCTTAATAATTTGTTTTTCTAAATATGTTTTCTTCAATATAACTTTTTGTAATTTGTTTACGTATCAAAGATGTAGGAGCATCATCATGTATAAAGAGAAATTTTGGTTTGAATTAGGTGTAGGAGGTCTTCTTAGATGGCTTGGGTTGGATCCTAATCCATTTGGATCCTTTATGTTTTGTAATAACATGATTTTGGAGTTTCCTACAAAACCACCATTTTGAATATTTGAATAATCAATGTTATACTTAGTTGTCTAGATGTTAGTATAGAAGGTTGAAAATCATCTAAAAGGTGACTAATAACATCATGTTATAAATTTAAGGTGTTATTTATCCATGAAGTGGGTTAATCATATTAGTTTAGTCTTACAGGTTGCTTTGGAATACCTAATTCCAAAATTTAACTACCTTTAGTCTTGGCCTACAAGAAACTAATTTGAATGAGATAGGGTGAGAGGAGTTTTAGAAGAGTAAGAGATTCATTACATAGGTGAGAAGACCATAAATCCTATTATGTACTATGTAATACATGTTGGTATGAGTTATGCTATGTGTCCTCCTCACATATTGGAGGGTCATCTCACATGGGTTAGGTTTAGGTTTAGGTTTAGGGTTTACATGTGTGTCATGCACTAGGGTTACTCAACACCCTATATGTACTCTCTTACTATTCATTTATGAGCATGCCAAGACACTCGTTGTCTTTCCTCTATGTGCAAGCTTTGTTTCTATTGAGCAAGTTCTTCCATTGTTGATCGATTCTTCCTTGCGATTACTCATGGAGCTATCACGATTCTGTTGGAGTGCAACTACTTTGTGGTGCATCATTTCGATTCGATTCTCGCAAACTCTTTCATGGTATCAGAGTGAGATCGGGTAAATGTGCATTCATCATTTGAGTTGTGATTACTCTTGGTTTCATTTTTTTACTCCTCGTGCAAGTTTTCAATCTTTATTTTCTGGTTTTTTTGCTAACATATCTAACATTCTTGCTCTTGGAAAGTTTTTTGGTTTTTCTTGTTCTTCATGCATGTGCAGATCTCCTTGGTTTTTTAGAGGTTTTATAGCTACATTTAGCTAACTCCACTAAATCTAGAGATCAATTAAAAACGGAGGATTTTTTCTTCTAGTTTTTAATCATTTTATTGAATCTGTAAGTGAATTTTTTATTTTTTGTTCTATGTTATTTTTGCATGGTTTTGTAGAGATTCGGATCAAATAATAAAAACATTCGTGTTCTTGGCGTTTTATTCTGACATTTGTGGGTTTTTGGCTCTGTCCGAACCTTCTCTCTCTCTTTGGCCTACTTTTTTTTTTTTCTTGCTCGTGTTTGTTGAGGACATGCTTTCTATTTTCCTTCTTTGTGTGTTTTTATTTGTTGGCCGTGAATGTGATTAGAGGTGTTTGTTGTTTGCTGGCCGTGAATGTGATTGGATGTGCTTTCTTGTTTGCTAGCCGTGGCTCCTCCTTGCTCCTCACTCTCCAACATGCTTGTTGTTTGCTTTGGGTGAAACCTGCGTGCATGGACTAGAACTGCAGTGGCCAAATAAACAAAACAATAAAATCTACGTGGTTTTCAAAAGGTAAGTTATTCTACCTATCCTCACGCATATGCATATGTGAACCAATAGACTAGCAAAATAGAGAAATCTCTGGTTCAAATTAGAAACCCATAAATAGGAAATTGGGTGGATGGAGTAATGTTTTTCCAGTTTCCCACAAATTGAATTGACATACCACCTTTCCATGGATTGCATCGGGAAACAATTATAGGAAAAATGAAATATGATAATTTGAGAGCTAATGTAACAAGTAATGCTTTACCAGCATAGCTTGGGTAGCCTCGGGAGATATAGGAAACATACAAGTTGATCGTGTTTCAACATTAGATGGGATAAAGCTGATTTATTTTCTTCTCAACACCACTCAAAGTTTCAAAATCCACGAAGTTTTCAAAAACTGCATTATAAATTAACAAATTTAATCAACAATGAGATTCAACTTAAAATAAGAAGAACTTAATAAGCTATGAGATCCAAGTTAAGGTATTTATTTCAAATTTGCAAAGAAAATAATCATAACAAAATGGAAAATTAATGTCTTGAACAAAGATGCGCATTACTGAAAAAATTCTTAGAATTTAATTGGGCAAAAGCACATTTGATACACTCTTCAACAATGATAAGAACAACATTTTTCAAATTTTCTCCTTGTTCGGGAATCTCAACCCTTAATTTCTTCATATGATCGGCAAGCAAGGTCGACCATATACTTGAGCATTGTAGGCATTCACTGCGGTTCTCGGACACTTTGTCAATTTTTCAGAATAAATATGCTATAATGGATGACCCTCCGACCATCCAATGGATATTTCCAATTTTGTCAAGAATATCGATGCAATTTTTGTTCTTTGCTGCAATGGAATGGGAAAAATCTTCCTGCAAACCAATATACCAATTACAAACTAAATAAATTTTCAAGAGTGAATATTTGTCCGTTTTTATTAGATAAATTTAGAAAGGTAGATCACTCTTGATAAAAGAAGTCTATGATGTTATCTTGCTTGTGAACTCCTCTTTGTCTTATCTTGTTCATTTTTCAAATCATAAAGATAAAATCAATAATGTTAAAAATATGTAATCACAATGGAAAGGTAAATCCATTTGTTCTAACCTTTTGATGAAAAGAAGTCTGATGATGTTATCTTGCTTTGTGAACTCCTCTTATATGATGTCTAGGATATATTTCTTCTTTATCTACTGAGGACAATATATTTATTTCTTCTTACTACAACTATTAACTTAAGAAAACAATTAGAAAATATTTAGTTTTTTGTCCTCTCTTATGTTCCATAGTTTTCTTTTCTTCACTCTCCTTCTTTCTGAGTGAGTAAATGATGTATGTTGTTACAGAAAAGTACTTCTATCAAGTAGTATTTTTGTTATCCAAAATAATCCCATGCTTATTTTGGTTAACTTACCTCCATTTTCTCCTTCCTTGTGCTTCAATCTCAATTTCATGCATTTTAGGCACTCAAAGTTTTCGGAAGTAAGCTTCATTAGATGGGAAATTTCTTCCTCTTTCCAGAAAGGTAAAGAAGCCCTCCTAACTCCTTGTATTTTTCAAGTTATGGGCCGGTAGGCCTTAGGAAGTTTTTTTGCCCAAGGCGGGTTTGCAGGCTCAGGGAAGAAATTTTCCAAGAGAATTGGCGGATTGGTGGGGATGCGGAGAGAAATTCTCCACTTAGCCTCTTTTGGCTAAAACGTTAAGGTCAATTGCCGGCTCGTGAGATTGCGGAGGAAGGATTTCTTGGACCCAGTCAATCTGAGGGTGACACGTGGACAAGGAGGAAATTGTGGAGCGATGGAAGACTTTCTGACACTTAGGCATGTGAAAATAAAATTTGATCCCTTGGGCCTGGTAAGGTTCTGAATGCATAAGTGGGCCCGTGGAGAAATTTTTTTCACTTAGCCCTTTTGGGTGGAAGGTGCAAATTCAAATGTCGGCCCATGGCCCGATGAAGGAAGAAACGGACTTGTGGGGCTAAGAGGAAATTTTGTCACTTAACCTTTTTCACGCTAAAAAATTAAAGTGAGTTTTGAACCCGTGGGCCCACGAAGGAGGATGAAAGAAAAATGCTTAAAGTTCCACAACTAATCAGAAAGGGACACGTCATCAATGGGAAGGTGAAGACGCGGAGGAACTTAAGAAATTACACCCCTTTTTGTTAAAGAGATAAAGGAATAGGATTGAACCGTGCCTCCGCAACCAATAAGAGAAGGCACCATGTGTCTGCGGCCCTTGTCAAGAGTGAGAGGCGGGCATCAAAGAGAAATTTAAGTTTTGCGATTTTTATCGAAAAAGGTTCAAAGCATGAAATGAAGCCGCAGTCCCGTTGACCAATGAGACAAGGCCACGTGTCGAGAGCAGCTACGGGAGGCGGGCCATCGGAAAACTTTTGATTTTTTCCCAAATCTGCGAAGGGGCGCAAAAGAAAAAATTGAACCGCATTTCCTTCACCAATCGAAGGAGCCATGTGTCACAACGGAGCTGGACTGTGGAGGTTTCTGTTTTTTTTTACAAATTTGTGAAAAAAGGGAGAAAAGGAAATTTTGGGCCCACGAACCCGATTTTCACCTTTTGCCCTAATTTGGTTGCAGAGCTTTGAATGGCCATTAATTTTGATTCAGCAGTCAAAATTTGACTAAAGTGATACCATTGGAAAGCTCTCAACATGGTCTTTAACATGAATGATTCAATTTTGAATTTTGGTGTGGTCTGGTGGGAGAAAAATGAGGAAAAGTCCTGGGCATGGGAAAAAAAATTAGAACAAACATCCAACCACTAAAAAATAATGCAGTATGGTTCCCATTTTTCTCCAGCATGGTCAAAAACATTGGAAAATGGATTTGTGAGGGTGACCTTTCCATTTTAATGGATCTTGTCAGGTGGTTGAACCTTCAAATCAATTTTCTTGCATTTTTTGGTTTATTTTAAAGGGTTGGAAATTTTTGGTTTTGCAGGCTCCCCTCTTCCCCTTAGTAAGTGAATTCATGGAGTTTCAGACCTCCCATATAGACTATAAATGCAAATTTTCCTTGTTACCATTGTAATGCATCGTATCAAGCCATGAGAGCAATAATACATGTTCTGTGGATGATCTTCATCCCTTTCTGAGTTATTTGTTGTCTTTTAATCCTTCATTACAACTTTGGTTATTTGTGAATGATATTTTGTTGCATTCTTTTGGTTTGTGTCTATCAAAGAAAGCAAATGTTCATCACTCCTTTGGTGTATCACCTTGTTAGATTTAGGTTTATTTTCCTTGAATTCCTTAACTCTATCTCCTTGGTAAAATTAGAGTAGGATTTAGGATAAATCCTTTGCAATTTCATGCATACACCTAAATAGAGGAGTAGGAACCATCCTCAATCTAGAGAGTCTTTCCAATTGCAAAGTCCCACACTTTTGGGAAGACTCCATGTTGTGCAATCACACCAAATGACCCAATTCTAAACTACAAATGTGAGAGGTCAATTTGGGGGTGTTGTGATTTCGCACTAAGCAAAGTGCCTTTGATCTTCATGTAATTTATATCTCTTATTGTTAAGAGATCCATCTACATGAATTTGGATAGTATAGGAATATGGATCAACCCTGAGCTCATAAATGATAGTTTTCTCTTTTCTTCTTTTCAGGTACGGTGCTTTTAGCAATGAAGATGAAGAGGGAACAAATCTGGAGATTGAGATGTATCAACTGAAGAAGAAATCTCAAGGAAATGATGGGTTCATTCATACTCTTCTATTTTCTCTTTCATGCATATGTACCTCTTACTTTAGTAGTTGTAATTTACTTTTCAGTTACATCCCACGACTTGTGTGGGAACATTTGAAATTCCTTATGAATAAAACATTGAATTCTAAAATTGAGTTGTGTATTTCTTTCTGTATTTCAGCTTTCTATATGGATTGTATGATGAATTAAACAACTCAATAATATAATTGAATGTCTTAATCATGAAGGAAAAAACATTAAAGAATACCTGTAACATCTAGCAATGAAATCTAATTGCTGCAATATACAATTATGATTGTTGTTCCAAAACTTAACACTTCATCTATTCTGCAATTCAATGTCTTCATCAAGATAACACATCTATCCTTTGGGGCTTTGTGTTATTTTGCTGAAGATAGTCATGAAATTGTAGACTATGTGATCTGTTACATTTTGTAACAACACACATAGCTACATATTTCATGTAATCATTAATTAATTCAGTAGAAACAATATTTTCTAAAAAGAAACTCTTAGCTTAGGCCCACTTCACCAATGCTATCCATCATAACAAAGTTTCGAGTTTCCCATTTTTGCACGATTGCAAAAATTGTCATCATTTATGATGATCCTATAGGGAAATATGCCTGCTAGCTTGTAAACCAGTGCCTTGATCTTGTCCATTTGGCATGGAGTCTAAAGCATGTAACCAAAATATGCCTTTCTGAAGGTCCAACCCTTCCAAAATGAACTAAAATTGGGAAAGGATATGGTAAACCAAATCACATGCACAAATGCACTTTATTAAATTAAAAAACATTGCAATGTGTAAGAACTGCACTTATTGAAGGGAAATCCTACTCTAAACAGACACTGTAGGATTTTCAATAACAATGTTTGAGAAACATACCATTCATAAGAATGGGAAGTTCCTCTCCATTCATCCTGAGAGTTGAAAAGTATTGTGTTCTTTGCAAGCTGAAATCATGTAAGGACCACTCCAGATTATATCAAACTTTATGTGTCTTACTAGATTTTGCATGATCAACATCCAACTTTAACAAAAATCTCATTCATTGAAGATTATGAATTTGGATTTTTATCAAAAGTATTCTTCATATGTTTCTTGATTCTTTTCCATGTTTACGTGAGCTTGACCTCTTAGATCTTGTAATTCCATTAATTCTATAACAAACCTATAATGGTTAATTCTCAAGCAACTTCATTTGATGTAGTAAATCTAATGTGGGTAACTCGACTGAAATAGGCATTCTCGCTTCTCTTCCATAAACAAGTTTTTATGGTGAATTGCCAACTGATCTTTTAGGAATCACTCTATCAGCCCAAAGTGCTGAATTCAACATTAGATGCCAAGATCTCTGGCTATATTTTAGTGTTCTTCTGATGATCCTTAAAATATTCTTGTTAGTACTTTTGGCTAACCCATTACTTCAGGTAATAATTAGATGAAGAACTTAAATAAATTTTGTGGTTAACATCCCTAATCTATTTACCTTTGCACTAAGAAATTCTAAAGCATTATCTGAAATGATAGTTGTTGGAACACCAAATCTGTAAACTATACCTTCATAAAAGGATAGTATCAAAGTTTCATTAGCATCTTTCAAAGTTATTGCTTCAGTCTAGTGTGTAAAGTAATCTATAGCAATCAAAATCTACTTGTGTCCTTGTGACGAAGGTGGGTTTATCATGCCAATAAATTCAAGACCCCACTGCATAAAAGGTTGATCAATTGAAATAGGATGTAAGGGCAGCGAAGCTAAACATTATTTTCTAACAAAGAAATCACATTTCTTACACTTTTTGATCCATTCAAAACAGTCCTTGAATATGTTGGGCCAATAGTAACCAACTTTATATGAGGCTTTATACCAAATCATTATCAGGTATAGAATGCCTGAAAATTAGCTTAATATGAGGTTGAATCTCATTGTTTTTAATATGTTCCAATTGTTGCAAGTCTATCTGCATGCTTATTTTAAGTTCTAGGAATGGACTGTATATTAATAGCTTTGAAATCTTCCATTAAGTTTAAAACTCTATGTCTATAAGAGTTCATTAAAGGATGTTTGCAAACATTGAAATTTCTTACTTGATTGATAACCAACTCAGAATCACCAAAAAATTGTAGCATGCTAATACCTCTCTTTTTGGCCCAAAGTAATCCATGAATTAACGCTTCGTATTCAGCTATGTTACAAGTGCATGAAAATTGGAGACTCAAAGATGAAAAATATCTTTCATTTTTTGGGAAGTGAGCATCAAACCTACTCCTTGTCCTTTTTGTTCTTAACATTATGGAAAGATGTAAATGCCCATTTTACATGACAAATCCTGTCAAAATTTTCTCAGATTTTCTTTCTCATTCTACTTCAGTTGTAATCTTATCCTTCCAGTTAACTTCAACCTTTATCTTCCGATTATTCCGCTTCATCTTGAGTTGTATTCTTAAACATGTACTTCTATCTACAAGTCTCTCCTCTGATATGTACTATAACTTCTTCTATTTATAGAATAACTGCTGAACTTTGAGTTGCATTCTTCCTTCATACCAATATGTACTTTGACTTATCTACTTTATGTACCATAGGATAAAATTCATTGAACTCTACAATCTTTATCTAATAGTGAGGATTGTAAGACATGATTTTTTTCTTCTCTACTGTAACCTATACCTGCACACTTAAGAAAATAGTTAGAAAATATTTAGGCTTTTTGGCCTCTCTTATGTTCCATAGTTTTCTTTTCTTCTCTTCTTATTTATGAGTGAGTAAATCATGTATGTTGTTATAGAAAATTACTTTTATCAGTTGTGCCTTTGATCTTCATGTAATTTATATCTCCTATTGTTAAGAGATTCATTTGCATGAATTTGGATAGTATAGGAATATGGATTAACCCTGAGCTCGTAGCTAATAGTTTTCTCTTTTGTTCTTTTTAGGTACGATGCTTTTAGCAATGAAGATGAAGAGGGAACAAAGCTAGAGATGGAGATGTATAATCTGAAGAGGAAACCCCAAGGCAATGATGGGTTCATTCATAATCTTCTATTTTCTCTTTCATGCATATGTACCTCTTATTTAAGTAGTTGTATTTTACTTTTCAGTTACATCCCATGGCTTGTGTGGGAACATTTGAAATTCCTTATGAATAAAACATTGAATTATGAAATTGAGTTGTGTATTTATTTTTGCATTTCAACTTTCTATGGTGTTATATGATGAATTAAACAACTCAACAATATAATTGAATGTCTTAATCATGAAGGCAAAAACATTAAAGAATACTTGTAACATCTAGTAATGAACTCTGATTGCTGAAATATGCAATTATGATTGTTGTTCCAAAACTTAACACTTAATCTATTCTGAAATTCAAGGTCTTCATTAAGACAACACATATGTACTTTGGGTCTTTGTCTTCTTTTGCTGAAGATAGTCATGAAATTGCAAACTATTTGATCTATTACGTTTTGTAATAGCACACATAGCTGTAGATTTCATGTAATCATTAATTAATTTAGTAGAAACAATATTGTCTGAAATAAAATCCCCTAGCTTAGGTCCACTTCACCAATGATATCCATCATAATGAAGTTTCGAGTTGCCCATTTTTGCACGAGTGCAAAAATTGTCAACATTGTGATAGAGACAAGATAAAGTTATAACATATTTTTGAAGGGTGTATCCTTTCTTGTATTTTTCTAGATGGAATAAAAGAAGGACAAGATGTTTTTACGATGTTTTCCCGATCTAGATGAACCACGTTAAATATCATCTCCGAGTTTTGTTCTTTTTTATTTTCTTTTTTTAATTTTAGATACAATATATTTTGCATTTTAGTTTCTACTTTTTTTATTCCGTATGATTGTTCCACATGATTTTTATCTATTATTTCTTAACATATACCAATATCACTTTATATCAACCTACATAGCTATGTATTCATTTCCCATGTTTTGAGAGATAGTTGTATTATTATACCATACTACAAGTATTAAAAGATTTACTTTTTTATTTTACATATAACGTTTTATTAATTTATTCAAAATATTCAACCTATAATGTCACTTATATTCTTTTAATAAAATGTAACCTCTCACTATACTCCCAAACTCTAATTTCCTTAAGCTTTACCTTCAAATATGTGTATCTATATTTATTTCTAATTTCTATCTACTCCCCTTGTTAAAAATTATTTAAAAACTTTACCCATTGTTTCATCAAAGGTCCCACAATTTGTGCCTTCTTCTTGGGTTTCCTATGGCCAAATCCTCAATTTTCTAAACTCAAAATATTAATGACTCTATTTTGATATTTATTGGAAATTTGTACTTTTGAATAAATGGAACAAAATAATTTTTGCTTTCAATAAATTATTAACAAAATATTTAAAATTTCAAAATCATTATTTTTAGTAAACTAGTCATAATATCATAAATAAAATAACTACTAAAGTACCATCAAAGTTTGTGTTCCACATAATAATATCATAAAATAAATCTCAAATTTCATTATATTCATGAAATATTTTAAGAAATATCATTTTTATAAATATAATGGATATCATATTTTCTGAAATTTGGGATTTCATTTGAGCATTATATGATTTTTTTTCCTAATTGTATGGTTTTTTCTCTATAACACCCACATTTTACACAAAAATACACATTAAAATACCGGGATAATTTTTTTTGTTGACTTACATTGCTCACTACACAACACCGCAAGGGCTCCAAATACATAAACTTGACAATGCATGTGACACTTACATAAGTCATCAACTCACATAGACACATATGAACACCATATACATGTCGATGCCATACTTTCCCCAATGGAAGATTGTTAGAAATGACCCAAGAAGAAGAAAAGGGACTCAAGGGATTGACAAACCCACAACACCATTACCATGATTACATCTTAATTACGATTAACATTCCAGGAACATCATTTTGCAAGAATAATTTTGTCCTTTTTTTTCCACCTATAGGTTCTTAAATTTGTTTCCCATTCAACTTCTTGTTCAAACATTTAAGTTTGATCTTTATACCTTATGACAATATCCAAAAATTAAATAATTAAATTACATTTTTCTAATTACATACAAAGTTCCTAGTTCTCTTGTTCTTATGCTAAAGTTTATTTCTCAAAATATGTTTAGTTGACGTTTAATTTTACCCTCATTATGCAAGGGGACCAACCATAAGTTGTCGAGGGAGAAATAATACGATTAAAGGAGGTGAAGGTTCAAGTTTCCCTTTCCTATAAACTTCCTTCCATTAGAAGCACATTTGTTCTCGTACTATGGTTGTTTTAGTTCCAAAATTTAGTTTGATTCAATTAAGCATTTACATGACATAATTTTATTTTATTTTATTTTTAGTGGACTCTATATTGGCTCAAATGCCTAGTCCCACCAAGAACAAATTGTAACCATTCTTAAAAAAGTCAATGCTTAAATCAACCATAAGGACTTCAACTGAAAAATTTGTTCCTAAACCATTATCACATATACTCTTGTTTCTCATTTCATTTACATTGTTTCTTAGGTCTCTTTTTGGCATCACTTTTTAACATAAAGAGTTACGAAAGTACTTGTCTAACATCTTGAAGAAGTATATGATTGGAAGCACTATAACTACACACGAACCCCAAGTTAACCTCCTAATCAACTGAGGTTTAGTTTAATTCCAATTGCACCTAAGGATCTACACCTCAACTATATATGAGTTTAAGGTGAGAGGACATATTTATGCTAAGAAACCTTCATGATATAGCAATGTTTTATGTTGTTAGTAACCAAGGTAACACATCTAGATGAGAGGGGCTAAAGAGTTCATTAACAAGAGTTTAAGTCATAGAAAACTATTTCACTCTCTCCATTTGTGTCGTCCTGGGGTCCCACAAGGAATTCATTCGATGACAAGAAAAATAATTCTAGATCTAACTTTGTAAGACTTATTAGTCCACTAGGATACTAAGGGATTAATAGTTCTACTTACTCCATAAATGGTAAGGTTATACCGCATAGTTGTTTGCTTGAACAAGGACTCTTAAGGTGACTTCCAAGGTGGTCTTCACCACTCAACACAGTGTTGGACCTAAAGAGAAGAAATTATCCTTGCGGTTACCAAAACTAGAAGGAAACCACATACTCCGGATAAAGTTAGACCATGTTGTTCCTAAAATATGGGTTCATGAAAATGTCACTAAACATAACGACTATGATGGTAAACTCAAACTAGGGTTTTATTTACCTAAACTAGGAGTTTCCATCAAGATAAAAGTTTAAGTTCATTCTAGGGTTTCAATCTCTTCTATGGTAAGAAGGATCATAGATGAAGAAATGTTATGCACAAGTCTTATACTAGGATTGAGTGTTTCGATTAAATATCTTTATTACATTTACAAGGTAAGAATATAACACACTAATTAATTAATTATTTACTAAACACGAAAATTCACTACAAGATATTAACTTCAAATGAATTTACCATATATATATCAAACCTTTTTACCATACGTAACTATGAATCAAATTGAATCTATGATTAAATGCACATTTCCTAAGATATCCCTAAAACTAGCATCTCATACATATTAGCAAATTTCAAATATAAATTTTCTATAACATGAGACTACATTATACATATATTCATTTTACAATGACTTATATAAATTATACTAATAAATAATGAATTACACATCACCTTTTTGCCATCATTCTTGCATCTTGCAAAACCATGTGAGCATGAAATCAATGATATATCGCTGGCATAGAATCCACCCTAATCTAACATAATTAATGTCTTTAGTTTCCTATTTACATATAATAATACTTATAATTTGCATTTGAAGGAAAAGGTTTAGAAACATGTATTGATTTCATTTCATTTCACTTCATTTCATAACCAAGGAGAGAGAAAGAGAAAGTAAGAGAGAGAAACACCATTTTGTTAAAAGTTATATTTCACACAACAAGTTACACTATATATTATCAAACAATTATTTACATGTGTCAAAAAGTTTCCACGGTGGTTTGGCAACCCGATAGGGGTCCTACCACTTTCTTTTACATTTTCCTGCTAGCTACAAAAATGTTCAAATTAGGCTCAGAGGCTAAGAAACCACTTTCAAACGTTGTCTTCTAATGAGTAAACACATCATGGTTAAATTTCTACGTGTCCACTTATATACCAAGAGTTCATAGGAACTGATGGAATTCGGAACTAGCGAATGGTTTATGATTGGTGGCTAGTTTTTTGGGGCCATCGGTCGTAATTGGCCTAGTTGCAAATGATTAAAAGTTATCTCAAGGGCTCAGAAAACCACATCCAAAACTAATGTTTGATGGATGTACATGCCACGATAAAATTCCTACAAGTTCCCCCATATATGGATAATTCATCAGAGTTGACGAAACTCAGAACTAGAAAACTATTTTCAAATGGTGCCATGATTTCTGAAGCCACCGGTCCTAATTGGTCTAGTTTGACCTAGTCAAATTGTGACCAGCAGCCTACAAAAAAACTTTGCCAAACTATACAGAATTTTTTTTCCCCTAAACTGAAGGTTCCATGTAATTTTCTAGTAAAAACACTAGAGGTTTGTGAAGGCGGATAAGATTTTTGTTTCTCAGGGTTCAAATGGTGGTTCAAAATGAAACCCAAATTTTCAGATTTGGTAGCTTCCTACCACTGCAAAAGAGTGTAACAGAGATCCTATAAGGGTGTGAAAAAGATAAAAAATGTTCATTCAGGTTCAATCCAAGGATTTAAGTGACACCTCACATAAAAAGGTATGTGAAGGAAGCTTAACCCACTTTTTGGAGTTATGAAGGTTACTTTGTGAGTCCCTAAATTTCAATTTATCTATTTAAACCAAGAGATGGTCAACATATTTACCAGGAAGTCAACTTCAACATGTCGATAAACAATACTGTAGTGATCTAGTTTGGTCAAGAAGTTTTCTAAATCACCTCAAAATGAGGGTTGAAGTTCATGGTTTACTACTAAACAAGTTATTTTGATTGTGTGAGTTATGATACAAAATTTTATTATTTCGCAACAAGTTAATATAAACAATTAAATCTATGATAATCCCAAGATTTTAAAAATATATTTTGTTACAAAATAAAAACTAAAGAACAAAAATTATGAGAAATGAGGAGAGATGAACCATGCAGGATAAATTTTCATCCAAGTAGCATATGGTAGGTTCATCCATATTCTAGAAGGAGTTGAATGTCTTTTAGCATTTCATCAATTGGTTTGCATGCACCTAGAACTCTCATCTACTTTCTTTTAATACAAATCCATGGTCCATTTTCAAATCATGATCTACAAGTTCCGTAGGTGGGAATGTAACAAATGCTTGACCCCTCATTTGACCCACTTACATAAATTTTATACCAAGTTTGGATTTGGCTTCCTCCATACGAAAAAAACCGGACCAAAATACAAAGTGGAAGTTAATCAAACTTACATCCTTTTCAATTCCTTGATATATAAACCACGAGCCCAATTTTCAGGATTGTAATTCTTAAACCTTGGAAGGGCCAAAATTTCGGTGAGAGGCAATCTACCAGCCTCTAATTCAATAAATCTTGCACAAAACTGAGTGCATGATCGGCCTCCTCATCTTCCACAATCTCTACAATTTAGTTTTAAAACATCTTTATTTATTTTTATTTTTAATATTATCATAGATAACAAGCACTAAGATAAGTTTTCCCCTTAAAATATCTTGCAACCTATTGAAAAAATGGGCATAATATTTTCATAATCATTTATATATACCAGGAGCAAGATTCGTTTCTTTACAAAAATCTCAGATTTCAAAGAAACAATTTCTCTGCTGAATATTACCAAAACAAAAAAATATCTTGTTTGCAAATATGATTTCAAATATGTCACCTTTCTTAACATTTCTAAAGCCTTTTAAACAAAACCATTACGTGCGTATCCTGAAATCATTGTAGTCCATTGGCCCATATTTCATGCATTTAGTCTAACAGTTCACATGCCAAGCGCATACTTCAACATTTTCATGTCTATCTACTAGAGCGCTTCCAACTACAACATATGACAAAATTATTCTATATCTATTATGATTTTTGTATGCTCATACCCTTTTCTAGAGGTCATAAGGCCATTTCAACGGATCCATTTTGTGCATATCCTACTGATCGATATAGTCCTTGAGGCAACATTTTCCTTTGAGATTCTTTTAAACAACTCACGCATTTTACTAAGATTCCACATTTGCACACATATCTACTGGAGCACTTGTAACTAAAATATGATAAAAATCATTTATCTAATATGCTTTGATGGACGTCCACTTTTTTTCTAGATCTCCCATTTACGCGCAGGTTTGGGAAAGGCGGCAAGGGCCATGGAGGATGGATTTACACTGCCAATAGTATTTGCTCAAGATTTTTTAGCCTTTCCAACAAACCCATTTTGTGTATATCCTCCATTTCTTGTAGTCCACAAGGAACATTTCCCTCAAGCATTTTGGTGAGCAGTTCTTGATCCTATCTATGCTTCCACATCTTGCATACAAGACTACTACCAGAGAGCCATCAAAATTAAAACATCTTACAATAGTTTTCTTCCCATTATGTTTTGATGGGCACCCATACCGTTATACACTTCCCACTCGCCACATTCCACCACCATGTTCTACAAACCATTGACACATGCCACCCCCTTGTCCACTTTTTTATTATATTTTATGTAGTTTTATTCATTTATTTAGTTAGTCACTACATTTCCCCCCTTATATTAGCATCATCCTCGATGCGAAACATCACCAGGGTTAGCTAGAGATATGGGTAAGGAAGAATATTCATCAATGACAAATCTTTTCTAGGGAAATGGACTATGCTACTAAAACATGACCAAAATATAGAAGAAAAGTTAGAAAAGTTCTTAGAGTTTCTATGAAGATTTGTAGTTCTAGTTTACATCATTACCTATTTTATATTTACTCCTTTCCCTTGATAGTACTTATAAGATCAAGCTCTTAATGTTTCATTGTTTTAGAATTTTATTTTTAAATTTATTTTTTAATTTTTTGCGGGTGTCCAACAAAATTGACATCACAATACCACACATGGGCCAAACACAACACAACAACCCACGAGAAATCTTGCTACATACTTTCACAATGGTATCACATCACAAGAACTCGACCAAACCATGGAAAGAACATACATACCTCTCACAACATAGTACTTGTCACACATGCTTCTGACATAAAGGTACTTATAACATAAGTAGACTACAACAACATGGAATTCCCAACATGTACACATACATGGTTTTCACACAACTCAAAACTATAACTATAGTTATATAGGGTCAATATGGAAACAACATCACAAAACATAAACCGAGACTCACAAGAGTACACCTAAATAACTATATCAACACCACACATCACAAGACATCATGAAACAATCTCCATATATCTCCCAAAGCATCACAAAACATTTCCATATACATCCCAATAATCACATAACAACTACATATACCTCCCAAAGAATCAATCACACCCACACAAATCTCTTATGCCTCCCTGAAGTCTCTTATGACTCCCTCAAGTCTCTTATGCCTCCCTCAATCTTTTATGCCTCCCTCAAGTCTCTTATGCATCCCTCAATCTCTTATTCCTCCCTCAAGTCTCTTATGCCTCTCTCAATTCTCTTATTCCTCCCTCAATCTCTTATGCCTCCCTCATGTAGTAATAAACAAAACAATTTTTCCTTTTCACTCCCGAAAGAGGTCGGTTTCCTATCACCCTAGGCACATACATTCAAGGCACCCCTAACCCAAGTGACATAATAACTCATGGTTCAACAACCCGCTAGTTATATGTAACTCCTTGGGGCATACCCCTATACAATGAAGTGGGTCTATAGGTTCCACTACTCCATGGTGAATCCCATGACCCTATTCCAACACATTACGACATTAGAACCAATATAACAATACATTTCAAATTCCAATTGGAAACAATACCAAGCCTTGGGATAGGCTATAAATTTTTAAATTTAAAAATAAAATTTAAATATATCCAAAACAAATGGCTAAATAGCCATAGTTTGTGCAAAAATTTGCATGTTAGTCCATCAACCAAATAAATGCCCAAAATATAAGAACATGTTAATTAAGAAAATTATTGGTTCTAGCAAGAAAAGGGAAAGTTTTCAATTTATGAATAAAATACGTATATAGGAATAGAAAATTACAATAACTATGTGGCCTTATATAGCCACCAAAGGGGTACTCAATGAGTTGTTGGCACTCGGACATTGAGCCTCGGCTCAAAAAAATAACATATGAAATAATACAACTATCATCATCTCTATCTGAATCATCCCGCAACCACTTCAACAAGGCTCAACATAGTCATAATTACACTTAGGTTTAATCCATATGATAACCATATAAGGAGAGAGAAAGGAGTACAAGTTTCCATCTACTAAGCCTAAGGTGTCCTGTGAAACACAATATGCATGACACCCATTGAGAAAGTGCCACACATACCAAACGAAAAAAGTGGGGTTTCGCCTATGTAAAGCTTCACTTCCTATCTCGTACTTGGCTCGAGTGACTAGTCAACGATACATATTTCCTCACTCCAAACATACACATTTTACCGATTCCTCGGGTTCGGTTAGCGTAAGGTTCACAACATAACACATAATGACATCACTAACACAATGGTGGTTCACGCACGTTAACTATAACATATTACGCCCGGTATATATACATGGTATAACACAATCATTACTTTCACGGGTTACGATACATCAAATTAGCACATACTGCACCCAAAGTGTAGTAATTATACAATAGGGTTCATACCATCACCATATGCCCCTAAATCGCAACATGATCCATCACATATTACATAAATTATACTTATGAGGAACACAATATCTAACATTACAACATATTGTAAATTGCAATTACTACATGGTGACACACATGATTCATCACAACATGGTGACGACATCACGATAAAATCCAATCCACTTTACAATAATTTTTCATGCAATACATTAATACACCTTCATATCACATAATTCTAAAATGTTCAAACACTCTGCAATCCATAATAACATTCCTTTCACACACAACAAGGTGGTACATCACACGTGAATTGTACATAGAATCCAAAAAAAGAAGAGAGAATACTCTCATCACAAGTACATAAACATGAAAATAATACACACTAAGTGACATGCACAACATGTGCATTCACAATATCATAATTACAACATAGTTCACATCACACTTATATCACATTACTCTTCCCATCTCTACCACCACCATGGAAAAACATCATAACTCTAATTTGTCCCGAGAGGTTTGAGAGCACGAACCTCCGCTCGAAACAAATGTAACGCCCACATTTTACACACAGAAATATACATTAAAATAGTAGGATAATTTATTTATTTTTGACTTACAACAATGCTCACTACACAACACCGTAAGGGCTCTAAATACGTAAACTCGACAACGACAACTTATGGTTATTCCCTCACATAATGAGGGTAAAATTAAATGTCTACTAAACATATTTTGAGAAACAAACTTTAGATAAGAACGAGAGAACTAGGAACTTTGTATGTAATTAGAAATATGTAATTTAATTATTTAAGTTATGGAGATTAGTCATAAGGGATAAAGAAAAACATTAAATGCTCGAACAAGAAGTTGAATGTCCGAATTTCCACCTCCGTAGGTTCTTAAAAAAAGGCCAAACTTATTCTTGCAAAATGATGTTTAATGCTAATCGTAATTAAGATGAAATCATGGTAATGATGTCCATGGGTTGGTCAATTCCTCGAGTGCCATATTTCTAATTACATTAGGTCATTCTTAGGAATTGTCTATGGGAAAGTGTGGCATCAACATGTATATGGTGTTAGTTCACGTGTCTATATGATTGTCAAAGGAATAACCATAAGTTGTCAAGGGAGAAATAATACGATTCAAAGAGGTGAAGGTTCATGTTTCCCTTTCCTATAAACTTCCTTCCATTAGAAGCACATTTTCTCTCATACTATGGTTGTTTTAGTTCCAAATTTAGTTTGATTCAATGAAGCATTTACATGACATAATTATATTTTATTTTATTTTTAGTGGACTCAATACTGGCTCAAATTCCTAGTCCCACTAAGAACAAATGGTAACCATTCAGAAAAAAATTCAATGCTTAAATCCACCATAATGACTTTAACTAAAAAATTTGTTCCTAAACCATTATCACATATACTCTTGTTTCTCATTTCATTTACATTGTTTCTTAGGTCTCTTTTTGGCATCACTTTTTAACATAAAGAGTTACGAAAGTACTTGTCTAACATCTTGAAGAAGTATATGATTGGAAGCACTATAACTACACACGAACCCCAAGTTAACCTCCTAATCAATTGAGGTTTAGTTTAATTCCAATTGCACCTAAGGATCTACGCCTCAACTATATATGAGTTTAAGGTGAGAGGACATATTTATGCTAAACAACCTTCATGAAAGACTAAGGTTTTATGTTGTTAGTAACCAAGGTAACACATCTAGATGAGAGGAACTAAAGAGTTCATTAACAGAGTTTAAGTCATAGAACAAATATTTCACTCTCTCCATTTGTGTCGTCGGGGTCCCACAAGGAATTCATTCGATGACAAGAAAAAAATTCTAGATCTAACTTTGTAAGAATTATTATTCCACTAGGATACTAAGGGATTAATAGTTCTACTTACTCCATAAATGGTAAGGTTATACCACATAGTCGTTGCTTCGAACAAGGACTCTTAAGGTGACTTCAAGGTGGTCTTCACCACTCAACACGGTGTCAAACCTGAAGAGAATACATTCTCCTCGCGGTTACCAAAACTAGAAGGAAACCACATACTCCGAATAAAGTTGGACCATGTCGTTCCTAAAAGATGGGTTCACGACAATGTTGCTAAACATAACGACTATGAAGGTAAACTCAAACTAGGGGTTTTATTTACCTAAACTAGGAGGTTCCATCGAGATAAAAGTTTAATTTCATTCTATGATTTCAATCTCTTATATGGTAATAAGGATCACACATGAAGACATGTTATGCACGAATCTTATACTAGGGTTGAGTGTTTCGATTAAATATCTTTATTACATTTACAAGGTAAGAATACAACACACTAATTAATTAATTATTTATTGAAAACTAAAAATGCACTACAAGATATTAACTTCAAATTCATTTACCATATATATATCAAACCTTTTTACCATACATAACTATGAATCAAATTGAACCTATGATTAAATGCACATTTCCTAAGATATCCCTAAAACTAGCATCTCATACATATTAGCAAATTTCAAATATAAATTTTCTGTAACATGATACTACATTATACATATATTAATTTTACAATGACCTATATAAATTACAATAATAAATAATTAATTACACATCACCTTTTCGCCATCATTTCTTGCATCCTACAAAACCATGGGAGCATGAAATCAACACTATATCCGGCATGGAATCCACCCTAATCTAGCATAATTAATGTCTTTAGTTTCCCATTTACATATAATAATAATAATAATTTTCATTTGAAAGAAAAGGTTTAGAAACATGTATTCATTTCATTTCATTTCACTTCATTTTGTAACCAAGGAGAGAGAAAGAGAAAGGAAGAGAGAGAAACACCATTTTGTCAAAAGTTCTATTTCACACAACAAGTTACATTATATATTTTCAAGCGGTTATTTACATCTCACAAAAATTTCCATGGTGGTTTTGCAACTGACAGAGGTCCTACCACTTTCCTTTTACATTTTCATGTTAGCTAGAAAAACATTCAAATCAAGCTTGGAGGCTAAGAAACCACTTTCAAACGTTGTCTTCCAATGAGAAAACACACCATGGTTAAATTTCTATAGGTCCACTTATATACCAAGAGTTCATAGGAACTGATGGAATTCAGAACTATCGAATGGTTTACGATTGACGGCTAGGTTTTGGGGCCCTTGGTCGTAATTGCCCTAGTTGTAAAAGATTAAATGTTAGCTCAAGGGCTCAAAAAACCACATCTAAAAATAATGTTTGATGGATGTATGCACCACGATAAAATTTCCTACAATTTCCCCCATATATGGATAATTCATCAAAGTCAACGAAACTCAGAACTAGAAAACTATTTTCAAACAATGCCATGATTTCTAAACCCACCGGTCGTAATTGGTCAGTTGGACCTAGTCAAACAGCAACTAACGACCTACAAAAAGACTTTTCCAAACTATACAAAAAGTTTTTTTCCCTAAACTAAAGGTTCCATGTAATTTTCTAGTAAAAAATAGAGGTTTGCGAAGGCGGATAAGCGTTTTGTTGCTCAAGGTTCAAATGTCAATTCAAAATGAAAGCCAAATTTTCGTATTTAGTGACTTCCTACCACTACAAAACAAAGGTAACAGGATCTTATAAGGGCTTCTAAAAGATCAAAAATGTTCATTCGGGGTCAATCCAAGGATATAAGTGACACCTCACATAAAAAGGTATGCGAAGGAAGCTTAACCCCTTCTTCTCGGAGTTATGAAGGTTACTTTGCGATTCCCTCAAAAAATGTAATTTATCTATTTAAACCAGAGATGATAAGATATTTACCGATAAGTCAACTTCAACATCTCGATAAAAAGTACCGTAGTGATCTAGTTTGGTTAGGAAGTTTTCTTAATCACCTCAAAATGAGGGTTGAAGTTCATGGTTTACTACTAAAAGGATATTTTTATTGCATGAGTTACGATATGACATTTTATTGTTTTGCAACAAGCTAATATTAAACAATTAAATCTATGATAATCCCAAGCTTTTAAAATTATATTTCCTTGCAAAAGAAAAGCTAAAGAACAAAACTTATGAGAGATGAGGAGAGATGAACCATGCATGGGATAAATTTTCATCCATAGCGTATGGCAGGTTCATCCGTATTCCAGAAGGTGTTGAATGTCTTTTACCATTTCGTCAAATGGATAAACTCTCATTCTTTTAATAAAAATCCATGGGCCATTTTCAAATCATGATCTGCAAGTTCCGTAGGTGAGAACGTTACAAATTCTTGACCACTCATTTGACCCGCCTATATCAATTTTATCCATACTTCTGAAAAAACAGCCCAAAATACAAAGTGGAAGTTATCCAAACTTACATCCTTTTCAATTCCTTGATATATAAAACACGAGCCCGATTTTCAGGAGTATAATTCTTAAACCTGGAAAATCTCAATGAGGCAGCCTACTAGCCTCTTAAGTCAATATCTCTTGCACAAAACTGAGTTGCATCAGCCTCCTCATCTTCCACAATTTCCACTTTAGTGTCTAAAACATCTTTATTTATTTTAATTTTTAATATTATTATAGATAACAAACACTAAGATAAGTTTCCCCCTTAAAAGATCTTGCAACCTCTTGAAAAAATGGGCATAATCTTTTCATAATCATTTCTATATACCAGGAGCAAGATTCGTTTCTTTACGAAAATCTCAGATATCAAAGAAGTAGTTTCTCTGCTGAATATTTTCAAAACAAAAAAAGATCTTGTTTGCAAATATGATTTCAAATATGTCACCTTTCTCAACATTTCCAAATCCTTTTCAACAAAACCATTTCATGCATATCCTGACATCATTGTAGTCCATGGGCCCACATTTCATGCATTTAGTCAAACAGTTCACATGCCAAGCGCACTTCCACATTTTGCATGTCTATCTACCAGAGCGCTTCCAACTACAACATCTGACAAAAATCTTCTATATCTATTATGTTTTTGTATGCTCGTACCCTTTTCTAAGGTCCTAAGTCCATTTCAACGGATCTATTTTGTGCATATGTTTAGTCAATATAGTCCTTGAGGCCACGTTTTCCTTTGACATTCTTTCGATACCGGAGCACTTGACACTAAAATATGAAAAAATCATTTATCTAATATGCTTTGATGGACATCCACTTCTGTTTCTAGATCTCCCATTTTGGCGCAGGCTGGGAAAGGCAGGCAAGGGCCGTGGAGGCTAGATTTACACCTACTCAAAAGTTTCTGAGCCTTTCCAACAAACCCATTTTGTGTATATCCTCCATTTCTTGCAGTCCACGAGGCCACGTTTCCCTCAGGCATTTTGGTGAGTAGTTCTTGATCCTGTCTATGCTTCCACATCTTGCATACAAGACTACCAAGTCGAAACTACAACATCTGACAATAGTCTGCTTCCCATTATGTTTTGATGGACACCCATACCTGTTGTACACTTCCCACTCACCACACTCCACCGCCATGTCCTGCAGACCACTCAAGCACCATCGTCCTGCATGTAAAGATCATTCTTATGCGGAATTTTAATAAATAAGGATCCATAATGATATATGATTTGATTTTGTTGCTACTATTTGAAATTTTAAATGTTTAATCCAGTATAATTACATAGAGAGGTTTCTACAGTTTTAATGGCCTGATATTAATTTTAATTAGAACTGCCAAATAATTAATAGGTAAGTAATGACACTATTATATTGAATAAGTTTACTTTTACACCTAAGTAATTAAATTTTTTTTGGAAAGATCTTGATTTAACCTCTATAAAAAAATTAGTAAAAACAATGTATTAGGATAAAATCAAGATTTCTCTCATACATATATTTATTTAAGATATCTATGCTAGATATCCTTGAGTCCAAAGGATATTCTTACCAACATGTCATAGAAAATGGTCACCCACTTTATATTTAAATGTCGGTGCATAATCACTTGCTTAAACATGCACCGATTATAATTTATGGAACCTAGATACTTTCAACACATAATTATTAAGTAGGTTAGGTATATGAGGTAAAGATCTTCTCGCTTCTATATCAATACATATGCATGGTTTCAATAATGTACTTCACTAAATTCTTGGATAAATTCTAACATTTGAAATTTTTATGTTAAAATAAACCCTTTCTCCTCCTCTTAAAACAATACCTAAAGATATTAATTACATCACCCATAGATACATGACTTGAAATATTTATGTTCCACTCTACATATATCAAATTACCCTATCAAGAAGTTGTATATACTATTCGTGTTGATTATAAAATTGTAAAGTATTGTGGTAAATATATAGTAGATGCATACATTCCTTGCACACAACCAAAGAAAATTTCTTCCAGTTAAATATCCATATATTATTCAATTTATCCCAATCAAATATACATACCCGAGGCTACCCATAGTTTCTTCGAAATTACGGGATTAGAGATAAGTGTTTATTAAAAAAAGATTTGCCAAAAATACAGTTGGTATACTTGCGCAAAGTATTTGTTATCCTATTCCAATTCCTACCACTACTACATGAATATGTATTAGATAAAATTATCATACAAAAATAAGGCTACTTGCATGTCCCTTATATTCAACCGTATTGTATCTCCTCCTCCAAGGCATCAATCCATGGAGGCTAAAATCCACCATGATGGTCCAACCCATGGAATACTGGTTTCTCAACCTGCTGCGATATATTATTCATGGGGAGGATCTTTTCCGAATAAAACATCACAAAAGATGAAGTATGAGTGATCACTAAAGATAAGAAATTTGTGTTATAATAAAAACAAGTCAATAATGCACCATCATTGCTGTAGCTATGAATAATCCAAAAACAATGAAGAATGGTGCAGATTTGGAATTCGAGTGACCATACATCTTTCAATTGATTAGCTTATTCTTAATGAGACATGCTTTAAAAATATCAAATATTTCAAATTTAACTCTAATCTATTTGTATCACATGACAATAGCAATCACACTCTAGACCTGGATCAATATAAATATCAAACAAATACAAGCACATGTAATGTAATATGTATATTGAAACCAATAAAAATTGAATCCAACCACATCAGCTACAATATGAAATTCAACCACGCTCTCACTCAATTTTCATTAATGTTGTGTCTAGTGGTTCTTTACCATCTAAGTCTCCCATTAGGTCATCTTGTGCTCATTGCAATCCTCACGAGTCTTTTCTTCATTGATTTTTCTATGGCCCGCACTAAAAACCTACAAATTTTGCATATGATTATCCTTATTATAGTATTAAATATTTTAGGCTCGAGATTCCTTCACCGTATGCCTTTCCACCCTCCTAATGAGTTCTTCATTGGGTAGTGCTTTCAGCGTCTCCTTCCCTATATAGCTAATTTCATTATTACTATTTAAACGTTCTAATAATTACACAATATTAAATATTAAATTATTTTTAAAAATATAAAATAAGAACTTATATGTCGACTAATTTATTGCTTTACATATAATATTCGTTATATTGATTAAATACATAACATATATTTTTATATACTCTTTACACATATGAGTTGACAAAATATGTTGATTTTAATACATGACATACACAAATGTATGTGTGACGATGGGTATCGACCTAGTGCCTTTCTAGTAACTCTTATCATTTGGGGGCATATATACACTATAAATATTATATTGTTTCTATTGGTGCTCGATTTAATCATGCCCTAATTTGTTCAAAGAAGTTTTCGATTTTCCCTAAAAACCTTCAATCTGCGTGCTCTATTTTCCATTTCCTCGATTTGATGTATGAAAATGTTCGCTCTTCACTTATATGCCTTTGAAAATCCTTCTCCATGGTCGTAAATTACTTGGAACCATGAATTTCTTGCATTTTCTCCATCCTCGGCGAAATATTTCAGTTCTAAGCACAATTGGTAAAGTTCTGTGTATTTTATGGTTTGACGGGCATCTTTTCCCCATCAAATTATTTCTCAGCATTGGCGGATACGTGGTCTCTTCTAATTGGTTCTATTGATGATTACGTGGCTTCTTTTAATTGGATGAGGCATGACGTGTCAATGTTATAAACTTGTCATTGTTGTCACTTTGGCAAAAGGATTAAATTGGTCTTATGGCCCTGATTGTGTTTTGATTGGTGCACATGTCACAAGGAGAGTGGTTGTGGAAGGGCAGGTCTTTTTTGCACTTTAAGGCATTATGGAAAAAAGACAAAAATGCAAAGAAAATGCTTAAGGCCCATAGCGAATAGAAAGGGACACGTGGCGGTTTGAAAAGTCAAAGGACAAAGATGCGGATCGTTGGGTTGGTTTGAAATTTTTCGGATTTATTTTGTAAAATGAGCAAAGTTGCAAAATGAGCCACGACTCGTAGAAAATCGAGAAGCGGGACACATGGCCGTTGAAAATTCAAAATCGAGAAATGGAGTGCTGGGGAAATTTGGAAATTTTGCCCTTTTGTGGAAAAAATTAAAGTTACAAAATGAACCATGGCCCCGTAGCAAATCAGAGAATGACACATCGCCTTTGAAAATTCAAAAGGTGGTGGCAAGCCATCCAATGGTTTTAAGACTTTTCAACTTTTTGTGAAAAATTTAAAGTTATAAAGAGAGTCGCGACCCCGCAATGAATCAAAGGAGGACAAGTGGAAGTTTGAAAAGTCAAAGCCCGAGGATGCGGATTGGCGAAGCATTTTGAAGTTTTTGCATTTTTTTGAAAAGGAGTTAAAGTTTTAATTAAGGCACAACTCCGCAGCGAATCAAAAAAGGATACATCACCTTTGAAAAGTCAAAGAGAGAACGCGGGCCACCGGAGGTCTTTTGAAACTTTTAGCTTTATTATGAAAAAGAATAAAGTATAAAAGTGAACCGGGGCCCTCTTGAAAAAATCGAGATTGACACATAGGCGTTGAAAGGTCAACGTGGGGAGGCAAGTCGGCGAAGAAAATTTGGAAAGTTTGTTTTTTTGAGAAAAAAGGTAAAATTGCATAATTGCAAAAAACGTGAAATACCAGATCTAGAGTTGCGAAGTAAAATTTGAAGGAAAAGGGTTAAATGATGAAGGAAAAGCATGCTGCAAGTGCCGAGGATGTAAAATGTGCCCCAATTAGAATAATGATGCAAATATTTGCAATGATTCGCCTTTTTGAGGCACTGACAACTTTTTTGGCATTTTTCTGTTAGACGTCCCTTTTGAAAATTCATGATGGAATTTCTAACAAAATAGATGCTTCACTTATTATTTTCTTGGGGGAGAAGGATTGGGTGTAATTGAATGATATATAATGCATGTTTGAGACATGCGAATGGTCGGGGGTTAAATTTCATGAGATTTTTTTTAGAAAAGCTGTCATCCGAGAAACATGTTAATGTCTTGTTTTTTCTAGATTTATATCATGTCAAGTTGGTTGCAAGTGTAAAGACATTGAAAAGCTCTAAGATTATTTTAAAAACTTTCCCTGTTGATGAATCGATAAATTTTAAAATTAATTTGTGTTCAATCTCGGAAAATTTGTGTCTACTTATTTAGAATGTTTGCAAATAGTTTCTTTTGTTTCTATTACAATATTACATTGAAATATTTTTAAACCACACAAGATCTTATCTCTTTAGATGTCCGGTGGCATTTACAATTTCATTTATCAAGAGAGCTTTCATCGATACTAAAATAAACAATTTAAAATCACCTTACATCTCATTTGCTGGTAAAGAATGTTTGTAAGTCTTTGGGTGTACCTTAGGCATGGTAAAGTAGAGATTGATGATGTTCAATTAAGTCTTCTAACTTGATCCTTTGTGTGAGATTCTCAAAGATTGTGTGAAAATGTGTAAATTTGGCCCTCCATTAATGCACACCTTCTGGTTGAAGGAATATTTTAATTATTCTCGAAGCTTTCTGTTGTTGAGTTTTCCATTGTTGTGAAGTTTCTCAAATATCTAGAAAAGTCCAATTTATCTTGCTTAATCTCCCACCAAAAATCATTCAAACAACTAATCCTACCCTGAACCACCCCTGTTTTACCCTGTATATCCACAAAAGAACAAAATCCATATGTTAAAATATGCAAAACAATCAGGATTCCATAATTTCTTAAGTAACCTTAACCTTGTGTTCAAAATATCTCCATCTTCTGGAAGTGACAACACATCAAAGTTAGATTTGGTGTATTAATCATATTTTTCCAATGTTTTCTTTACAAAATTTGTGCAAACGAAGGATATCTTCATCTCCTTCACCAATAGAGGTTACAAAATGGGTTCTCTTACCCTGGTTGAGAGGCACAACCTAAAATAGTGAGGATAGATCAAATCCTTTGAAGGTGCTATCCAATTCTCCAAAACCGAGTGACAAAGAAGTAGTTGATTCCCTTCCCTGGATACAAAACGACATATATTTTGGTCTATATGTCTCTCGAGTGTCTTGTTGAATTTTTATGTTTCCGTCTTCTATTGGAGAATCAACTTGGGTACCAACACGTTTCGTGCCGTTTCGGGGAATCTTTGAAGAATTTGAATATTCTAAGCCCTGGTAATATTTCTTACATGTTTTGTGTGCAAATGCATTGTTGAAACATCATCCTCTATTCAATCTGTAAGATTTGATCAAATTTGTAAGTTTTGTGTGCAATATTTCCAGTTATTACATTAAGTTTGTATCATCATTGATAAATTTGGGTATAAGAAGATCGGATCTATTGAGCTTTACATGAATCTAAGATTGACAAACATTTGATAGGTCATTCATAGTGCATTTGCACAAACTAAGGTGAAAATACTTAGTGGCGACTCCATCTTGTTTAAATTATTAATAAATAACAACGTCTTAACATATATCAAGTAAGATTTGTCACCTAATCTATGCAAAGTGGAAGGAAGAAGATCTTTCTTCAACAAGGACCCTAGCAGAAAAGTTGTTTCCAGAGCTTGAAAAGTAAAATTCTAAAGGAAGAAGAATCTGGAAAGTTATTGGAGATCAAACATCAAGAAAAGAGATATCCATTGAGGAAACTGATCAACCTGTCATTGAATATTGTAACTCTTCCTTAATTGCTTCTGAATCGGTGTAGTCTTTTGTAGAATTGAATTCTCCATCTAGAAGGGGTCTTTATTTGTATTTGAAAAATTTGTTTCTCAATCTTCCCTGTGCTTTCCAAATATGATAGAGTTTTCAAGGAAAACAGAGCCTTTAGAGGACATTCATTTTGAGAATTGCATTCCTTTTCCGCACAAACCTCTAACTCCTCATCATTTTGTATCTCCTCTAAGGTCACCTCCTAAAATGAATATGGCTAAGCCTCCACCCAAACCTCCATTTGTTGTTAATACCTTTTGTCCCATTAATTTTAGAGGTATGGTTGGTTATCCAAATGTTGTGCCACAAGATGTAATAAATAGATTTCCTAAGTTTCAAGGAAATAATGCTATAATTGGTGATCAACACTTAAAGTTTTTGTCAATATGATGGAAGACTTTGAGATAGAATTTGAGGATGTGTACATTAAATTGTTTATCCATACTCTAGACAAAGATGCGTGGGACTGGTATAAATATTTCCAGATAACTCTATTGATTCATGGACATAAATGAAGAATGCTTTTAGATTGTAGTATGGTGATAAAATGGACCCTAGGTTTCTTTTATCAAAATTTGAAAATATTAAGAAGAATCCTAATGAATCATTGCATGATTTAAATATAATATTTAACAAAACCTTGAGGAGATTACTGTGAATTTAAGGCCATTTGATGAATCAAATTTGATAAATTATTTAGATGCATTTGATAAGAAGGTTGCATATTATTTGAGGGACAAAAACCCCGGTACTTTGAGGTAGGCCTTCACCATGGATTTTGATATTGAAAACAACATCAAGGACATTTGAAAACCTCCTAAGAGGGATGGTATTAAACTGATTAACCTAGAAAAACCTCAAGCAAGTAAGGTTGTTGATTTGGAGGAGGTTATGAAGACTTTGATAGGGGCTATCAAAGAAATCTAATACAAGTTCACCAGAGAAGAGAAAGGAATTGGGTAGAATTCCCAAGGTCAAAAAAAGACACAAAATAAAGACATATTTGGAAATCATCCTAGAGGTGATCAGAGATCTGATGACAGAGGTAAAGGGCCCATGGGATCTACAAATAGACAACCCCAAGTCTGAGAAAATATAATGGTGCTTGATCCCTTGACTACGGTGTTGTTGTAGTTGAAGTGGCTCATAAAATTGATTGGTGTGACAAATGCTTTGCGCCCCATTCTCCATGTGATGTATAAAAACAAGTTGAAGAAGTTGATGATGATGATACTGATGATGATGTTTTCATGATGGGTTGCTCTACAAGCTCACAACAAGGAGCAACTTCAACTAAAGTAATCGCTTAGAACTGCTACGGATTTTTGGGAGTGCTTTGACTGGGTATTACCTCTTCCTCCCTCTCATACTTTAGAAATAGATATGGTACAAGATTTTTAATTACCTAATCATGAATTTGAGTACTTAAGAGCTTTAATGATTAAAATGTATGACAGAGGAATTCCTTCAAAAGAGGATAAGCGGTTGTTAATGAATGTTGTTGTTGCTCAAGAAAAGAAGTTTAACACAAGGAGTAAAGTTATCAAGGGGGAAGGCCCTCAATCCAAACCAAAAACTCCCGTTCTCACCAATATCCCTAAAGAAGCTCCTAAAAAATCTGCATCTCGCCAAATGCCTTCTTTGTCCCAAATAAAATTGTACTCCCCCTCAAGCCCAAACCGTAAAAAATCTCGTGCCATCGATGAGTTGTTAATCTCCCTTCTAATGTTGCCTTGCCCAAGTATGCCCCTTATGAAATTGCCTAAGTTCTGATTCAAATCAAAGTTAGTGTTCCAATTGTTGAGCTTCTTAGGATTCTTGAGCACAATAAGAGGACCTTTGAGTATTTAGGATTGAAAGAAAAAATATTACCATAGGTAGAAATGTAAACAATGTTGAAGTCCCTCTACCATTGCAAAGTTGAAAACCCCAAGTATTGGAAGAAATAGGTGAACCACCTGAGGTTTACTTGGTAACATCCTTGGTTGAGTCTCAACTAAATGTTGATCCATTCTTCACTACTCTAATCATTAAGGACAAATTGTTACACAATTGTATGTTTGATTATGGAACATCATGCAACGTTATGCCTCTTGAGGTCATGAATGAATTGAACATCAAAATAACAACAACATATGGAAAGTTTACTTCCATGGATTTTAGAGAGGTTCCAGTTGTTTGATGTGTGAAAGTTTTGGTGGTACAACTTGCAGCCTATCCATTTAAGAACTTGAAATTAGACTTTGTTATTGTTGATTTCCCTACCAAATGGGGTATGTTGTTATCAAGAAAGTGGGTTGCAAGTGTTGGTGGAAGTGTTCAAATTGATATTTCCTATACCACCATTCCAATAGAGGAAAGCCATGTGAAGTTGTTTGGTGAAAAGAAAGACCTCATTGAAGACCCCAACAATGCCTCCTATGAAGTGTTATAAACAAGTGTTGATGCTGATAAATTTATTTGATTTGCTGATGGTAAAGAACACAAAATTGATCAATGTAAGTGTTTTGAACAAGTAGGTTCTCCTTAGACCTTGTTATTTGATGGAGCTTGTTCCAAGTTTGGAAATGGTGCTGGTATTTTTCAGATTTCTCCAGGCCATGAAGAGTTTGTTTTTTATTTCAAACTCAACTTTGAGTGCACTAACAACATTGTTGAATATGAAGCATTGTTATTGGGTTTGAGAATTGCTTGGAAATATGGTGTTAGGGACATCATTGTTAAAGGAGATTCAGAATTAATTGTCAAGCAAGTTAGAAAATGTATGCTACTAAAAATTAGAGAATGAAACAATACAAGCATGCAGTCTAGGATTTTATTGAGATGTTTGACTCATTTAATATTATACATCATGATAGAAAATTCAATGTTGTTACACACAAGTTAAAGTGTTTGGGTCAGATTTGAAAATTGCACCATATCCCCATATTGTGAGTATGATGTTGAGATACTAACTAGACCATCTATCCTTGACAACATTAAACATTGGCAGGTATTTGATGATGATTCCCAAGTGTAAAGGTTTTTGTAGAACAAAGGATAGTTTTCTCATCAATGTATTGATTAGGAACCAATGGTTTGTGGGTGATGGAAAAGAGACTTTGTTTGGAAAAGACATCATTCAACTAAAAACTAATACCATTCCTAGAGGGCTAGTTTCTCTTGAATTAAACTTTGATAATCTTGATTTCATTGTTAGTAGACATCTGTTGGTTTCAAGGGATGTTGAGGAGCATGATCTTGGCATGAAGGAGAAACCACATAAAATCCGGTTGGGTACTAGTCCGAGTAGGGAAGAAAAGCAGTCCTATGTCCAATTGTTGAAGAAATATCAGGACTTCCTACCTTGGTCTTATTCTGAGTTGAAGGCATACAGGGAAGATTTTTTCCAACATGAAATTCCTCTTGAATCTAATGCCAAGAATTTCGGGAAAAAGAGGCCGATCAATCCACTCCTTTCTTTGAAGATGCAAGAAGAATTAAAGAAATTGAGGGATGGAGGGATCATTTAGTCCACAAGGTATTCATCTTGGGTTGCAAACCTAGTACCTGTCAGTTAAAATAATGGTGATATAAGGTTGTGTGTAGAATTTAGAAACATGAATAGAGCATTAATGAAAGATAATTACCCTCCGCCAAACATGGAGAATATGCTACAAATGGTATCGGTTCTGAATTTTTATCCACTTTGGATGGTTTCTTTGGATATAATCAAGTTGTTGTGAAGGAGTCGAAAGAATAAAGACTACCTTTACCACTCCTTGGGGAACATATGTCTATGTCGAATGTCTTTTGGTCTAATGAATGCTGGAGAAACCTTTCAAAGAGCAATGGATGTAGTGTTTGTTGGTTATATTAATGATTTAATTGATGTTTATCAAGATGATGTGGTTGTGTTTTCAAGAAAAATAAATGATCATCTAAAAAATTAGAGAAAATGTTGATAAGATGCGAGAGTATGGCATATTATTGAATCCCAAGAAGAGTCATTTTGGAGTGCAAAAAGAAAAGTTGCTTGGACACACAGTGTGTCAAAAGGAAGGGTCCATGATTGATCCCAAAAGGGTAGAGACCATCAGCAAGCTCCCAATTCCAAGAACCAAGAAGGGAATCCAATCCTTCTTTGGGAAAATTAACTTTATCGGAAGATTTATATCTAACTTTATCGAGCTAACTATCCCCATCACTAGCATTCTGAAGAAGGACCAAGTTATCAAATGGGAGGAGGCAAATTGTTCAAGCCTTCAATGGGATCAAAGAAGCATTAAAACATGCCCCTTTTTTAGCAGCTCCAGATTATAACAAACCTTTTCAAATATTTTCTTTTGCTTCATAAAACACTATTGCATCTATGTTGTTGTAGAAGGATGATGGAGCAGCTGAAAGACCAATTGCCTTATTAAGTAAGGAATTGCAAGGAGCTGAGTTAAAGTACACCATCATGCAGAAGTAGACATTTACCTTGGTGAAAGCAAAAAAGGTTTTTAGGCCATACATTTTGATCTCTAAGGTTGTTGCTTTTGTTCCCTAACCCATGGTGAAAGATATCTTATTAGAGATAGAGGTCTCAAGAAAAAGATGTAGATGGGTAAACAAATTGTAGGAATATGACATGGATATCCAAAATATGAAATTGGTAACAGGTTTGGGCCTAGCTAAGCTAATGGTAGAGATAAACCCATAGACAATTTAGGTGAATTAAGTTGAGGAAGAAAGGGTGCATGTCCTTGAGAAATTTATGAGATCAGAATGGTACAAAGATATAATTTTTTATCTCAAACATTTATACTGCCCTGAATATTTGAGTAAAAATAAGAAAAGATCTCTTAAGTTAGCTTCCCAAAAATATGTCATTACTTATTTTGGGTTAGCTTGGAAGAACCATGAGGGTGTTATCTTAAGATGCATTGCTGAAGATGAATCCACCAAAGTAATTGTTGATCTCGATGGAGGAGTTTGTGGGGGACATTTTGTTGGAAGAGTCACAACACACAAGATCTTAAGGGATGGTTATTGGTGGCCAAATATTTACAAAGACACAACTCTATTGGTTAGGAAATGTGATAGTTTCAGCATTTTTCGGAAGAATGAAATCTTCAGGATCCCTTCCTTTGCAAATTGTATTAATTGAAGCCCCATTTAAGCAATGGGGAATGGAATTCATTGGTGAAATTTCAGATCCTTCAAAGTGCTGGTCATAAATGGATTCTTCTAGCCACCGATTACTTCACTAATTCCATGGAAGAAATCCCCACCTAGAAAGCAACACACCAAGTTATCATGGACTTCATGTTGAATCAAATCATCTACATATTTGGAGTGCCAGCTAAAAGTGTTGTTGATAATGACATGAGCTTCAGAGCTAAACCTTTGGTGATAATGTGTAAAGAGTATGGGATCAATTTGACATATGCTTCAAACTATAATCCCCAAGGGAATGGACAAGCAGAGACCAGCAATAAAAATATGTTGAAGATCATTAGAAGAACCTTTGAGCTGAACAAGAGGAAATGGGGTGAGCAGTTGAAGTTTGTTGCTTGGGTTGATCGAATCACTGTTAAACGAAATACTAGTAAAATCCCATTTAAGCTGGTGTATGGAACTCAAGCTATGTTGCCTCTGCATATGCAATTGTATTCATATCAGTTCATTCAAAAACTAGAATATCAAGAAGTTATTTCATATGATTCTCCCATCAATCGATTGTTTAGTTGGATGAAGAAAGAAGGGCATCCCACCAAAGGCATTTAAAGTTCAGAGAAAAGCTGAAGAAGTTGTTAGAAAATAAGGTGACTCCAAGAGCTTTCAGCATTGGAGATCTTGTGCTATTATGGGAGAAAAGGCATGAGGATAAGGGCAAGCATGGTAAATTTTATGCATTGTGGATGGGCCCTTATTCAATTGACATTCGAATTGGTGAACATACCTTCTTCCTAAAAGATTTGGATGGAGAATTTCTTGAATTTCTTATTAATCACAAACATTTGAAGAATTTCCTTGAATGATTCCCCAGAATAGAGGTATGCACACCATTGTATAGTGTATAGTGTTTTGCTTTAGTTTTGCTTTGCATTTTGCCCATTTGCCCGTGGCGGACGTTTTTTATTGGTTTCTCGAGTTCTTTGGAAGGAGTTGGTTTTTGTTCTCTTCTCTAGAATTGGTTCATGACTCCTTTGCTAAATGGATATTTTTGGCACTTGGTCTAATTTTTGTTCGTATGGAATTCACCGGGAGCGCCCATCCCGAGTCGGAGCCAATGTTGGTGCTCGATTTTATCGTGCCCTAATTTGTTCAAAGAAGTTTTCGATTTTCCTAAAAACCTTCAATATGCGTGCTTTGTTTTCCATTTCCTCGATTTGATGCGTGAAAATGTTTAATATTCACTTATATTCCTTTGAAAATCCTTCCCCATGGTCGTAAATTGCTTAGAACCATGAATTTCTTGCATTTTCTCCATCCTTGGTGAAAAATTTCAGTTCACAATGGTAAAGTTTCGTGTATTTTATGGTTTGATGGGCGTCTTTTCCCCGTTAAATTCTTTCTCAAATCGTAAAGTCTCTTTTTGGTTTTGTATTTTACGTGGCTTCACTTAATTGGATGAGGCACGATGGGTCAATGTTATAAAATTTTCATTTTTGTCACTTTGGAAAAAGGATTAAATTGGTCTTATGGACTCGATTGTGTTTTGATTGGTGCACGTGTCACAAGGAGAGTGGTTGCTAAAGGGAGGGTATTTTTTGTACTTTAAGGCATTATGGAAAAATGAGTAAAAATGTAAAGAAAATGCCTAAGGCCCGTAGCGAATTAGAATGGGACACGTGGTGGTCTGAAATGTCAAAGGACGGAGCAACAGATTGTTGGGTTACTTTGAAAATTTTCAGCTTTATTTTGTAAAAGGAGTAAATTTACAAAATGAGCCATGACTCCGCAGCCAATCATAGTAGGACACGTGGCCATGGAAAAGTCAAAATCAGAGAAATGGAGAGCTGGGGGAAATTTTGAAATTTCACCCTTTTGTGGAAAAACTTTAAAGTTACAAAATGAACCACGGCCCCATAGCCAATCAGAGAAGGACATGCCACCTTTGAAAATTTGAAAGGCAGAGTGGTAGGTCGTCAGAGGGTTTTAAGAATTTTTAACTTTTTGTTTAAAAAGTTAAAATTATAAATAGAGTCACGAACCTGCAATGAATCAAAGGAGGACAAGTGGAAGTTTGAAAAGTCAACGACCGAGGATGCGGATCGATAAATCATTTTGAAGTTTTTGAATTTTTGTGAAAAGTATTTAAAGTTTGAATTAAGCCACAACTTCATCAGAATTAGAAAAGGACACATCACCTTTGAAAAGTCAAAGAGGGAAGGTGGGCCACCTGAGGTCTTTTGAAACTTCTAGCTTTATTATGAAAAAGGAATAAAGTATAAAAGTGAAGCTATGCGGCCTCACAAAAAATTAGAGATTGACACGTAGGCATTGAAAGGTCAACGCGGGGAGGCGGGTCGACGGAGAAAATTTGGAAATTTAGCCTTTTTGAGAAAAAGGTAAAATTACAAAATTGAGGCGCGACTCCATCAATGGTCAAGATTAAGCCACATGTAGGGCCCATATTCAAATGCGGAGGGGCGGAGCAAAATCTTAAAATTTGCATTTTCTCTAATTTTTTTATAAATTTAAAAAGGCATACCTGTGCCCATGTCCAATCAAAGATCTCCACATGGATGACTCAGATTAAAAGTTTTGTAAAGTTAAAAAGGCATCCCCAAGCTCGTGTGCAATCAAATTTCTCCACATGGATAACTCAAATTAAAAGTTTTAAAAGGTTAAAAAGTCATCTCCAGGCCCGTGTGTAATCAAATTTCTCCACATGGACGGCTTAGATTTAAAGTTGAAGGGAAAATCTATAGTAGTTGTGCATTGCATCTGATTTTTCCGCCATTAACACTCCAAGATCTTTGGAGATGTGATTTTTACAATGATCGTCATCAAATTTTGATATTTCCATGTCGTTTTGGTCTGCAAAGTGTAATTAAATGGATTTAGAGCCCAATTTGTGAATCTAAGGTGTAAAATTTAAACATTTGAAGTGGATTTTTGCTCGGGCACTTGCAATAAATGGGAAATACTAGATCCGAGTTGCGAAGTAAAATTTTAGAAGGAAAAGGGTGAAATGATGAAGGAAAATCATGTTGCAGTGCCAAGGATGAAAAATGTGCCCCCAATTGGAATAATGATGCAAATATTTGCAATGCTTCACCTTTTTGAGGCACCTGACAACTTTTTGGCCATTTTTTTGTTAGACGTCCCTTTCTAAAAATTCATGATCGAATTTGTAACAAATTAGATGCTTCGCATATTATTTTCTTGGGGAGAAGGCTTGGATGTAATTGAATGATATATAATGCATGTTTAAGACATGCGAATGATCGGGGCAAAATTTCACGAGATTTTTTTAGAAAATATGTCTTCGAGAAACCTATTAATGTCTTGTTTTTTCTAGATTTCTATCATATCAAGTTGGTTGCAAGTATACAACGATTGAAAAGATCTCAGATTGTTTAAAAAACTTTTCCCCTCTTGATGAATTTGATAAATTTTGAAATTAATTTGTGTTCAATCTCTGGAAAATTTGTGTCTGCTTATTTCAGAATGTCTGCAAATAGTTTCTTTTGTTCCTATTGCAATCTTGCATTGAAATCTTTGTAAACCACACAAGATCTTATCTCTTTGAATGTCTGGTGGCATTTGTAATTTAATTTATCAGGAGAGCTTTCATCTGATACTGAAATAAACAATTTAAAATCACCTTACATCTCATTTAATGGTAAATATTGTTTGTAAGTCTTTGGGTGTACCTTAGGCATGGTGAAGCAGAGATTGATAATGTTCAATTGAGTCTTATAACTCGAGCCTTCATGCTAGATTCTCAAAGATTGTGTGAAAACGTGCAAATTTGGGCCTCTATTGATGCACACTTTCTGGTTGAAGGAATATTTTAACTATTCTGAAGCTTTTTGTTGTTGATTTTTCCATTGTTGTGAAGTTTCTAAAAGATTTGGAAAAGCCCAATTTATCTTGCTTAATCTCCCACCAAAAAATCATTCAAACAACTAATCCTACCCTGAACCACCCCTGTTTTTCCCTGTATATCCACAAAAGAACAAAATCTATGTGCTAAAATATGTAGAACAATCATGATTCCATAACATCTTGAGTAACCTTAACCTTGTGTTAAAAATATCTCCATCTTCTTGAAGTGAAAACTCGTGAGAGTTAGATTTGGTGTATTGATCATATTTTCCCAAGGTTTTCTTTACAAAATTTGTGCAAATGAAGGATATCTTCATCTCCTTCACCAATAGAGGTTACAAAATGGGTTCTCTTACCCTAGTTGAGAGGCACAACCTAAAATAATGAGGATAGATCAAATCCTTTCAAGGTACTATCCAATTCTCCAATAACGAGTGAAAAAGAGGCGGTTGATTCCCTTCCCACTATAAAACAACATATATTTTAGTCTCTTTGTCTTTGAATGTCGTGTTGAATTTTTGTATGCTGCTCATCTTTTATTGGAGAATCAATTTGGGTACCAACAATTCCTTTACAATTACATCTCTCCATCATTAGGCTCAATTACTTATGTTATGAATATGTTGTTTTTTGGGATAGAAAAAGGATCACACATGTATCTTGTGAAATGCTAACATATATTTTAAGATATGATATCTTTTCTTGTGCAATTGTGTTCTTACTCAATCACTTGAATAGTTGACTACTTGTTTATGGCCTATATGCCTTTCTTGTCATCTAGCACACTTGTGGGCCATATTTTCGTATCTATCCCTCTATTGTATGTGGAATTTCATATTTGTATGCAGCCTTTTAACATTAAATATAATTATATTTTGACACCGAGTGTATCATGTGTATGGTTATATGCCTTGATATGACTCTTATACATGTTATTGCTTATGTTAGCGTCATTGGATACTTTTTCGTGACTATGTTTATTTTATGGTACAAACATGTCTTATTACTATTATTTCATAATGTGTGACAATTTGTTTGTGTTACATGGTCTCACCATCCACCACCATCTTGCATGAATGGTATTCAAAAATGGACATGTTAGACACTTTTAACTACTCAGATGTAAATTATCAAATTTATCTATAATGGTGCATATCACTTCGGTTTAGCCACATTCTAAAATGACTTATCACATGCACCTACTAATAGGGTGAATGTATTAGGGTATATAATATATCTTTTGCTATTAAAAATTAATTATAATACAAAGGATATATATTTATAGAACATATAGATCCTCACAAATAGGAAGAAATGTTGAAAAGAGATAACATCCAAACGACTATATAGAATAACTCAATAGAAAAACATTATAGTACACTATGACATATACAAGATGTTTTTGTCCTTATTTTTAATTAACATGAAATTAAAAAATTATTTGATTCTTTTAAGAACCTATAAAGTTTTTGTAAAAATTCACATACAAATGACTCAATTAAAAGAAGAATACATAGGACATGAGTACTTCATTTCTTAGACTTTATTAAATTACTCATATGATAATACATATATAGTGTTTGGGGTCATGATAATTATAATACTTTACATTCTTGAACATTCACATAGTTAGACTCAAATCTATAGAACACATGATGGGAATATGGGTTATGCATTGATTTTGTATATTACACTATATTTAAAAATATTACTTATATCCGTATCCAACAATGTGGTCCATGGGGTTCTGGATGTAAAATTTTCTAAATAATTTGGATATTATTATTATTTTCCTCTCTATTTGCGGTTAAATACATTAATACGGGTAAATACTATGTAATCTAATATTTTATTTTAACAAGGATTTTAATACCTCTCATCTTTGTTGGTGGCTTTAGAGTACCCAAATCCATATATTACTATGAATTCTCCTTTGGTGATATTTGGACACTTATGACCCTAAAAATTGATCACCTCAATGAAAATAATAATCTCCAACTAGAACAAGAACAAAAATCCACCATACATAAATTTAATATGTTTATTCCTTCCATTTTTGTATATATTTACTTCGTATGTACAATATATGTGTGGGAAAAATGTGTCTCAATAACTTTCACTCCTAAATCATCCATTAGATAAGGGTATCAGAGGTAATGAACGCAAAACACCCATGTCTAGGGACAGAAGGATAATTTTTAAGGGGCTACGGGGAGAACTAATTTCACATATCTATATGATTATAATCCCTCCACTAGGGCAACTTGGGGATTCAAGGCCTACGGTTAATATAAAGGAGAAAACCCTACTAAGATATGGATGATTGGATGAGAAAGAATATTGATCAATAATAGATATGGAAAACATGCACAATATGACTTAAATAAATATAAAGAGATATTGAATATCTAAACATAAATAATAGCACAATGCTAACTAGTATCAAAATACATCCACCACATTAAGATAACATAGAACAATGAGGAAACAATATGAAATAATCTATGAAAAATGAAAAAAAAGGGTTAGAACACTCACCTTGTAACTGCAGGGTTGTCACTGATGCATCTGTATATCAAGTGAAGCACCAAACCCAGAGATATTCACTATTAGGTGGAGTAGGGGAATTCAATTCATTTCCTATACTCATTTATTTTATATGCAAAAGAATAAGAGGATTGAGGATCAAAGAGGTTCTTCAGAAATTATAATGTCTAATTTGGCCTTTTTGGCTTCTTACGCTTAAAGGAGCATGTGCTCTATATTCGTAACCTTTTGCAACACCATTATTGGGGTAGATGAATGCCACCACTTAGTTTTTCTGCTCTTTATCTTTTATTACAAGTATTTGTTATGTTGATTAAGGCGGTGAAAATGCCATTTTTCCTGCTATCCCATGTATTGTCTCTATAATATTTGTCTCTTTCAAATTCTTCCCATGCATGTCCTTTTTCCAGTGTACTCCCACTTGTGCAAAAATAAGATCTTTGAAATAGGCATGGATATCCATCGCATCATAATGGAAATAGTATTTTGTTAGATGTTGTAATTGCAAGTGCCCTTGTTGACATTTATGCAAAATGTGGGAAACATTCTTTTGGCATGTGAGTTGTTCAAGTAAATGACTGAATGAAACATGGTCGCATGGGATGCACGGAGGTAAGGGAATGGGGGTAAAATAATCTCTCAATATACTCTATATTTTATACCATCTATAGATTCTTCTACATAATCATGTTTATTACAGAGCCATATTAAGAAAAATAATGCATTGGCAGAGGGAAAACCAGTCCACCCCGACATGAGTACAAGAGGATTTTTGTCGGACACATTGTTTTCAATGCGCTTATCACCATGTATGTCAAATTAGGAAGTGTATTGAATGCTTAGGAATTGTTTGATGAAATGCCTATATGTGATGTTGAACCAAATATTACAATTTATATCGGCTTCATTACCTCTAAGCATGATAGGCTTTATCCTTCTCGATGGTTTATTGTTTCTTATATCTGCATAAGTGTAAACTTGTCTTAAGTTTTACTATTTTGAAAAATGTTGGTGTTGTGGAATTTATTATATATCGATACTTTAATGTTCTACACATTATGTATCTAGGTATGAGAGTGATTCCTAGAAACATATTTTACCTTAACTAGACATGTGGTTGCATGTACGAAGGTGTTTAGAATATAATAAAACTTGGTTCTGATGGATTGAGCGATCTAGGTATGTGATGTTTACTTGGTATGTATATTGTTATAAGTGATATATAAAACCATGCATGCATGATCTTGTTGTTTAAATAGGAGCAATGTAAAATGTGAAGGTTGTAATCAGCTGAGCCATGAATCTTGGGGTTGTTTAAGTTATATCTAGATCTAGGTGTGCTTATTCTTTCTCTATTTAATCAAAATCCTATCGATTTAGGATTTTGGTTATCCTTTCTTTATGAAATGAAATCACTTCAATTATGTATACCCAAATTCTCTTCTCTATTGCTTAGTAGTTTATGGGTTTACATGTTGACTATAAATCATTTCTTGGGGAAGAACTTACTTCTTCTTTCTGAGGTTACTTAAGTATCACATGGTCTATAACCCCTTATATCTAGGATTAATCTTGGTAGGCAAATGGTGGGGTATTAATGGTCAGCCTTGAGAATTATGTTGGATTAGAATGACCATGACCTTACCACTACGCCTTGGTGGATTTTAGGATAATAAAATTACATGTTTCGTTATCAAGGCGAAAAATTTTTTTGGACGTTAAGCGTGATCGACATTAGTTGACTTAAAATCATGATGGATTAAGTGTATGTTAATTTGAAGCTAAGGATCTATACATAAGTATATCATAATGCTAATAATTACTATGGTTAGGCAATATCGTTGTGAACTCAGGGAGATACACTATTAATATAAACAACGATGACCATTTGGTTAATAAGTAAATATTTTACTTGGTACCCTAGAATGATGCATTGATGCATCATAAAATTGAGCATAACTTTAATAGACTATATTATGGGTTAGGGCCATTCACTATTAATACAAATAGTAATATTATTTTAATGAAAATTATATGTATTCTTTATTATGCAAGAATTTTTATATATATATATATATATATATATATATTAGATACTTAGGTAGCTTATATTACTTAAGTATCATTCCATTTTAGATACTATCTATTTGAATTGTAATAGAAGAGTTGTATTACCTAATAATGATTGAGTTCATGTAATGCCCCATTTCGTTAACCTTAATTGGTGAAGTTTGGATTCTCGGTTTCACACCTAGTTGTCGATACATGTGTGTATTACGCCAATTTCTCGGACGTCCAGGAGGTATTGGACCTAGTTACATTATCTTACGCAAAGCTCTGAACACCTTCATTGGCCATCGCTCTAGTTCATTCTCGTTGAAGGAATGTCTCTCTTTTATTTTGCAAGATAATAAAAATGATAAAAATATCATTCCGATCAAATTTGAAATATTAAATTAATAAAAATAAAATTGGTAAATATATTTATAGGTACATATAGATTATATATGTATCTATATATATAGACAAACATATGATTTAATTCAATAGATAAAAATAATAATTAAATTAATAAATCATCGTTTATAGAAAATAAATAAAACAAAAAAAGAAATAGAATAAAAATAATAATATTCAAATAGGGTAGTCAAATGCAATATGGACGGTGGAGGGAGAATAGAGTTGGTGGGTAGTAATTTAAGGTTGTTGGGGAGGAATGGCGTGGGTATGGGAGGCCATCAAATCACATTTAGAAACTGGAAACTACTGACAAATGCAATAAAAGGGTGTCAGAAACTTCTGAAAAATGCATTTTGCAAGTGTAAAGATGGGTGCTTATGTCAAAATACTAAGCCTTCTCATGCAGCCTCCCTTGCATGCATCCTCTTACAGATCTTTCTACATATCTCTAGCTATTGCATACCTTCGACAACACGTGGACAATTGGGGCCGTGTGGTATTAAGCATTTGATTGATTTTTTTTCTTGCTTGGAGACTACATCGGAAGTACGCACCCAATAGACCATAAAAATTTTGTGGGCTAGCTCATGAGAAAATGGGAGCTTTTTGTTTGTTCTTCACTCATTTGTTAGAGCTAGATTTTTTTGTTTTGGATGCAAATTATTTTATTTATAACTATCACGTGAGTTCTTCCTCTCTTTGAATCTTCTTTTTTGGGAGATGATTAGTAGCACCTCCTATTATCAAAAATAAGCCCATGCTTATTTTGGTTAACTTACCTCCATTTTTTCCTTCCTTGTGCTTCAATCTCAAATTTCACACATTTCAGGAACTCAAAGTTTTTGGAAATGGCTTCATCAGATGGGAAATTTCTTCCCCTTTCCAGAAAGGTAAAGAAGTCCTCCTAACTCCTTGTATTTTTCAAGTTATGGGCCGGCGGGCCTTAGGAGGACTTTTTGTCCAAGGCGGGTCGAAAGACTCAGGGAAGAAATTTTGCCAAGGGAAATTGGCAGATTGGCCGAGGCGCATAGAAAACTTTGACACTTAGCCTTTTTAGGCTAAAAGGTCAAACTTAATTGCAGCCCGCATGAGGCCACGAAAAGGAATTTTGGTCATGACCAATTGAAAGAGGACACGTGGACAAGTGTGTGTGTAGACACGCCATCAATGGACTTGTGGGGTTGCGGAGAGGATTGTGACACTTAGTCTTTTTCGGGCTAAAAAATTAAAGTGAGTTTTAGGCCCACTAGCCCTCAAAGGAAGATGAATAAAAATGGTCAAGGCTTCACAACCAATTAAAGAGTGACACATCATCGATGGAAGTTGGCGATGTGGAAGAACTTAAGAAATTTCACCCTTTTTGTCCAAAAGGTTTAAAGGGATGAATTGGGCCACACCTCCACATCCAATCAGGAGATGAAACATGGCCATCAATGCCAAGGCAAGCCAGTGGAGGTACGTTGGAATTTTTGGCTCTTTTGTCAAAAAACTAAAGGAACAAATTTAAGCCATACTTAGTAGCTAACTAGAAGGCACCACGTGTTTGGCCCTCATCGTGGAAGAGGCGGGCGTCGGAGGAAAGTTAAGTTTTTGGCCTTTTTGTGAAACTTTTCAAGACATGAAATAAACCCGCAGTCCCATTAACCAATGAGAGAAGGCCACGTGTCCAGAGAAGCTGCAGGGGAGCGGGCCGTCAGGAGAACTTGAGGATTTTTGCATCTTTTGCAAAAAGGTACAAATTCAACTTTGAACCTCGAGGCCCACTTTTGAATAAAAAATGAGGAATCTGCACCGTGGCTGCTCATGAGAGGAGTTTGGCATTTTTTTTTTTTTTACGTAAAAAGCGTAAAATGAATTTTAGGCCTGGCAGAGAGTTGTGCATACGTGTCACTTCGTGCCCGTGGGGCTTCAGAAGCCTTTGAAATTTTTGCAAATTTTGCGCAAAGGCAAAAAGTGATTTTTAGACCTGCGACACTTATAGAAAAGGTGATTTCACACCTACGAGGTGTGGGAAGATTTGTAACTTTTGTGTTTTTGCTAAAGGGGAAAAAATGAATTTTTGGCCCATGGATCTGCGTTTTAACTGGTTTTTTTGCCATTTTTGCCCTAATTTAATTGTAGATCTTTAGAAGGGCATATCTTTCAAACCAGAGCTCATTTTTCATTGATTTTTGTATCATTGGAAATCCGTTAACACCCTCTACACCATGGATGCTTTAATTTTGCATTTTGGTCAAAGTTTGGTGGGAAAAAATGAGTAAACATCCTCACCATGGGAAAAAATCCAAAAACAACCCCAACCACCAAAATTAATGGAGTATGGGTTTCCTTTTTCTCTACGAAGCAAAGTACATGGAGGTATGGGAATTTTCATGGAGCCCATCATTTTGTAGAAAAATTGAATGAAGTTGGTGGTGGTTGCATAAATCAATTTTTCGAATCCTCTCTTTCCCTCTCTCTTGATTTCATTCTATATATTGTAAAACTTGTTATTTTGACAATACGAGAGACATTTTGGGCATAGAAAAACTCTGTCAAATTTGTTTCTTGATGCCAATTTTGAGCAGCAAACCTTCTCCTACACCTGAAAAATGTGTTTGTACCTCTTCTTCAAAAAATGTAATTGTCTGTGCACATTTTAGAGCAATAAAAACATGTTTTTATGGTGTTCTTCAACCCTTTTCATGGATTTTGTTGTTTCCTCGTGCCTCTCTTTTCCATTCTATTTTTTGTGTATGTGTTTCACACTTACTGGTGTAAGATGTCGTGTTTCTTGGAGTTTCAATGCTAGATTTGGATCTAAGGGCCATGTCACTTCTGTCTGACCTCTCTCAGCTCCATTTTTCTCTATTTCATTCTACCCTCATCAGATTGTCTCACACTTTCCTTCTCTGGTGTATCACCGTTTTAGTGTAGGATTTCATTTTCATGTTTTCTCTCTTCCTTGCCTCCTTAGAATGATTAGATTAGGTTTAGATTAGTCGGCATGCACTAGAATAGCTCGTGGCAGGTAGATTAGGAAGAAGAACCAACTTTCTCTGGAAGATCCTCTCAAGTTTGTAGGTCCCACACCTTGAGACAAGATCTAATGTTATGCAAATCACATTGGATGCCCATTATCAAAATACGAGACTTGAGAAACATCCATGGGTGCCACATATTTTGCACTAATAGTTTTGGCATGCACTAGTGGGACCAAGAGGTCTTTTAGTTTGTTTTTGTAGGTTGATGTGTTCCTCTTAAAACTTCAGCCTTTCGAGGCACATGCACGAGAACATCGGTGACTCCATCGGTCAACAACCCATCTCGAAGTTCTGAGACCTTCTTTCCATTCATTTTTCATCCATTATTCTTTCCATATCTTTCATTCTTCTTCCATTCCATGAAGTTCTACAATCATGAATTCATTTCCATCATGGAATTCACATTTACAGCACCAGCAATGCATTTCACCTCCAACATGTTTTTCAAATCCTCAAGATTAGGATTATGAGAAGATTCAGAATAATCATGCTTACCCATTTGAACGATGCCAAAACTAGTTTGGTCTATGGAGCTTATCAAGCACAAGGGTACGCATATAATGATGGTAGTTATGTGGAAAATGTAGATCTATTGGAGAAGATTAAAAAAATGGAGGCAAATATGGTGCAATCTAGAACTACAACTCAAATGAAATCATTTAGAATTGGTTGCAGGGCACCTTTTCCATGGGTGGGCCCTTTTCCAAGACATTATAGCCCACAGGAGAAACTCGACTTTATTGTTAAAATGTTGCCATTACTTTCAAAGTGGACCGAGGGAATAGAGGTTTATGAGAAGAGTGTTACACAACCTTGTCAATGGGTAAGCACACCACCTCATAGTTTTTTCTTTTCCTCCTTCTCAATCTGTATCATTTCAGCAGTGTCAAGTTTCAAGCTTCCCATCTGCTGCCCCAAAGGTTGATTCCATTCCTCCATCTTCTAATCTTCCATCTCACCTCAGTTTCTCTTACCCTTTTCCCTTCTAAATATCCATCCCCTCCAAACAAACAAGAAGTTATACCTCCTCCACCACCACAAATAATTACAAAACTAGTTGGATCCCAACCCACCCCTCCTCTTGCATTCCCAAATCCATGTTGCGGAGAAGGTAAAAATCAGAATACAAGTCAAGGAGAACAACAACAAGAAGAAGAGCCAAACAAAGAGGAAAAGATTAGAAGTTTGGTGAGCTTGGCTCTCAAATTTGGGATTACAAAGATCCCCTTGATGGTTAAGCCAAAGGAGGAGGTGGAAGTTGAAGAACAAGTGGTGGCCAAGGCTGATTTTATAGCAGTAGTGGAGCAAGAAGACCAACAATCTATTTGTTCTGAGTGTAGTGTCCATGTTGGCACTTTGTCTGAAGGAGATGTTGATCTAATCCAAGCTGCAAAATCAGTCATCAAAGAGGAAGAACAATCAGCTCCAAGTCCCATTGAAGAGGAGAAAATGGAAGAGATCAAATTAGAGTTGAAGCCATTTGATGAAGGAAGCATTATTGAAGATTTTTTGCTTTCATTTGAAGGGCTGATTCAATTGATGAATCCATTATGGAGGTGAAAAAAAAGATTTAGAGGCATTGAATCATGAGCAGGTTGCACAAGAAATTTCAGATTTCTCTCCCACTTCATCTCTCCAAAAATTTGATTTTTGGATGAGTTCAAGCTGACAAGCTTCATGTTTGAAGATGAAGCTACACATGGTGAAGAACATGTTGATTTGAAGGTCACCATGCAAGAGGGAGATACTTTGTTACAATAGGACATTGAAGAGTTTGATTTCCTATCAGACTTAGAAGAGTGTTTTGATGGAGAAGAACCCATGGAAATCACAACATTTGTTGCTCCATCATTCATCCTTCAATAACAAGAACTTGTTTCCATGGAGGAGAGAATTCAAGGACAAAAACCTGCGTTTATGACAACCTTGTGGAACTTAGGTTGGAAGATCCAAATCTTCCATGTTCTTCACTAGATAAGGAAGGGAAGGGGCAAGAGAAATTCACCATCTCTTCCACACCATCCACCCAAGAAGGTCTGCAAAAAGACTCCATTATTGGATTTGAATTTAGAGCAATGGGCACATTCAAAGGACCAGACCATGCCCTATCAAATACTTGGCTTCATTGGAGCCAAAAGAGGAGTTTCCACCAGTCATGCTTCCTTCTAGGCATGAGGATGATATGTAAGGTACCAAAGATCAACTACAATGCCTCTTCATCCAAATGAAGAGAAACTAAAAGAGGTATTTAATTTGTTTTCAGTTGACACCTTGATGATTTGGGTGGAGGACCAAATTCTTGTCAGTTTTCCACTCATACCAACAACCATGTTCAGTGCCAAATCATTTGCATGGATACAATTGTAAGGAAGGGGAGCTATTTTGTCTGACTAGATTACGGGGTTTGTTTAGCTCACCTTTGCTCCCAATTAGAGTAGAGTAGGTAGGATTTTTTTCAGCAAAAGAAGTGCTTGTGCACACTCTACATGTTCTACTTGGAGCATGTATGATTTTAGATTTTGTACAGAGTTTTATGGTGTTTTTTTTGCTCTTACACCTGCGTGTTGAACTTGGTATTTGGTGAGGATCAGATTCAGTTTCAAGTGGGTTTCCAAGTGGCTAGAGATCATATTTTCAAAGTATAGATCAGACTTGTATTTACAAGGTAGACTCCATGCCCAATGTATGCTTCAAAGAAGCTGATCACTTCATCTAGCAGGTAGATGACCCCTCTGAGCCACCAAAATTGTTATCCAAAATAAGCCCATGCTTATTTTTGTTAACTTACCTCCATTTTTCCTTCCTTGTGCTTCAATCTCAAATTTCACACATTTTAGGCACTCAAAATTTTCTAGAAATGGCTTCATCAGATGGGAAATTTCTTCCCCTTTCTATAAAGGTAAAGAAGTCCTCCTAACTCCTTGTATTTTTCAAGTTATGGGTGGCGGGCCTTAGGAGGAATTTTTCCCCAAGGCGGGTTGTGGAGACTCAGTGAAGAAATTTTCCAAGGAAATTGGGATTGGATTAGGCGGGGCGCGAAGAAAAATTCAGCACTTAGCCTTGTTTCAGGTAAAAGGTTAAAGTCAATTTTCCATCCCGTGAGCCCGTGGAAAAGGAAGTTTTGGTTGCTGACCAATCGAAAGTTGACACGTGGACAAGTGTGGAGTGCGGACACGTCGGAAATGGACTTGCGGGGCCATGGAGAGGATTGTGGCACTTAGCCTTTTTTCGAGCTAAAAACTTAAAGTGAGTTTTAAGCCTGCGGGCCCGCAAAGGAAGATGAAGAAAAATTGTCAAGGCTCCACAGCCAATCAGTAGAGTGACACATCGGCGGTGGAAGTTGGGGATGCGTGGAAGAACTTAAGAAATTTTCCCTTTTGTCCAAAATGTTTAAAGGGAAGAATTGGGCCAAATCTATGCATCAATCGGGATATGACACATGGTGATCAAGCGCCAAGGCGAGGCAGCAGAGGTATGTTGGAATTTTTGGCTCTTTTGTCAAAAAAATAAAGGAAAAAATTTGAACCGCACTTCCGCAGCCAAATAAAAGGTGCCATGTATCCGGCCCCCTCAAAGGCGGTGGTAGAGGCGGGCATCGGAGGAAAGTTAATTTTTTGGCCTTTTTGTTTAAAATGTTCAAGGCATGAAATAAACCCATGGTCCCATTGACCAATGAGAGAAGGCCACGTGTCCAGGAGAAGGCTGCGGGGAGTGGGTGTCGGGAGAACTTGAGGATTTTTGCATCTTTTGCAAAAAGTGTGCAAATTCAACTTTGAACCCCGAGGCCCACTTTTGAACAAGAAAAGGAGGAATGCACCACTGAAATTTGTGGAGGAGTTTGGCATTTTTGCGTTTTTGTGCAAAAGGCACTAAATGAATTTTAGGCCCAGTGAAGAGTTGTACATACGTGTCACTTGGCGCCCATGGGTCTATGGAAGCCTTATAAATTTTTACAAAATTTACACAAAGAAAAATAGTGATTTTTAGACCCACGACACTTATGGAAAAGGTGATTTCACACCTATGGGGCTATGGGAGGATTTGTAACTTATATTTTTTTCCAAAGGGGCAAAAAATGAATTTTTGGCCTACGGATCCGTTTTAACTGGTTTTTCATCATTTTTTCCCTAATTTAATTGCAGATCTTCAGAAGGGCATATATTTCAAACCAGAGCTTGGTTTTCATCGATTTTGGTATCATTGGAAAGTTGTTAACACCCTCTACACCATGGATGCTTCAATTTGTCTTTTTGTCAATGTTTGGTGGGTAAAAATGAGAAACTTCCCAAAGCATGGGAAAAAATGTAGAAAGCAGACCCAACCACAAAAATTAATGAAGTATGGGTCTCATTTTGCTCTGTGAAGCAAATTACATTAAGGTATGGGTATTTTAATATATCCCATCATTTTGTTGACAAATTGAATGAATTTGGTTGTTGGTTACGTAGAAATTGATTTTCGAATCCTCTCTTTCCCTCTCTCTCGATTTCATTGTATATATTGTAAAACTTGTCATTTTTACAAGAGGAGAGACATTTTGGGCATAGAAAAACTCTGTCAAATTTGTTTCTCGATACCAATTTTGAGATAAACCTTCTCCTACGCCTTTGGAAAATGTGTTTTTACCTCTTCTTCAAATAATGTAATTGTCTGTGCACATTTTAGAGCAATAAAAAAACATGTTTTTGTGGTGTTCTTTAACCCTTTGCATGGTTTTGTTGTTTCCCCGTGCCTCTCTTTTCCATTTTGTTTTTATGTGTTTGTGTTTCGCACTTGCTGGTGTAAGATGTCATGTTTCTTGAAGTTTTAAGGGCAGATTTGGATCTAAGGGCCATGTCACTTCTATTTGACCTCTCTCGGCTCCATTTTTCTCTGTTTCATTCTCCTAATCAGATTGTCTCACACTTTCCTTCTCTACGGTGTATCACTTTGTTTTAGTGTAGGCTTTCATTTTCATGTGTTTCTCTCTTCCCTGCCTCCTTGGAATGATTAGATTAGGTTTAGATTAGTTGGCTTACACCAAAATAGCTCGTGAGGTAGATTAGGAAGAAGAACCAATTTTCTCTGGAGGATCCTTTCTAGTTTGTAGGTCCCACACCTTGAGAGAGGATACTGATGTTATGAAAATCACAGTGGATGCCTATTATCAAACTACGAGATATGAGAAAAATCAAGGGGTGCTATGATTTTTCACTAACACCTCCTTCATCACACCATCACTAAAAATGTAGTGAGATTGAAAGGAGTATTTTGACAATACAAGCCTACATTGGGCATTGAAAATATTTTAAACCCATGTGGAAGAGGGAATCTTTTATTGTATATATTTATTGTGTTAAAGTTTTAGCAAGATGGAAACAAAATTTGCACAAAAATGGGATCTTATAAACATGGCATAGACTTATATCAATAAAAACAACAAATAAATGGGCCTTTTTGAGATGTTGTAGTTGTAAATACCTCCTAGAAATGTTTCAAAATATGGATGAATAGGAAAGGAATGTCCATTGTTTGAAAAATTTCCTCAACAAAGGGGTCGCATATCCACCATCCACATAAATGAAATAATTTACAAAATATGTGGCATCCTCATGAAAAAGTACCATTCTTTTATCAAATATAAGCAACAAGTGTCCACCAAAGAATTGGAAATTATCCTTCCTCTTCATCATGATCAAGAAATCAAAATAAAGGATTTGAATTTGGTATTAGATCTAAATATTGCATAATATTTCAATAAAATGTGGGATCTTATGCAAGGCATGTGAAGCTGTTGGAAAAAATCCCCCAAAAAAATATTCTCGAGAGACAACGTTGATTGTAGGCTATGTACAAAAATATTTTCTTTTGGAAGTAATTAAACCTTCTAGAAAAAGTAATGGGCATATGTTAAACCAAATTCCAAAACAATTGTAAGCATCCTATACGCTTTTACCAAAATGGGAACTTTGGAGCAAGGTATGGACTTTGGAACAAAGAAAGTGGATAGTTATCTATTGTACGAGAATGTGGAAGCACTCGAAATGCACATGATATTATATACATATGGTTATGTGGAGCACATTTTACTTGTGTGCATTAATAATAGTTAGGGGTTTTCTGTAAATTGTTTGGTAAGAGCGCAACAACAAATGGTGGTCTTAATGGACCATGAGTACAAACTCACCTAGAGCACCACTTACTATGCGGATGCTAATAATTTCAAGGAATGGTCTCCTTACCTTTATGTTTTATAATTTTCATATAATTTGGGTATTAATTTGTAATAAAATGAAAATATTAAACTATTAGATACTCAAACAAGCTGGATATTTTAACCAAGCGACTAGGCAATCAATAAAAAACACCTTGTAATTTATGTTACCAAATTACAATTTTACCCTCAATCATGTCGCGATCACAACCTCATGCATTGCTAAACCCAGGGTGTCAAAACTTGGATCTCGTGTCTATTGGTGTTCGCGAGAGATAGATGATTTAATTGAAACAAAATTTCTTTCTACCCTACAAAGTTCGAATAATGTAATTTCTAAAGATGTGTAAAACAACATAGTGTGCCCCATAAAAGAGATGTCAAATGTCATATGTGGTACTTATTATGATGAGAGTCGAATTAAGCTGTATATTGACCCCAATCGACCATTTATACTCTCTTCACCGCTCCTCTAGGATCCCTTCTACTCTATTTTGCACTTTTAGGAAGATGTTAAAACTGAAAAGTTGGCTTTTCATTTTGACCCACTATTTGAACCCTAAGAAACGAAATTATTATCTACCTTTGCAAACCTCTAGTATTATTACTAGAAACTTACTTGTAACTTTCAGTTTGGGGAAAAACACTCTTCTAGATAGTTTGGAAAAGGTATTTCGTAGGCCTCGAATCGTTATTTGACTAGGTCAAACTGGATCGACAATGGTAGGTGGCTCCCAAAACCCATTTCCATTTGTAACCCCTTCATAATTTCTCGATTACTCAACTCAGATGAATTATTAATTTATAGGGTGTATGTAGAATATTTCCTTGGGGATTCCATCCATTGAGAGTTAGTTTTTAGATGAGGTTTCTTAGCCCTTGAGCTAAAATTGGTTGTTGTTGTAACTACTCCATTTGTTGATGGCCCCAGAAAATTAGGCGCGATTGTAAACCATTTGCAGTTCTGAATTGTGTCAGTTCCTTTGAGCTCTGGTATATAAGGTAACATGTAGAAATTTACCTGTTGTGTATTTTCTCATCGAAAGATAGTTTTGAACGTGGTTTCTTAGCCTTCAAGCCAAAATGGGACCTTTTTGAAACTAGTGGAAAAATGTAAAATAAGGTCTGAGAACCCTAGCCAAGATAATAGACCATCGTGATTTTTTTTTTTTAAATGTATAAGTAGCTATATGAAACTCTCTTGTGTGGCTTGTGGTGTGAAATGTGACTTTTGGAAAAATAGTGTTTCTCTCTCTTCCTATCTCTTTTTCTCTCCTTAGTTAAGAAATGAAATGAATATATGTCTCTAACCCTCTCTTTTTGAGTGAAAATTATTATTATTATGTAAATGGAAAACTAAAAACATTGATTATGCTAGATTTAGGTGGATGTCATGTCAGTAATTTATCATTGATTTCATGCTCACATGGTTTTACAGGATGCAAGTAAGATGGTGAAATGACGTGGTTGTAATTCATTGTGTATTATTGTAATTTATGTATGTTAATGAAATATATATTTATACACACACACACACACAATATATATATATATATATATATATATATATATATATGTAATGCTAAGTTACAATAAAGTTTATTATTGAAATTTTGTAATGTGTATGAGTTGCAAGTGTTTAGGGTTGTTTGGGAATATGTATCCAACCATGGGTCTATTTTGATCCCAAAAATTTTATTGTAAAATTTGGATAAATATGTTAAATGAAATTAAATTTAATATCTTATAGTGCAATTCCAGTGTGTAATTGATGATTAAATAATTAGTGTGTTGTGTTTCTTACCTTGAAAATGTAATAAAGATATCTAAACGAAATAGTCAACCCTAGTATAAAATTCATGTATAACTACCCTTCATGTGTGATTATTTTTAGTATAGAAAACTAAAACTTTAGGATGAACTTAAAATATTTACACTCTTTGGCACCTTCTAGCTTAAGTAAATTAGAGCCCAAATTTGAATTTATTGTCATATCTTGTACACTTAGCAAAATCATCATGAACCCGATGATTAGGAATGACATGGATAAACCTTGTATTGGGTATGTGGTTCCCTCGTAGGATTGATAGTTGTTAGTTTAATAATGTAATCTATGGGTAACCAAATGCAAACATAATGTAAAATCCTCTTGGTCACGCACATTCATAGAGTGAAGAGTGTTAGGTGGTGAATATTTCCAGCTAACCTTGAATTTACCTTTAAGAGTTGGGATCATAAATAAACTTGATACCCAATCTCAATTATCATTTGGGTTTTATGGTACAATATTAAGAGTTAATTGTGAAACTTAGTAACATTTTAATTTATGATTAGTTGGTGAAAATGTAACCATAATATGACATGCTTGGATATAGGAAAATTTAGGTCATTCTCATATCGTGTTTAAACCATCCTATCTTTGAGAAATGTGACCCACATTGCGTAAACTCTAATGTGAACCTTAACCACTTAAAAGATTAGCTACTCGATCTTTCTCTCCCACTAGTCCTATTAGGTAATGGATGAACAATGTGAAACTAACTAATTTTGTTCTTAGATATAAATACCCTAAGATACGGACTAGTATTATCATGAGGATACAAATGCCCCTATTAACAAATAGGCTACACAATTCATTACAAACATCATATAAACCTTGTTAGGAAAACCCTCTTATGTTGGATGTAAAATGATACTCAGGAAACCAAATCTAGAAAAGAAAATAGGGAGTGTGTTTCCATGTTAGAGACTTTGAATCCTTAAATAATTATTGGTTCATAACTAGAGTAAAATTATAATTTCTTCTTGTTGGCCTTGGGAAGTGTAATTGTTAGATGTTATTCCACGGGGAAAAGTGAAACATGATATTCCTTGTAACCTAATTAAACCCTTTTTCCATGGATAGAGAACCTATGTCGTAAATAAACCTTCATGGGTACTAAATCTTCTATAAATTTATAAATTATTAAAATAAACGCAGCCCTAAATTCTTAAACAAAAAAATGTGAACTTCACATCCTTTAGACTTACACTTGTTTTTCATTGTGTAACAGAGGTATGATATAAGATCAAGATGCATGCCTTAGGAGTGAATCCTAGGGATAATACCTAGTAGCCTTGTGTGTATGTAAATAGCCTTGTGTGTAAATAAATATCCTATTAACAAACAAGTGAATTAAACAAGTAATTTAAATAATGTAGATGATCCTTATTCAATGATTTATATTGTAAGTTAAATGTTAAACAATATAGAGGAAATCTAGCGAAAAGGAAAAGGAATGTATGATTCTCACATTATGAGCCTTCCTAGAACTTAAGTTAAATATTGAAACATGATTTTAATAAATGCGTAATCTGAAATATCGTGTCATGGGAAGACCCTATCTATATATTTATATGGTAGTTGAATCCCTATGTTTTCCTTGCATTTGAAAAAAAAGTGGCTTGATGTGCATCACATTTTTCATGTTGTCTATGTGGGTTAATGTTTGTGTAAGCATATCATGTGTTGTGCATTGTCCTAAGTGATCTCTTGTAGTGTCGTGTAAAATACAATTTAAGTAAAAATATTATTCCGCTATTTTTATTAATTTATTTTTGTGTAAAATATAGGCATTACATTTGGTATTAGAGTGAAGGTTCATGACCTCTAGGACATATTGGATTTTTGATGATTTTTTCATGGTGGTGGTGAAGATGGGAAGAGTAATGTGATATATGTTGTGATGTGACCAATGTTGTAATTGTGATATTATGAACGCACATGTTGTGCATGTCACTTAGTGTGTATTTTTTATCATGTTGATGTTCTTGTGATGAGAGTATTCGCTCTCCTTTTCATGGATTCAATGAGGAGTTCACGTGTGATGTGTCTCCTTGTTGTGTGTGAAAATAATGCTATTTTGGATTACAGAGTGTTTGAGCATATTGTCATTTTTGATATGTATGTGTGCTGATTTGTCATATGACAAGATTGGTGTATAGTGAATTGGATTTTATCATGATGTTTCCACCGTATTGTGATGAATCATGTGTGTCACCATATTATATTGTAATTGAACGTATGTTGTAATGTTAGTCACTATGTTCATCTTAAGTATAATTCATGTGATATAGGATCGTTCATGTCATGAATTAGGGGCATATGGTGATATTATGACCCGATTGTGCATTACTTGCATCTTGAGTGTATTATGTGAAAACATGATGTATTGTAACCCATGAAAGTAAGGATTGTGCTATACCCTGTATATATACCATGTGTAAGATGCTATGGTTAATGTACGTGAATCACCATTGTGCTAGTGATGTAGGTATGTGTTATGTTGTGAATATTACACTAGACTACCCTAAGGGGAGCAATAGTTAAGATTATATGTGTCGAAAAAGGAGGTGTGGATAAGATTTTCATAATCTTGAGCCGAGTACAATTTAGGAAGTGAAGTCTCATATAGACTGAAAACCCACTTCTATCTATTTGTTATACTTTTTTTCTTTCTATGTATATTGTGGATGCTGCACAACCTTAGGCTCAACTTATGCAAAATAGTGTCCATTTCTCTTTCCTATATGGGTTTTCCATCGAACAATCCTAAGTGGTTTTGAATATATTGAGCCTTGTGGGATTATGGAGGTGTTATATCTCGAAAGTGCACCCTTGTTAAGAGATGACTGCAAGGGTTCTAAGCTTTCTCTCGATTCTCTCACTTTCGTAAATATAATGGAAACACCTCGGTTATGTGGTTATACCTATTGTTGAGGTGAGTTTCGGTATAAAGCTTAGTTCCTTTTTGATGTATCCTAAACTAATTTTTGGGGTATTGAGGGTAAAAATATGATTTGTAAATAAATTGAAAATGGGGTGATACACCAAACTTGTTGAGGGATTTAAGCGAGTACATGCACACTCAAATTGAGGATGAATTTTGGATGAACAAACCAAAAGTTTTTGTGTAGAATATTAAGGAAAAACACATGAGTATTAAGGGAATGAGTCACAAAAACACAATAAGATAAACATGCACACTAATATTATGTAGAAATTACTATATTTTTAACAAGGTAAGATGTTTAGTCAGGGAACTTGAAATTCACAAGAATTAATGAGATATACACACCACTGCAAATAATTGGAAAGGCATAAATTAGTTCTCATTCAAGGGTAAAACTGGAAAAATTTTCTTCAACACTCCTATTTCCAAAAATTCCTCCTTGTGCTTTGCAATTGCACACAATATATAGCAAGATTATTCACCCATCCCATCCTAAAAATAGGCTAAAATTTGTACTCACCCATGCATGCTAATTTTACCCCTTTATCATGAATAAATAAAGGAATAAAAATAGACATGTTGATTACAATGAGGCATTAATATCCTTAGTTACAAAAATAAATTTCAGTCCAAGTGCAGTTGACTAATCTATTTTTAATAAAATTGGATGAATAATTTGGCTAATAATAACCCTTTCTTGTTGTGTAAGTCTTCTCTAATGTGCATGAAATCTTTGTCTTCTTCTGCTTGATGTGACACTTGCAACTTGATCAATTGCGATAAAAACTTAGCATTCTTTAATTCTTCCCTCTTGGATGCACATGCAAAAATTTAATCTTCGTGTGTGATAAAAAATAATTTTTTATTTTGAATAATCTATCAAAATATTCACCCAATGTGTGGGGACCACTACGAGACTACGATGTTGACATCTATTTTTCTTTATCGCATGGTGAAATAATCCTCTTTGTCACCTTTCTGATCACATGTAATATATTATTCTCCTGCAAGTAGAATATAATACTTTGTCTTAAACTCAAAATATTCCCTCTATGGGGACCACAATGACCATGATGTAAAATTAATTCCCAGTAGATGAATAATTTTCAATTGTTCCTCCTACAATTTGTGGATATTAAGGTAATTTGGTTCTTTTAAGGAATATTGATTCCTTTGACTTGGCATTGGAATGCATGTTATTTCACCTTTTGGGTATCATCATGTTTGAAAAGGTGACAACTTTTAATTTGGTTTATGATTGGCATATACTTATATACACCTTAATCTAAGGTTTCCTTTTGAATAATCATAAGCATCTATGTCGACCACCTTTTACTTGGTTGATGGCACATGATTTGGACCCTTTTGATTAAAATCATTATGGTGGAGAATTGGTATGTTTTGAGACCTTAATCAAGTGAATGGAAATGATTTTTGTAATCATGTTGTTGGCCCCCTCTCCATGACGGATTGACCCTTCGCATGTTGTCGGTGGAAATTATTAATTAGTAATTTTGGTTGGGTTTTGTTAACCTTGGTCAAGTTAGGATGGGATTTTTACTATTTACCTTTGATCTTTATACATTATATATTCACCGTTGATCGGTTTCAACCTTTGCGGAAGGGTATTTGAACCATCGATCTTGGTACTTTTATCTACGAGTTGTCGATCCTATGAGTATGGATTTAGCATTGATTACGAGGTTATTAAATATTTTTGAAAGCTGTGGTAAGCATTGGAAGTTGGTGGTTTGATTCTCAACTATTGATCTTTGTACTCTGTGATATGATCCATCGATCCTTAACTCATTGATAGAGTTAGGTTTTCATTTTGGTTAATATTTGTTGAGTAAAAATGAACCCAACCCTAATCATTTCACTTTGGCATTTTGTCTCGTAGGCGAAGCCTGATTTTTGCTTGTCCTCCATTTTTTTAATCTTTCAAGCTTACATGAAAGCTTTCTATGAAGCTCTAAGTATGGATTTTCAGGATTTTCAATGTGGTGAGATATGTTTCTTTCTTATTGGTTGTATGTACTTTTCTTTCTTGATTAGTGGATACGTAAAACAAACTCGGTGGAGAATCTCATAGTTTTATTTCATAACTCAAAGTGTCATTATTGATCTTTTGCACATGAGTTTGAGCATGGTAATGGAGAATCTGAATTAATTGAATTTTTTTGAAGGTAAGAAACCTTGTTCTTTATCATTTTTTTACTGTAGATGTTCCATTTCCTTCATTTCTCAATGTTTGATCACTATAAATAACCAATGGATACTGACCCTTGTCCTTTTGGTTTTCCCGGCTCTTTCTGCAATGATGAGCTAAAATGGTTACTAGGTGTTAGTTTCTTGCTCCACACTTGAAATTTTTCGAGGTTTTGTTTACCTCGCCTTATTTGGAAAGATCTTGTTCAATACTTGACCCTTTTCAAGAAACCACTGTGAAAAATATTTTAAAATTGTCGAATAAAATGGATGATTTCCTTTATATGCATTTGTATCATTTCAAAATTTGACTCAAAAAATTGTTTTAGATAACCTTGAGGATATGGGTATCCTTCCTTTTTCTTATGAGTTCATGGATATGAAACTTTTCTTCATGGGCATCTTGGTATATGGCTTCTGAGTCGTGCATTGTGCGTTTGGGTGACTTGATCCTAGACTGGGTACTTCCGATTATTTGAACTTGAGTTGATTTCATAGTGATTCTATTTTGATATGTAATGAGATACAAGCCTCTATATTTTCACACCATATCAAACCCTAAATATGGATCGGGTTATGTGTATAATAGGCACTATTTTGGGTCTTCACATTTTAGTTCTCTTGAGGTTCGAATTGTATTGTTATTTCAATAGTTGTATTGTGAACTCACCTTTGTTTTCTTGATGCCATTACTTCGGAAAAACTAATGGTCTCTTTTATATGTATGATATTATATTTTACGAGATATTCACTTTTTATTTCTCAAGTTTTTTTGACTTTTGAATCATACAACGCTTTGCCTCCTACAATGTTCTTTCTTCCCTTTTGATGGTTGTTTGAACTCATAACATTTTCATATTGACATCCTCTTCATTAACAAGATAGTTCATTCTTCTTGATGTAAAGCTGGTCAAACTATATTTCATTCATTTCTAGTTTATTGGTTCATGTAGAATGTTTGAACATGTAAACCTACATTTCTGCTACCATTTACCTTTCCTACCATTCTTTGGCTGTAGTATTATCTTTATAGAATATGTGCTCATATTACAATGCCAAAGAAAAATCCATCCATGGAATTTTCCCATGATGGTTGTTACTTTTGGTGAAAGTTACTTTACTGGGCATATTTGAGTTGTATCATCTCAAGTTTGCCTACTGAGGGTTTTGTACTTTCCATCTGTCTTATTTTCTCATTAACCCTAACATCTTCTATACTTGTTGGTAGGCTAGCCATTTATACTTCATAGCTTCGGATTTTGTATATTTTGAGTTAAACTCGAAGTTTTTGCATTTCATGATTGTGATCTGCTTCATCTCAACTTCTTGCAAAGATCAACTCATCTACTCTTTGTATTACTACATTTGTTCCATACCTTGAATGCCCACTTTGCAGACTTACTTTGGATCTAAAAGCTGAGTTTATGTATAAGGTCTTCATTTGCATTTTCTTATATGTCATGAAAGACTTGTGATTTTGAATTAATGTAGCTTGGTCCTTGCAAAATTGAAAGATCATAGGCTATATTTAAAATATCCAATGCATTTATTTTCTTGATAGATCATAGGATATATTTGTAAGCTTATCTTAAGCATATATAATTAATTTATTTGACTTTGTCATTTATGCAAAAATTCATTGTTGATCTTACAAAAGTTTAGATTATTTTATTACGAAACTGAATGATATAAAGTATGTTCCTCTATAGATATTTCATGGAAGATCTAAATATGAAATGTAACCTTCCTTTGTTGTACCAAGAACTTTTGCACAAATGCATAGCTGCCTATTTTGTCTATCTTGTTTTTGTCTTAAAACTCATGCTTTCATAGATGTCATATATGAACTTGGGATTTTATAAGATTATCTTAGCACTTGCTCATATGGATGTGCTTTATATACTATACCTTACGAAATTATTGTTTTTGAACATGAAAGTTTCTAATCATTATTTCCTTTGATTGTATCCTGAAGCTTCAAAAGCATCTGCTATTAAGTTGTAATTTGTAATAGGGATTAAAAATTATCATAGTTTCCACTTCTTGTACTTTCTTTGATCATAAATTTGTAAATTTTCATTTTGACATTCATAGTGAGCAATACTAGTTTTTTTATCATGTGAGCTTTCTTGTAATGATGGAAACTTTGTAACACGTATTGTCTCGAAAATTGTCTTTGAAAACCATCTCTGAAAGTTAAAATCTATTTGAATTTCTTTAAATGATTCTACAATGGCTTGATTTGAGCCTTTCTTTCTAGATACATGATACGTAATTCTTTCGATGGATAGAAAATTTATAATGAGTTCTTATTTTTCACCTTGTAGCTCTTTGAGGGGTTTTCAACATGACTGTAAGATGAAGATGTACTTTGATATTGGAAAATGAAGTAATCTTTGGAAGTGAAAATTGTAATTTGTACCTTGACTTTTGATAAATCATCCTACATTGACAAATGCATTACTATTTGGTAGCTTTACTTCTTTGACATGATGTACCTCTAATGTTTTGTCTTTTGACTTTGTACCTTCACGTATTTTCTCCTTTTCTTAGAGCTTAATTTTTCTCATGGTAACTTCGTAGAACACAGGCTCTATCTTCCTTTAGATATTTTTGTAACTATGGAAAGAACCTAAATGATTACTATCTGAAAATGGGTCTGATGTATCTGATTTTTATTCATACTTGTTATTTCTTGAAAAGTTATAAAAATCACATCAAGATTACAACCTCATTCTTCTTGGTTGATGCTTGTTGTATTGACAAGAAAGTTCTTTCATTAGTCAGATTGTGTTTTTACTACATATATTTGGGAATATGTGCTTTATCCCTGATATTGTAATGTGATGAAAATCGATCTCTTTTTCCATGCATTATCACATCTATATTCAAGATCTCTTTTGATCCATAGTATGTTTGTACAAAGTTGTACTCTGCTCTTCATGAAGTGTATCTCCTTCTTTGGTCTAAAATATGTTTTCTATGAAAACAACAATTTTTTTTGTCTTATCCTCAGACTCTTGCTTCTATAGTTGTTGTTGTTTGAGTTACGTGTATTTATTGCAATCTAAAATTGATAGTACATAACTTAAAAAACATACATTGATTTCTTACTACAACTTTGTACCTACACAGTATAAGAAAATATTTAGAAAATAATTAGGCTCTTTGGCCTCTCGATGTTCCATAGTCTCTTTTCTTTTTCCTTTCTTCTTCTTGTGTGATTGTTGGAATCATATGTGCTTACAGTAGAATACTACTTTACCAAAAGCTGTATTTTTCTCTGATGTACCTTATGCTTATGATATTAAGAAATCTATTTGCATTTTACCTTATGCTTCCGATATTAAGAAATTCATTTGCATGTAGTTAGATAGTACATGAGTACAAATCCAACCCTGAGCTCATTATTGATGCATTTTCTTTCACTTTTTCAGGTATACTTGTAGCTTCTTAGGGCATAGAAGAAAGATAGAGATGGAACTAGAGATAAGAATATTTAGAAGAGAATCCCAAGGCAATGATGGGTTTCTTCTATACTCTTTTACTTTTAAATTCATACACATGTACTTCCTTATTTAGTAGTTATGAGTTACATCCCACTACTTGTGTGGAAAACATTGTATTTCTTCATGAATAAATAACATTAATTTCTATAACTGAGTTGTATACTTCTTTCTGCATTCATATTTTATGATGGATATTGATTTTATAATGAAATAAAAAACTCAATCACATAATTAAATGTATTTAACATGTAGAAATAATGAGTTTTGATGTACCTGTAACTTTAATAATGAACTCTCTTTCTTGTAAACTACCAAATTTGTTTTCTATTCTCGAATTTAACATTTCACCTAAATTGTGATTCCCACCTTCATCAAGGCAATGCATTAGTCCTTTGGGGATTTTTGTTTCCTTTCTGAAGATGAACATGGAATGGAAGTCTATGTGAGGTGTTACATTTTATAACAACACACATAGTTACAGATTACATGTAGTTAATCGATTCTTACAATTTGAAAACATAATAAATTATAATGCTTCCCCAAGTTAGGTCTATTTAATCAATGCCTTCCATCATAACAAAGTTTCGAGTTTCCCATTTTTACACGAGTGCGAAAATTGTCAACATTTATGGCGATCCTGCGAGGAAAGATGTCTGCTAGCTTGTAGACCGAGTGTCTTGCTATTGTCCATTAGGCATGGAATCAAAGCATATAACCGAAACTCTCTTTACGAAAAACAAACTAAATGCGGGAAAGGATCGGTGAACTAGATCACGTGCCGAATGCACTTTATTGAATTGAAAAACATTGTAATGTACATGAACCGCACTTATTGAAAGGGAAATCCTACTCTAACCAAATAGCGTAAGATTTTCAATAACAATGATTAAGAAACATACCATTCACGGGAAGGGAAGTTTCTCTCCATTCGATCTTGAAATTTGAAATGCATTGTGTTATTTACAAGTTGAAATAATGTAGGGACAAATCTATATTGTATTAAAATTCGTGAGGTTTCTGGTTTTGCCTGCAATCAACATCCAATTTTAACACAATGTCTCCTTCATTGAAGAATTTAAACTTAGCCTTCTTATCAAATGTATTCTTGATATTTTTTATTCTTTTCCATGTTAAGATGAGCTTGAGCTCTTAGCTCTTGCAGCTCCATTAATTCTTCATAACAAATCTATGATTGTTCAATCTCAAGTAATTACATGCAGTGCGATAAATCCAATCTGAGGAAACTCAAATGAGATGGGCATTCTTGACTCTCTTCCATAAACAAGTTTGTATGGTGAATTTCTAGCATATCCTTTAGGGTTGAACCTACAGCCCAAATTGTTGAATTTAATATCAGATGCCAAGCTCTTCGGTTGTTCTTGAGTTTTCTTCTAATAATTATAAAAAAAAATTGTTTGTACTTTTAGCTAATCCATTACTTTGTGGGTTATAATTATATGAGGTAATTAAATAAATTCCATGCTTAATATCCCAATTTGTTACCTTTACCAAGAAATGCTAAGGAATTATCTAAAATGATATTTGTTGGAACACAAATCTATAAACTACACCTTTATAGAATGATAAAATTGAACTCGCATTAGCTTCCTTCAAAGATATTACTTCAATCCAACGTGTAAAGTAGTCCGTGTGATCAAGATAAACATGTGTCCTTGGGACGAAGGTGGTTTTATCATGCCAATGAAGTTAAGACCCCACCATATGAATGGTGATCCACTAAAATAAGCTGCATGGGAAGCGAAGATAAACATTATTTTCCAACAAAGAAAGCACACTTCTTACACTTTCTAATCCATTCAAATCAGTCCTTTAATATCTGTGCCAATAGTAACCATCTTTCATAATTTTTAAGGCTGTAGTTCATGCTCAAAAGTGACCTCTTGCAAGTCCTTCATGAAACTCGGATAATAGTTGCTGAATTCTATCATAATCAATACATCTCTAGAAAAATTCCATTTATATCCCTTTTAAACAACACACCATCAATGAAAACATAAGGTACAACTTGTAACTTGAAATATCTTTGTTTATTCTTTTCATAACTTCTAGATAATTACCATGATGTAAGTATTTAACCAAATCAGTCATGCATCTTGATTCCTAAACTTCTTGACTAAGTTCGGGTTCCTAATTTTCTAGTTGCACCAAGATGTCTTTTTTCTGATATGTGATTTTAACATGTTGTTCTGAATTTTCTAATTCTGCTGACCCCTCTTATTTTTCATATCAGCAATTAGATGTTCACACATTCCTTTTCCTCGAACTATTTTTGTGACACAGGATGTCAACATCATACTACATAACCTTTGTAATCTAGCCTGCTCTCTTCTCATTCATCTCTTTGTTCAACAAGCATGCTTTAACACTTAGATGAGAGAATAATACATGTATCTTATTTTTGGAAAACATGTACTTGAAGTTATTTAATCCTCTAACTATTGAAAGTACTTATTTTTAAAGAAAAGTATACCTTGTCTTGTATTCATATAAACTTTATAAAAAGAAATCAATTGGGTACTTTCGGTGTTTTAATCATTAACCTAAGTTAATATGGCTGAAATAGTCTCATCTCCTGTAAGTGCATACATTGTAAAATCCTTATCAAAGTTTTTATTTACAAGAGTAGGAGCTTGTGAAATAGCTGACTTGATGGCCTCAAAGCCTTTTCACCCCTCTCGGTCCAAGAGAAGGTCTTATCTTTCTTTAACATGACATTTAATGGCTTGACTAATTTGCTTAAATATGGAAGAAATATTCTAACAAAGTTGATTTTTCCAATAAAACTTGGTAGTAATTTCTTATGATGAAGGCAAGGATATTTGTTAAATAGCTTTGATTAAGAAGGTCAATAACTAAACCTTGTCTAGAAACAATATGAACAAAAAAATTACCTTGATGTACTAAAAATATGGATTTTTAGGAATAAAAGATATTCCAAACTATACGTAAAGCTGAAAATTCTTCCTTAAATGCATTAGATGGATAATGATCTTTTAATGAGGCTTTATTAAGATCTCTAAAATCCACACATAGTCTAATTTCTCCATTTTTTCTGAATAGGAAAAATATTAGCTACCCAACTCGAATGCTTAAGCGGAAAGATAATACTCGATTCGATCGGTTTGACAATTCATTTCTCATCAATGGTTCAATCTTTGATTTGCATGCATTTGTTTCTATCTTAATGGCTTGGAATTTGGTGTAACTCTATTGTATCTTTGAGCTAAACTGGGATCAAAACCTCTCGGATCTTAGTATTTCCGAGGCAAAAACATCTCTCAATTCTTGACATAAACTAATAAATGACTAATTTTTAGCTAAGGAACATACATTTCGATAAATAGTTTCTTTTAATCATTAACCAAGATCTCCTCATAGTTATCTGCGTGAGTAGAAATATTTCCTTTGTCTTTTCTTAACTGATAATCACAACTGAAAATATCTTCTAGTGTGACCAATCCTTGAGGAAACTTGTTTTTGTTCATTTGAACAATCAAGCCACCATAGAAGTGATGCATTTTTTCTTTATTTACTACGAGAAAATTATTTTCTTCTTTGTTGAAATATGAAGATTTGTTCATCATCTTGAAAAATTTCTAATTTTCTTCATTATCAGTACTAAAGGTTTGATAATCAGATTTATATTTGGCTGTACTTTATTTTTTCGATATGTTTTTTAGCACATGAAGCTAGCACCAACTTCTACAAGTTTGTCTGCATGCTTGTTTTCAGCTCTTGGAACAGATTGCATGTTAATAGCATAAAAACATCTATTAAGTCTGAAACTCTATGTTTGTAAGATTCCATCAATGAATTCTTACACACATTAAAGTTTTTCACTTGATTAATAACTAAATCTGAATCACCAAAAACTTGTAAAGTGCTAATACCTCTTTTCTGGTTGATTGTAAACCATGAATTAATGCTTCGTATTCAGCTATATTACAAGTATAAGAGAAGCTATGAGACCTAAATCTAGAAATTACCTTTCATTTAAAGGGGAAGTAATCATCAAACCTGCACCTTATCCATTCTTTTAGCTCCATCGAAGTGAAGCTTCCATAGCCCTTTTGTTGTTTTTTCTATTTTGGACAATAAGGGGATTAGTGAATTTTCTTCATGCAAGCAATAGACACTAAATTTTTTTCTTCTGCTTCTTTGAAAGGATCATAAGCATGTTATTCTTGAGTTTTTTCATCCATAAATAGATTAGAAACACCATCTAGTGCGAAACATGTGTTGTAACATCAAAATCAGATTGATCTAAAGTCTGTATAATTTCTGCATGAAAGACATTTGAAGCACGAGGCTCAATATTAAATCTATTCAAAAGATCTGAATTTATGGTAACTTTAGTTCCATATATTTTAGTAAATAAAAAAAATAACCAATCTGAAGAAATATAACCTCATATCTTTGTTGTAAAATCTCTTGATAAACATAAGGCAAAGTACGGAGGTAAATCTACAACAAGTAACATCTTGTAAAATAATAACATTGGGGCAAGAATGTAAGGTTACCTCCAAATTTTGATAATGCCAAATGTATTTTTGTTATTCCATCTAGGTGCTGACATACTTTTCTTTGTAGGCTCATCTTGTAAACCCAATTTTTCTGTAATTGCTTTTGGCATAACTGTGCTACTTGCACCATTGTCAACCATGCAGTTATGAACTAAATGATCTCCAATAATTAGAGATAGATAAAATGGTGGTGGTTTCTTGATATCATGAGCATTTAAAACCTTTTGAACCATCCACTTAACCTCTTTCATGCGGTCTTGCTCCATTGTTCCAAGGACCATGTCTTCTTTCTAAGCTTCCTTTTCTATTGGTTTTGATGAAATCTGTAACTTAGCAAGCTCATGAGAAAGTAACTCTTGTTGTCTTAGAATACTTAGAGCATCCACATGTGAAATATTAATATTATGATTTTCATTACCTTAACAATATTAAAAGAAGCAACTATTTTTGAAACAACTTCTATCATTTTAGCATAAGCTTTAGCAAAAAATGACTCTGCGTGAACTGATTTTGAAATCGAGGTATGAAAAGTCTTCTCGGATCAAGCTACAATTATTTTTTCTATTCTTTTTAGTTGAGCCGCTTGCTATTTTTAGGAACAACGGGATTGTTAGCTATTTTTGACCTACACTTGCTGTTTTATCGGTGTTGTAGGCAAAATAGGCATGTTCGGTTATTTTCTTTCTCTTGAATCTGTTTCCTGGGACCTAATTATGACTCTGATAAAATCTTCCTCTCCAAAGATGACTTATTCTTATTTAGTGGTTTTCGAATATGAGATTCTTGCTTCCCACCCTCAATTTGAGGCATGAATAATGCTTCATGTTAAGGTTGTGTAATAAGACTTATATTCAAGAATGCATTTTGATAATTCGAGTGGAATGAGGTTGATTACTGAGGTTAACACCATTCTTTTGAAACCATGTTAACTGGAACAAGAGTGCTAGATGAACTAGGAGATTTTGGGTCAAATTTCCTTGGCTGATATGGCTATCTATAGTTCTGATTTTGCTAATAAGGCTGCCTATTATGCTAATTTTGCTGATAAGGATCTTGATAAGGCCTACTAGGCTGAGCTAATTTGTTCTTAATTGACATTAATTTATTTCCCATAGTCTGTAAGGCCTTAAACACATCATCTGATGGAGCTAAAACATTAGGCTCTATAATGGTAATAGGTTGCAGAATAGGTGACATATCTTCTATAAGAGGCATTGAAGGCCTTGGAGCTAATTTTCCATCTTGAATAAGGTTGTTTTCAGCCTTAATGGAAATTTCACAAGCTGTTGGAAGAGTATCTCCTCCCATAGATTGAATCATAGTTGAAATATCATTGTTTAAGGCTCTAAGATAATATAGAAAAACATGATTGTCTTGAGGCTTAATGTAATTTCCACAAATTTACCCACACGAAACCTAAGACAAACGTAGATCAAAGTAGAAAAATTATTGAATAACATTTTTTTACAAAACTTACTTTGCAAACACAAGGATAAAATTTACTGATACCACACTTCCTCATTTTAAAATTTCATTAAATTAATATTATTAATTTCCCTTTAGATCCCCTTTTTAAAAAAAAATAAAATATCTCGATATAATTTAATAAATTTATTAGCCTAACTCAAGGCTTTGGCTCCCCTACCATTGGTTTTATTACAATTAAATTTATCCTTAATTAGACTTTCTCAAATTAATCCCAAGGGTATTGTGGTCTAGTTATTTAAATAATAAAGTTCTATTATACCCACAAAGGGGTCAAAGCTTGCATTAAATAAAAGGTCTCTAATAAGACACTTGGGTTAGAAAATAATAACACCCCCTACACATACTAGAGTGGCCCCAAAATAAAGTCTACCCATGCATTTTAAATTTGAAATTTCTCTCACCCACTTCCCACCTACTTTTTGTAGGGATGAATCTCATCCATTGGATGGATTCATTTGGGGCCCTTGGATTTGGGAATCCATCTAACCCTAAATTTTCTTATGAAAAGCTCTTTTCTCTTTTGTTTGACTTATTGTTTTTCTTTGTCTTTTGCAGATTGGTGGAGGAGGTGGGAGCCATGAGAGGCAACCTCAAGCTCAAGGAAGGATGCACATTATCCCTTTTTTTTTTATTTTTAGATCTATTTACACCCTCTTGTAGGGTTGTCTGTATTTATTTTAACTATTTTTGTATTTTCTCAAAGGGGCAAATGGGTATTTACCCTATTTTAAAGAAAGAGGTAAAATGGTGTTTGTATATACTTGGGAAAAGGATACACACACACACATACATTTAAATACATGTATATTATATGTATATATATTTTATTTAAATTTCATTTCAATTAAAAAGAACTCGAAATTAAAAATACAATATATATATATATAACGAATTTAATAATGTTCGGCCACGCGTAGGAGAACCACACACGGTCTCGAGAATAGAGAAGGCATTATTCTAAAAATGCGGGGGTTATGACTTGCATATGATTTCTTTGTAATGTGTTGGGTTTAAGGTATTAGTGTAGGGGGGGTAGGGTATAGTGTTTAGTATTAAATGAGTTTGGGGTTTGGGGGTGGGGTCAATGACCTCCCCAACCCTTTCCCCATAAAAATACATGTCAGACCATAGCCATAAGGTAATGTGATTTGCTATGTTTTTTTATTAACATTTTTATTTTGTGTATTTTAATGTGTGTGTGTGTGTGTGTGTGTGTGTGTGTGTGTGTGTGTGTGTGTGTGTGTGAAATGTATATATGTATATTAATTGTATCACTATTATTATTAATATCAATAATAAAAATACTTCAATATCTCTCTATTATCAAGAAGTAATAATATTTATATTATTCACTAATCTTAATTTTACACTTAAAATCTCTTTTATAATTTGCTAGAAATATTACCAAGTGTTGATTTATAACTTTGTTTCATCCATCATTACCATTTTCTTGATATTTGATTAAAAATGAAATTAATTTAACTTAACAACACATTTATATAATCAATTAGATCTATAGTCTACTTTGCAACTATGTAGTTCCTTTGCTCAACTAGATTTTAAGGAATCAATATATTATTTGACAAGATGAATAAAAACCAAGGATTTAAGGGATTTTCCATTTACTTATATAAGATTTAAACTTTCTTTCAACCAATACAAGGAGATGAACAAATATAGTTTATTTCACTACTCTATGCCTTTCATGTAATACAATAGGAATAAATATTTCTTTGCTTTTACAAAATACAAGTTTGCAACCATTCCCACAAGAAATTATAACAATATTTCCCCATAGTTTTGAAATATAACAACACACGTAAAGAAGAACAATAAATCAACTAAAATGAGAACAAGGTTAAAGTTTTGAAATAGAATAACACACCTAAAGAAGAACAATAAATCAACTAAAATGAGAACAAGGTTGTTTCCTTTTCAATCACATTTCAATGACTTGATTCAATTTAACAATCTTATAGTTCCTCATTCCAACAAGTAATGAAATGATTTTCAAACTTTTTTCTTTCATTTACAATATCAACTAAGATTATACTTGATAATAAAACAACTAAAACTTCACTTTAAACAAATACAAGTTTACAAGCCCTCCATATACAATGGAGACAACATGATAAAATATAACAAGAGAGTCCATTCTTCTTTTCTCCAAATGCACAAGAATCCTTCATCATCAAAACTCCACCTTCTTCAAAGATCAAACACACAACCAAAAATGGGGAGTAGGCAACACTCTCCACCCAACCATTACTCAATGAGGAAGTGAAACCTACTTCTTCATTGGCCCTGAGTCCCAAAATGAGACAATAAAGAATATTTGACAACCATGGGAAAAAAATACAAGGCTTCAAAATTTACTTTCAAGAAACATTCACACAAGAAAATAACCACAAAACACTCATTTTTAAACACAAAAACTTCCCAAAATAATGGCTCTAAAACAAGCCAAGTAGAGAAAGGAATATGGGGATACCCTTGTGCCTCCCAAGGGTTTGGATGCCCACCTAAAAAAATCCTCCAAAACACTATCAACCCCAAAATATCTTATTCCTCCCTACAAATAAAAATATATTCTCTTATGCCTCCCTCACTCTTATGCCTCCCTCTCTCTTATGTCTCCCACAATGAACAAAATAACAAGATGAGAACAAGGTGAGGAATCCAGCCCACTCCCTCCTAAATACCCAAAGGAACTCTTATGCCTCAAAAAATTTCATCCCCATTTCACTATCTCATTCATAGCCTAAAGACATTTCACTACCCAACCAAATCAAGCAACAAAACACAAACATTCAATAAAAGAGAAGAAACCAAGAGTACAAGACCCTACCTTGCCATAACAATAATCCACCCTAAAAGAAAGTCCCAAAATCCTCAAAGCTCAAGAAATTCCAAGCAATCTTCAACTCCAACAAGAACTCTAAAAAGCAAGCCTTCCAAAATGAGAGAGCCAAAACCAAACAAGTAACCCCAAAACTTCACAAAAATTCTAATAAATAGAAAAGAGGGAGAGGAGATTATGTGGCTCCATGTAGGATGCCACATCATTTCTTCTCCACCCCACATCACCATGGTCAAACCCAAACCCCAAAGTATAATAAATTGGTGGTTGGGGAAAAGACCACCCTCTTACACACTCAACCCAACCCACACCCCTTAAGGACAAAATTAATTACCCATGTAAGAAAAGTGCACTTAATTTCCCTTTTCCTTCATTAAAACACAAAATAGGACCTAAAATAAGTCCCTCACATCATAGGCTAGGTGGGTGGGTGACTTTAAAAGGTGTGGGATAAGCTTAGCTTGTCCCACAAGTCTCCAAAATAGCCTAGAAGGTCAAAATCCGAATTTCACAAGGAAGATTGAGTACACACAACCCAAAACAAATTAAACTCATCCCAAACCAACACACATTAAATCTACCAACTCACATTTATTTCCCTCTTTTTCACATCCTAATTAGCACTAGATAAACACTTTTAAATTAACTTAAGAGGGGTGCTAAACACAATTAATAAAAGTGACTCCACATGCAAATAAAAATACAATAACTCACAAATAAATAAAAGCAACAAGACAAAATTAAAAACATTCCCAAGGTCACTTTTGAGGTCACCCCCAATGGGGACCTCCTAACAAAATACAAAAACAACAACAACATATGAAAACACGTGTTGCCATGGTGACCTGTTGCCAATACTCCATATTCTTTCATTGTTGGTCTCCTATCCCCCTTTGGTTTATTGTGTTGCGAACACTTGCAAAAGTCAAGACAATACCTTTCTAGCCTCGTGGCCATATTAACAACATCTAAATAATAAAATACATGCATATACATATAATCAATTATCACAACTTAAACCAAGACAAGTAATTCGCCATTGTTCACAATTCCAATTATTTCAATTTCATTACTATATCAACTAGCAATAATATCATGACATCAATTACATCATCAAGCATCATATAATTAGCAAATTAAATGCATTAGTCCAATATAAGCTCAAAATCAACAATTCGATATATCCAAATATGCATATAATCCATCCTGTAATCATGTCATAAGTCTAACATCCATATTGTCTATAAATTAACCAATCAAAATAACAATGTCCATCTGTCAATATCTAAACTGTGATAGAAAATTCCATAACTCTATTCTATGCTAAGGAACATAATAATCATATAAATGTCGAAGAGGAGTGGGCACTACACTTAACAGGTGGTGGAAATTCTCAACCAAGTTCTAGTAAAACATACATTGAAAGTAGCCATAAATTCATGGGGAGATCTTTTAATTGTAGATAGTTGTTCTATGAGAGATAAATGATCAGAATTATCTTTAAATTACTTAAGTAAATTATCTCTAACTAATCCAAAGTTCTTATGCTCCCGATTTATAAGGTTCTATACCATTGCAAGAGGCTTTTCCCTTAAATGATGCGATCAAAAGTATTAAGGCTATATATTCATGAGTTATTGTATGGACAACACAAAGGGTTGCAACGTCTTTAATATTCTCCGTATGAGTAATCTAATTATCACAAGTGAATGAAGGTAAACTTTTCATGACAACATTGGTAATATCATGATAAAATTGAATTACTAAAGGGTTGCCATTAGTAAAAGTTACAAAATTTCTAGGTGGTTGTAGAGCCATTGGAATAACAGGGATTTGAACAACAAGATTAATACGTGGTGAAGGAAGATTAGGAGGAGGGTTTTTAAAACTAGGCCTATTATAAGGTAAGGTATTTTCAACTCTTCTTCTTAGCAAAATTCAAAGGTAAAGAAATAAACTCAGCAGGAATTTCTCTTACCGATGATCTTATAGTCACTTTAGGCATGGAACATGCTACAAAACTAGTTTGAAATCAGCCTTACGGAGTCGCCAAATAAATATTTTGATCTTTAGAATAAAATTTTGCAGCTTTTTATTTCAAAAGTGACTTTATTTCACTATAATTGTTGTGATCCACTACAGATCTAAATTTTGCTCCCCAGGAAGTGCAAAAAACTATTATCTCTTGAAAGGGCACCTTTATTGAGAGATAAATGCGGGGAGTTCTATTATTGCTTTGAATCTCTTAATTTTGTAGATAAAATGGAAACACCTTAGGTCTGTGGGTATACCTATTATTGAGGTGAGTCTTCGGTATCAAGGTGGCTCCTTTTTGATGTATCCAAAACTAATGTTTTGGGGTTTTGAGGGTAAAAAGATGTTTCTGCAAATGAATTGAAAATGGGGCGATACACAAAACTTGTTGAGGGATTTGGTGAGTACATGCACACTCAAATTGAGAATGAAATTTGGATATACAAACCAATATAACTTTAAGCATAATATTAAGGCAAAACATTTTATGTATTGAGGGGATAAATCACAACAACACAATAAGATAAACATGCACACTAATATTATGCAGAAATTACTAGATTTGCAACAAGGTAAGATGATTAATCAAGGAAATTGACATTCACAAGAATTAATGAGATATACACACCACTGTAAATAATTGGAAAGGAAGAAATTAGTTCTCATTCAAGGGGAAAAACGGCAAAATTTTCTTTAGCACTCCTATGTCAAAACGTCCTCCTTGTGCCTTGCAATTGCACAATATATAGAAAGATTATTCACCCATCCCATCCTAAAAATAGGATAAAATTTGTACTCGCCCATGCATGATAATTTTACCCCTTTATCATGAATAAATAAAGGAATAAAAATAGACATGTTGATTACAATGAGGCATTAATAACCTTAGTTACAAAAATAAATTTCAGTCCAAGTGCAGTTGACTGATCTATTTTTAATAAAATTGGATGAATAATTTGGCTAATAATAGACCTTGCTTGTTGTGTAAGTCTTCTCCAATGTGCATGCAATCTTTGTCTTCTTCTGCTTGATGTGACACTTACAACTTGATCCACTTGCAATAAAAATTTAGCATTCTTTAATTTTTCTCCCTTAGATGCACATGCAAAAATTTAATCTTCCTGTGTGAGAAAAAATAATTCTTTTATTTTCAATACTTTAGCAAAATATTCACCCAATATGTGGGGACCACTTGCAGGCTTTGATGTTGACATATATTTGTCTTTATCGCATGGTGAAATAATCCTCTTTGTCACCTTTCTGATCACATGCAATATATTATTCTCTTGCAAGTAGAATATAATAATTTGTCTTCAACTCAAAAGATTCCCTCCTATGGGGACCACCATGATCATGATGTAAAATTACTTCCCCTTGCATGAATAATTTTCAATTGTTCCTTCTTCGTAATTCGAGGATATTAAGGTAATTTGGTTCTTTTAAGGAATATTGATTCCTTTGACTTGGCATGGGCATGCATGTTATTTCACCTTTTGGGTGTCATCATGGTTGAAAAGGTGACCACTTTTAATTTGTTTATGATTGGAATATATTATATACACCTTAGTCTAAGGTTTCCTTTTGAATAATCATAAGCATCTATGTTGACCATCTTTTACTTGGTTGATGGCACATGATTTGGCCCTTGTGATTAAAATCATTGTGGTCAGCATTGTTATGTTTTTAGGCGTTAATAAGGTCAATGGAAATGATTTTTGTTTTAATCATGGGGTGGCCCCCTCTCCATGATGGCTCGACCCTTTGCATGCTTTTTCGGTGGCAATTATTAATCGATAAGCGCATTTGGTTTCTATTAACCTTTGTTGATTTGACATTTTTTAATATTTACCTTTGATCTTTGTACATGTTCCATATTCATCGTTAATCGGTCAAACCTTGGCGGAGGGTAGTTGGACCATGGATTTGATCTAAACTTTCAATCTTGGTACTTTTATTTCGATACATTGATCCTCTAAATATGGAGTTTGCATTGATTACGGGTTATTAAATTTTCTAGAAGCTGTGGTAAGCATTGAAGCTGGTGGTTTTGATTCTCAACTGTTGATATTTGTACTCTTTGATATGATCGTCGATCCTTAACTCATTGATAGAGTTGGGTTTTCTTTGTGGTTAATCTCGGTTAAGTAAAAAATTAACTTGACCCTAATCATTTATCTTTGGCATTTTATCTCTATGGGTAAAGCCCTAGCAAAGTTTTAGTGTGTCCTCCATTTTTTGATATTTGTCCTTGATGAAAGAATTCTATGAAGCTATGAGTATGGATTTTATGGAATTTCAATGTGGCGAGATAAGTTTACGGATTACTCATTTATTTCTAATTTTATGGCTTCCGATTAGTGGATACGTAAAACAAACTCTGCGGAGAAGCTCATAGTTTTATTTCATAACTCAAGCTGCCATTATTGCTCTTTTGGACAAGAGTTTGAGCCTAGAATGGAGAATTTGTAATTGTTTTTTTCAAAGGTAAGAACCCTTGTTCTTTATCATTTTTTTACTTGTAGAATTTCCATTTCCTTTGTTTCCCTAATATTTGATCACTTTAAATTACAAAGGGCTAAAACCCTTGTCCTTTTTGGTTTTCACGGCTCTCATTTCTGCAATGACAAAATAAAATGGTTTTTGTGTGTTAGTTTACGGCTCCAAAGTTGATGATTTTTTGAGAATTTTTTCACCTCAACGCCAACTAGTAAGATCTTTTCAATCATTCAGCCTTTTTAGGAAACCTAGTGACAAATATTTTAAAATTGTGGAATAAAATGGAATATTTCCTTTATACGCACTTGTATAATTTCAAACTTCAACTCAATTTTGTTTTGGATAACCTAGATATGGGTATCCTTCCTTTTTATTTTGAGTTCATGGATATGAAAATTTATTTCGTGGGCATCTTGGTATATGGCTTCGAGTCATGCATTGTGCATTGGGCGACTTGATCTGGGTCGGGTACTTGATTCTTTGAACTTGAGTTGATTTCATAGTGATTCTATTTTGATCGTAATGAGATACGAACCTTTGTATTTTCGGACCATATCAAACCCCAATTTTGTATCTGGGTTATGTATATAATAGGCATTATTACGGGTCTTCACATTTGAGTTCTCTTCGAGGTTATGATTTGTATTTTTATTTGAATAGTCATATTGTGAACTCGTCGTCATTTTCTGATATGTACTATTGGAAAAAGTAATGGCCTCTTTATTTATGTATGCAATATTATATTTTACGAGATATTATCTTTTTATTTCTTGTTTTGGTTTGACTTTTGAATCATCAACATTGCCTCGGACAACATGCTTGTTTCCCTTTTTGATGGTTGTTTGAACTCTTAAAAGTTTCATGTTTGCATACTCTTCATTAACAAGATAGTTTATTACGTGTGATGTGAACTGGTCAACTAAATTTCATTCTTTGCTAATTTTCTCGATTCCCATAGAATGTTTGAACAAGCAAACCTACATTTCCTACTACCATTTACCTGGCCTACCATTCTTAGTATGTAGTCTTCTCTTGATATAATATGTGCTCATATTGCAATACCGAAGACAACTCCATCCATCGATTTCCCATTATGACTATTACTTTTGGTGAAAGTTTATTTCTAGGCATATTTGAGTTGTATCATATTGATTTTGTATACAAGGGTTTGTACTCTTCCATCTTTTTATTTTCTCATTGACCACTGACATATTCTATACTTGTTCTAGGTTATCCATTTATACTTCATAACTTCGGATTTTGTATCTTTTGAGTTGAACTACGAAGTTCTTGCATTTCATAGTTTGTAATCTACTTCATATTAAATTCTTGCAAAGATCAACTCATCTACTCTTTGTATTATTACATTATGTCCATACCTTGAATTCCCACTTTGCAGCTTACTTTGGATCTGAAACTAAGTTGATGTATAAGGTATTCATTTGCATTTACGATTTATCATGAAATACTTGTGATTTTGAATCAATGTAGCTTGGTCCTTCTGAGAATTGAAAGATCATAGGCTATATTTGAAATCTCCAATACTTTTATTTTCTTTATGGATCATAGGCTATATTTGTAAGCCTATCTTAAGCATTTATACTTAATTTCTTTGACGTTCTCCATTATGCAAAAATCATTGCTGATCTTGGAAAAGTTTAGATTCTTTTATTATGAAACCTAAATGACATGAAGTATGTTCCTCTATAGATATTTCATGGAAGATATAAAGATTAAATGTAACCTTCCTTTATTGTACCTAGAAATTTTTGACAAATGCATAGCTACCTATTTTTTTCTAGCTTTGTCTGGAAACTCATGCTTTCATAGATGTCATATTTGAACACTGGAACTTTATAATATTATCCTAGCTTTGTTTGTATAGATGTGCTTTATATAATGTACTTTCTTAAATTATTGTTTCGTCCATGAAATTTTTTAATCATTCTTTACTTTGATTGTATCTTGAAGCTTCAAAAGCATTTGTTCTTAAACAATAATTTGTACTAGGGATTAAAACTTATCATAGTTGCCACTTGTTTGTACTTTCTTTGATCCGAAATTTGTACCTTTTCATTTTGACAATTCATAGTAGAAATAATAATGTGTTTGATCATTTGATATTTCTTGTCACTGATGGAAACTTTGTAACATGTATTGTCGAAAATTGTCTTTGAAAGCCATCTCACGAAAGTTAAAATATATTTTATTTTATTGAAATTATTCTCTGATGGCTTGATTTGAGCCTTTCTTTCTAGATACATGATCTAGAATTCTGTATGATAGATATAACCTTTTTAACAATTCTTATTTTCCACCTTTTATCTTTTAAGGGGTTTTCAACATGATTGTAAGATGAAGATGTACTTTGATATTGGAAAATGAAGTAATCTTTGAAAATAGAAATTGTAATTTGTACCTTCTTTTGATAAATCATCCTACATTAACAAATGCATTACTATTTGGTAGCTCTACTTCTTTGACATGATGTACCTCTAATCCTTTGTCTTTTGAATTTGTACCTTCTATATTTTCTCCTTTTCTTATAACTTAAATGTTTCTCATGGTACATTTGTAGAACCTGAGCTCTATCTTCCTTAAGATATTTTTGTAACTATGGAAATAACCTGAATGATTACTATCTTAAAATGGATCCGATGTATCGATTTTTATTCATACTTGTTATTGCTTGAAAATTTATAAAAATCACATCAAGATTACAAACTCATTCTTCTTGGTTGATGCTTGTTGCATTGACAAGAAATTTCTTTCATTAGTCAGACTGTGTCTCTGTTACATATATTCTACAATCTGTACTTTATCCTTGACTGTAATGTGATGAAAAATGATCTCTTTTTCCTGCATGGCTGCCACATCTATATTGAAGCTCTATTTTGATCCACAGTATGATTGTACAAAGTTTTACTCTCTTCTTCATGAAGTGCATCTCCTTCTTTGGTCACGAAAGATGTTTTCTATGAAAGCGATTTTTTTGTATTGTCCTCGGACTCTAACTTATGTATATGTTACTATTTGAGTTCTATGTATTGATTGCAATCTAAAATTGATACTACGGAACTTCAAAACATGCATTGATTTCTTTTCCTGCAACTTTTACCTTCCCACTTTAAGAAAATAGTTAGAAAATAAATAGGATTTTTGGCCTCTCTTATGTTCCATAATATATTTTCTTTTTCCTTTGTTCTTCTTGTGTGATTCTTGGAATCATATGTGCTTACGTAGAATACTACTTTACCAATTAGTATTGTGTCTTATTAACCTTATGATTCTAATATTAAGAAATCCATTTTCATGTTACCTTATGCTTCGATATTAAGAAATCCATTTGCATGTAGTTATATAATACATGAGTATAGATAGAACCCTAAGATCAATTTTGATGCATTTTCTTTCACTTTTTAGGTATAATGGTAGGCTAACTTGGGACATGGAAGAAAGATAGAGCTTAGACTAGAGATAAAAATATTTAGAAGAGAATCCCAAGGAAATGATGGATTTTTATACTCTTTTAATTTTAACTTCATGCACATGTACTTCTTTCTTTAGTAGTTATGAGTTACATCCCATGGCTTGTGTGGGAAACATTGAATTTCTTCATGAATAAATAACATTTAATTTCTGTAACTGAGTTGTATACTTATTTCTGCATTCAACTTTTATGATGGATATTGATTGTATAATGAAATAAACAACTCAATCACATAATTAAATGTATTTAAACATGCATAAATAATGAGTTTTGATGTACATGTAACTTTAATAATGAACTCTCTTTCTTGTAAACTGTAACTCTATTTATTGTTCCCGAATTTAAAATTTCACCTATTTTGTGATTCCTGCCTTCATCAAGGCATTGCATTAGTCCTTCAGAGGATTTTGTGTTTCCTTGCTGAAGACGGACATGGAATGGCAGTCTATGTGAGGTATTACATTTTGTTACAACACACATAGCTGCAGATTACATGTAGTTAATCAATTATTTGTTGAAAACATAATAGAACTATCTTGATTTCTCCTAGTTAGGTCCATTTTATCAATGCCTTCCACTGTAACAAAGTTCGATTTGCCCATTTTTGCACAAGTGCAAAATTTTTCAATAGGAGGGATGATTGAGGAAGAGATGATGATAGTTATATTTTTTGACATGTTGTTTTGTGAGCTAAGGCTCGATATCCTAGTGCTAGCAACTCATTGAGTATCCCTTTAGTGCCTATATGAGGCCACATAGTGATTGTAATGTGTTATTTCTCTATAAGAATTCTTTTCATAAATTGTTCATTATCTCTTTTCTTTTCAAAACCAATAGTTTTCTTGATTCACGTGTTTTTATATTTTGGGAATTTTATTTGGTTGTTTCATTAAGATGCAGATTTTTACACTAACTATGGCTATTTGGCCATTTTTTTAAATTTGTGTATCAATTTTAAATTTTTGTATAGCTTGGCCCAATGCTTGCAATTTTTACCACTTGGCATTTGAAGCGGATTTTTATGTTGTTTCTAATGTCATAATGTGTTAGAATATGGCCATGGGATTAACCATGGAGTGGTTGAACCTATAGACCCATTTCGTTGTATAGGGGTACGCCAAGGAATTATAGATAACTAGCGGTGGTTGAACCATGAGTTATTATGTCACTTGGGTTAGGGGTGTCGGACTCTATGTGCCTAGGGCCATAGGGTGACCAACCTATTTGTTGGAGCTAAAAGGAAAACTTTATCTTTATTTTATTGCTTGGGAGGTATATGTAGCTGTTTTTGATGCTTCGGGAGGTATATGGAATTTTTTTACGATGTTTAGGAGGTATATGGATTTTTTGTGATGCTTTGGGAGGTATATGGAGTTTTTAATGATTTTGGAGGTATATGGAGTATTTTTATGTTTGAGAGGTATATGGATTTGTTTTGCAATGCTTAGGAGGTATATGGAGTTGTTTTGTGATGCTTTGGGAGGTATATGGAGTTGTTTGTGATTATTTGGGAGGTATATGGAATTTTTGTGATGTTTTGGGAGTTAATGTTATGATTTATGTGTACTCATGTGAGTCTAGTTATGTTTTGTGATGTTGAGGATTGATGCTCCTTGTTGAGGGTATGATTTTGATCCCTTTTTGACACTATGTAACTATAGTTATTGTCTCAAGTTGCATGAAACCTTTATATGTGTACATGTTGGAAATTCCATGTAGTAGTAGTCTCGTTATGTTACAAGTACTTTTTGTTAAGGGAATGTGTAATAAATACTATGTTGTGAGGGATATATATGTTCTCTCCATGGTTTGGTTGAGTTATTGTGATGTGATATAGTCGTGAAGGTACATATCATGATGTATTGTGAACCAATCTTGTTGTGTTTAGTCTGGTGTGTTATTGTGATGTTAGTTTTGTTGGACAACCACAAAAAAATACATAAAATAAAATCTTAAAATAAGGAAATATTAAGAGCTTGTGTTTTTGAATACCTTAAAGGAAAAATATTAACTAAGTAATCATGTAAACTAGAACTTCGATCTTCACAGAACATTAAGAAATCATCAAGACATGCCTTATACCTTGTGGTCACATTTTGATGACATAGTTCATTCCCTAGGAAAGATTTTTCATTTTGATTTCTTAACGTAAGAACACTCATAGCCTTGCCATGTGTTGCATTGAGTATGATTCTTTTATAAGGGGAGCGGAATGTAATTCCCCACTTCGATAACCTTAACCGGTGAAGTGTGGATTCCCACTTTCACACCTAGTTATCGATATATGTGTGTATTAATCCAATTTCTCATATGTGCGGCGAGGTATTGGATCTTGTTCGCACTTGTCTTACATAAAGCTCGAATACCTTCGATGGCCATCATTTTTTCATTCTCGTTGTAGGCATGTATCACTTTTTTTTCGCAAGATAATACAAATGATAACATTATCATTCTAATAAAAATTTGACATCTTAAATTAATAAGAAATATTGGTAAATATATTGATAAGTACATATAGATTATATATGTATATACATATATAGATGAATGTATGATCAAATTCAATAGATAAAAACAACAATTAAATTAATAAAACATCGTTTATAGAAAATAAATAAATCGAAATAAAGAAATACAATAAAAATAATAATACTCAAATAGGGTAGTGAAATGGAATTCGGATGGTGGAGGGAGAATATAGTTTTTGATAGTAGTTTAAGGTGGTTGGGAAGGAATGGCATGGGTATAGGCAGCCATATAAGCACACATGCACTTGAAACTTCTAATAAATGCAAGAAAAGGGTGATGGAAACTTCGACAAATGTAGTTTGCAAGTGTAAAGATGGGTGCCTATGTCAAAATCCTCAAGCTTCTCACACATCCTCCCTTGCATGCATCCTCCTAAAGATATTTCTACATATATCTAGCTATTGCATACCTTGGAAAACATTTTTATTGTTTGGCTCATGTGGAGATAAGCATTTGATTGATTTATTTCTTTCCTGGAGACTACAGGGGAAGTAGGCACCCAATAGACCATCCAAGTTTCATGGGCTAGCTCATGCCAAAATGGGAGATTTTTGTTTGTTCTTGACTCCTTTGTTAGAGCAAGATTTGTTTATTTTCGATGCAAATTATTTTATTTTTTTTGTCATGTGAGTTCCTCCTCTCTTTGAGTCTTCTTGTTTGGCAGATGATTACCAACACCTCCTTCATCACACCATCACTACAAATGTAGTGAGATTGAAAGGAGTATTTTGGCATTACAAGCCTACCTTGTGTGTTGAAAAAAATTTAAACCCATGTGGAAGAAAGAATATTTTTTTATTTATTTATTGTGTTAAATATTGAGTGAGTTGGAAAAAAACATCTTCGCAAAAATGGGAGATTTGAAATAGGAAAAAACTTATGCCAAGAAAAACGAGAGAATAGACGGGTCTTTTTCGGGTGTTGTAGTTGCAAATCTTTGGTAGATATGTTTCAAAATGTGGATGCATAGGAAATGAATGTCCAATATTTGAAAAAATGCCTCAACCAAAAGGGGATCACATATCCGCCATCCGAATAAATTAAACAATTTACAAAATATGTGGCATCTTCCTAAAATAGTATCATTGTTTCATCAATTACAAATAAGCAGTGTCCACCAAAGCATTAGAAATTTTCCTTCCTCATCATCATGATCGGAAATCAAATTAAAGGAGTGGAATGTGGTCTCGAGATCCAAATATTACAGAATATGTTAATAAAATGTGGGATCTTATGCGAGGCATGTGAACTATTTGACAAAATTCCCAAAAAAACGTATTCTCGGAGACAACTCTAATTATAGGCTATGCAAAAAAGGATTTTATTTTGGAAGGATTTATAAGCCTTATATGAAAATCAACGAGCATATCTTAAACCAAATTCCACAACCGTTATAACCATCATACCCGTTTTTACCAAAATGGGAATTTTGGAGTAAGGTATGTACTTTCGAACAAAGAAAGTAGATAGTTATCTATTGTACAAAATGTGGAAGAACTCGTAATACACATGTGAAATTGTAGTCATATGGTTGTGTGGTGGACATATTACTTATGTGTGTTAATAATAGCTTGGGGTTTCTAGAAATTGTTTAGCAAGATGCAACTACAAATGGTGGTTTCCAGGACCATGAGTCTGAACACGGTTGGAGCACCACTTACTCTACAAATGCTAACAATTTCGGCATGGTCTCCTTACCTCTATTTGTTACAATTTGTTTATTAATTTGTAATAAAATAAAAATATTAAGCTATTAGGTACTCAAATAATTACATATTTTAACCAGACAACTAGTGTAAACAATAAAAACACCTCATAATTTATGCTACTAACTTACAATTTGACCCTCAATCATGTCATGACCTGACCTTGTGCATGGATAACCCGGGGTTTCAAAAATTTGAACTCACATCCATTGGTTTTGGCGACATCTAGATGAGTTAAGCGAAACAACCATTTATGTCTACCTGCATGAAAGTTCGGATAATGCTGATTTCTAGAGACGTGCAAAACAACATAGTGTGCCCCATAAAAGAGATGTAAAGCATCGTATGTGTTCCTTGTTATGAGGAGAGTCATATCAAGTTGTAGATTGACCCCAATCAACCGTTTATACTCTCTTCTCCACTCCTCTAGGAGCCATGTTACTCCATTTTACACTTTTAGGAAGTTGTTAAAACTAAAAAGTTGGCTTTTGTTTTGACCCACCGTTTGAACCCTGAGCAATGAAATGCTTATCCGCCTTCAAAACCTCTAGTATTTTTACCAGGACAATTAATTTTAAATTCTAGTTTGGGAAAAAACTCTTCTAGATAGTTTGGCAAAGGCATTTTGTAGGCCTCGAGTCGTTGTTTGACTAGGTCAAACTGGATCAACTACAACTGGTGGCTCCAGAAAACCCATCGTCATTTGTAACTCCTTTGTGAGATCTCATACTGTCAAATCGATGAATTCTCCATATATAAGGGACATGTAGGAATGTTTTTTTGGGAGTCCATCCATCGACATTCAGATTTTTTGGATGAGGTTTCTTAGCCCTCGAGCTAAAATTGGTTGTTGTTGCAACTAGTCCATTTACTGATTTGATGGCCCCGGAAAATTAGCCGCCATGATTGTAATATGTTTTCGAGTTTTGAATTTCGTCGAGTTATTGTGAACTCTTTGTATATAAGGGTACACGTATAAATTTAATTGTTATGCATTTTCTCATCAAAATACAATTTTGAACGTGGTTTCTTAGTCTCCAAGCCAAAATGAGATGTTTTTATAACTACTAGAAAAATTTAAAATAAGTTCAAAGAACCCTAGCCAAGACAATAAACCATCGTGAAAAATTATTTAAATGTGTAAGTAACTATATGAAACTCTCTCGTGTGGCTTGTGGTGTGAAATGTGACTTTTGGAAAAATAGTGTTTCTCTCTCTTCCCTATCTCTTTCTCTCTCCTTAGTTAAGAAATTAAATGAAATGAATATATGTCTCTAACTTAGTCTCTTTTTGAGTGCAAATTATTATTATTATTATGTAAATGGAAAACTAATTTTTTTATTATGTTATATTTAGGTGGATTCCATGCCAGTGATTTATCATTTATTTCATGTTCACATGGTTTTGCAGGATCAAGTAAGATGGTGAAACAATGTGGTTGTAATTCATTGTGTATTATTGTAATTTATGTATGTTAATGAAAAAATAAATATGTATTTCTATGTTACAGATAAAGTTTATTATTGAAATTTTGTAATGTGTATGAGTTGCAAGTGTTTAGGGTTGTTTGGGAAATATGTATCTAACCATGGGTGTTATTTTGATCCCAAAATTTGTATTATAAAATTTGGATAAATATGTTAAATGAAATTGAATTTAATATCTTATAGTGCAATTCTAGTGTGTAATTGATGATTAAATAATTGGTGTGTTGTGTTTCTTACCTTGAAAATGTAATAAAGATATCTAAATGAAACAATTAACTCTAGTATAATATTCATGTATAACTACCATTCTGTGTGATTCTTTTTAGCATAGAAAACTAAAACCTTAGGATGAAATTAAAATATTTACACTCTATGACACCTTCTAGATTAAGTAAATAAGAGCCCAAGTTTGAGTTTATTATCATAGCCTGTATGCTTAGTGACATCGTCGTGAACCCAACGATTAGGAATGACATGGTTAAAATTTTTCTTGGGTATGTGGTTCCCTCCTAAGATTGATAGTTGTGTGTGCAATAAGGAGAATGTGATTTCCTTAAGGTGGTACTCTATGGGTAACCAAACTCCAACATAATGTAAAACCCTCTTGGTTGGGAACACATGTAGAGTGAAGAGTGTTAGGTGGCGAAGATCACTAACTAACCCTGGAAGTCACCTTTAAGAGTTGAGATCATAAATGAACTTGATACCAAATCTCAATTATCATTTGGGTTTTATGGTGCAATACTAAGAGTTAATTGTGAAACTTAATAACATTTTAATTTATGATTAGTTTGTGAAAATGTAACCATAAGATGATGTTCTTGGAGAAAGGAAAAATTTAGGTCGTTCTCATATCGTGTTTAAACCATCTTGTGGTGATAAATGAGACCCACATTGTGTAAACTCTAATGTGAACCTTAACCCCTTAAAACAATGAAATACTCCATCTTTCTCTCCCACTAGTCCTATTAGGTAATGGATGACTGATGTGAAACTAAGTGATTTTTTTCTTAAATACAAATCCCCTAAGATAGGGAATAGTAGTATCATGAGGATATAAATTCTCTGTTAACAAATAGGCTACACAATTCATTACAAAAAGCATATGAACCTAGTTAGGGAAAACCGTCTTATGTTGGACATAAAATGATACTCGAAACCAAATCTAGAAAAAACAAATGGAGTATGTTGTCATGTTAGATCCTTGAATCCTTAACTAATTGTTGGAGCATAACTAGAGTAAAATTATAATTGATGTTTGGCCTTGGGAAGTGTAATTGTGAGATGTTATTCCACATGAAAAGTGAAACATGATCTTCCTTGTAATGTGATTAAATCTCTCTTACCATGGATAAAGAACCTATTTCATAAATAATCCTTATTGGGTACTAAATCAACTATCAATTTATAAATGAGTAAAATAAATGTGACCCTAAATCCTCAAACAAAAAAATGTGAACTTCACATCCTTTGGACTTACACTTGTTCCATTGTGTAATAGAGGTATGATATAAGATCAAGATGCATGCCTTAGGAGTGAATCCTAGAGGTAATACCTAGTAGCCTTGTGTGTATGTAAATAGCCTTATGTGTAAATAAATATCCTATTAACAAACGAGAGACTTAAATAAGTAATAATTGAAATGATGTATCTGATCCTTATTTAATAAGTTACACCGTAATTTAATTTTTAAACAATATAGATGAAATCTAGAAAAAGGAAAAGGAATGTATGATTATCACATTATGAGCCTTCCTAGAACTTAAGTTAAATATTGAAATATGATATTTAATAAACATGTAATCTCTACAATATCATGTCGTGGTAAGACCCTATAAATAAATTTATATTATAGTTGTATCGTTATATTGTGTCTTGTCATTTGAAAAAAGTGGCCTTGATGTGAATCACGTGTTTTCATGTTGTCTATGTGGGTTAATGTTTGTGCAAACATATAATGTGTTGTGCATTTTCCTAAGTGATCTCTTGTAGTGTCATGTAAACTACAATGTAAGTCAAAAAAGCATTCATTCAATTTTTACCATTTTTGTGTGTGTAAAATGTGGAGGCTATAGGTCAAATCAATAATATTAGTTATCGAAGGAAACAAGGACTGTTGACTTACATGGTTTGCAAAGTTAAAATATTATAAGCTACTATTACCTATTTGGCTAAGTCAAGAATTATTGATACTCGAATCAAACTATGGGAGAGTATATAAGTAATAGTAACAAAATGATACAAAAGTATAAATGATGATAACCATTTGTTTTTCCTTGTTGGTAGGGTGATTAATACTTGTATGTTTACATTTAGGTTTCTATATCTTAGTGATGCATACATCCTTAAATTTTAAAGTGGTTTTCTGAATTGCTATAATTATTACTTATCCTCTTTAATCAATAAAGTGATTCTAACTTAATACAATATTTCCTTTATGAAAATACTAGTTGGTGTAAGTTGTTAAAGGAGGTATAGATCTTATCATGATAGTTCATATGAACTAAGAGTTGCTAAAATTTTTGCAGATGTACTACTTGAAAGATGAAAGGAAGATGAAGTTTTAAATGTTGCATTTATTCTATTGACTGAAGAAAATTGAATTCTATTACTTGTTGTATTAGTCAATAAATGAAATACCATTGTATTTTTAGATTGATGAAAGGTCAATTAGCCTAGTTATTGTATCAATTAGAAAAAAAGGAAATTTAAAAGAGCTATTTTTCCTTAAGGAAAATCTCTTTGTATCTTATTTTAAAGAAATGAATAAGGGGCTTTCATATAATCATTGTGTGTTAAATTGCATCAGATGTAGTAAGGTAGTTTTATTAAACTTAGTTGTAAATATGATTCTAATTATGAGGAATCACACATTAATATATCTACATATATATATGTTAAATGTAATTGAGTTTGACACCTTATAGTGTCATTTTAGGGTGAAATTGATGACTAAATCTCTAGTGTGTTGTGTTATTTTCCTTGATAACATAGAAATAAAATCTAAATAAAATAGTCAACCTAGTATAAAACTCTCGCATAACTACCTTCTCGCGTGATCCTTCTTAACGCAGAAAACTAAAACCATAGGGTGAACCTAAATCATTAAACTTGATGGAAAATTCTAGCTTAAGGAAACAAAATCCCAAGTAAGAGATTATCACCTTAGCATGTATGTTTAGTGACATTGTCATGAACCTAACAATTAGGAACAACATGGTTAAACTTTGTCTTGAGTATGGGGTTCCCTCCTAGGATTGGTAGTCGTGTGCGTTGTAAGGAGAATGTGTTTTCTTAAGGTAGTAATCCATGGGAAACCAACCTTTAACATAATGTAAAACCCTCTTGGCCTGACACACGTGTAGAGTGAAGGGTGTTAGGTGTCAAATATCACCGAAGAATAACATTGAAAATCACCTTTAGTAGTGGGATTATAAATGAACTTGACACCCAATTTTATTATCGTTTGGGAGTCTATGGTATAATGTTAAGAGTTAATTATGGAACTTAACAAAATTTTAATTTATGATTAGTTTTTGGAAGGGTAACCATGAGATGGTATGCTAGGAGAAAAGAAAAATTATATCTTTCTTGTAACGTGTTTAAATCATCATGTTGAGAGAAACAAAATCCATGGTGCATAAAATTTAATGTGAACCTTAATCTTTAAATGAAGAGTTACTCCCTCTTGTTCTCCCACTTGTCCCATTGTGAAATGAATGTATGATGTGAAACCAGGTAATCATGTTCTTGAGGCAATTCCCTAGGATGAGAGCTAGTAGTCTCATGAGCATGCAAATGTTCCTTATTAACAAATGGGTTACACAACTAATTTTCAAAATGCTATTTAAATCAAACTAAGTGAAATTATTTTAAGATGAATGTAAATGATTTGAGTGGATCCTATGTTTTAGTTACCTACACATGAGAATATTAAGTGTGAATCCCCTTTAACCCCTCTCAACACAAGAGTTTCAGCTTGACAAGAAGTATTGAATTTACCTAGAGTTACATGATGATTGTTGGAGATAAGGGTGTTCAATCACTCTAGTTGTGACCTTAGTAAGGTGTGTAAAATTTATAAATGAATGTCTCCTTGTAACATGCATCTAATACTTAATTTCCCAAGAATCCAAACTTAGTCGAGTGTGAAATCATACTCCTTAGGACCTTGATGATTAAGAATTTAAGTGAAATAGATGGGATATATGATTAGTTGTAATAACTTAAAAACAAAATAGAGTAACCTTAGAAATTAAATGCTAATCTGAAAACAACGTGTCATCTATTTACCCTTGAACTAATAAACTTCCTTTGTTTCATGTGAACCTTCCTTGTTGCAACTGAGATAAATTGTAAATCCAAATGAACATACAACTTAGAATACAAATCCTTAGAACAAACACTAGTAGCCTCATGTATGCTCATATGTTCCTATCAACAATCAGGATACATCATTCTATTGCGATAAGATAAGAGAAAAGTTAGATGGAACCACTTGCAAGTAAAAAGTTAAGATAAAAATAATATATCCTAGATAAATAATAATTGAGGACTCTTTGATAAGTGATTGTCAAATAATTCTAGTCAATAAAAAATAATGAATATGATAAATGTACAAACCGGAAAGTGTTTTACTATGGATGGTGCCTATATGGAAGTTATCTTGTAGTGGAATTATTGTGTTGTGCCTTGTCATTTGGGAAATGTGGCCTCGATGTGTTTCATGTGTGTTTCATGTTACCTATGTGGGATAACGTTTGTGTAAATGTCTCATGAGTATGTGTTGTCCTAAGAAATCCCTTATGTTGTGATGTATCAAGCAATGTAAGTAAACAAAAATATTCTGGTATTTTTAGTATTGTATTTGTGTGTCAAAATTGTGGGTTTTACAACACGTGTATAAACTATGAAGCTTATTGTATAGTCAATTATCTCAAAGCTCTCTTATATGGAGGATGCATAATTTTAAGTGTTATTTCTTGTTGTGTGTTTACATTCTTTGCATTGGATTTAATATTTAGTAGTATAATTTGTCCATTTACAATGGTAAACTAATACACAATTCATCATTTCACTCTTGACAGTCAACGTGAATCTTCCACGTGTCCTTCCATGTATCTTCCATCAACATCCAAGATACCCGACCTTAGACATTTGCATTTGAAATTTGTTTAAAGCTTTAAGTGATTGGTGTATTGAGTATTTTGAAAGTGTTGAATTGTTAGTAAAATGTCATTTTTGAGTGTTGTTAGTTAAATTTGCACCCATATGTATTGTTGAAACTTTCGTGTATGCAATTCCATTTATTCCATATTCCATTGATTTTATTTTGTAATATATACATTCATGTTGTTTTATGCTATGTCAATGTGAAAAATTATAATCTATTTCATATAGATAATTAATTAATTCTAGTTGAGTCACAAGTGTATAATTGTGAATAAATCTTCTTTTTGTCATTGTATATTAAGAGTCATATTTATTTCATCAAAATATGTGGTTGATAGATTCATTGTGTTGTGTCATTGTGAGTCAAAGTCAAAAGTTTGAAAAAGAAGAAAGAAATTCTGATGGATGTATTTTTGGTGTTACCCGATCTCTTCAAAAATAAATGTTTTCACATTATGGGGGATTAAATAAACACAATATGGAAATGATTGAGCATCATGTCTTCATCGGATGAGTAAATAGGTCCTACATCAGAGGATGGAGAAAATAGAGGTACAAGGATGTTTGGAATCTTTGATTTCGTCACTCCCTTAGAGGTCGTACACTTCTTTAGTGACATTTTTTGGTTTCGTGTGATGAATAATAACATATGAGAATCCTTGTTCACGTGTGTAGTAAATTATCGTGTTTTTCCTATTATGATGATGATGTGGAGAATTGTACCATTTATCTTGTTGCATGAATTGTTCTTGATCAAATTAACTTGATGGTTGATGTGAATTAGTTGATGGGTTCTAATTCATATATTCACCTAGATATTTTGATGGGCACCTATTAATGGGTGATGTAGTTCCAATAGTTAGTGTTGAGGATCGAGACCATGCGGTAGCTACAAAGTGGTGTGCTACTTGGTTGAAGATGGTGTTTTTATCCCATGTTCACACTAATGGGGGAATGTTAGGAATATCCTTGTTATTTTTCTCATGTAACTAGGACAACTGAAGGAATGCCTTACAAAAAAACCCATTTTAGTAGTGCTAGATCCACACGAATATTTCTTCGTATACATTGATGCTTCTTTGGTAATATTAGGAGGCGTATTGATGCAAGATGGCCATGTAGTAGCCTTTGAGTCTCGTAAACTCAAGGATTATGAGCTCAATTATATGACTCATGACCTTGAGCTTGCAGTAGTTGTGCATGCTTTGGTTCAGTGGAGACATTTCCTTTTAGGCAGGAGGTTCATTCTCGGGAAAAATTACTTGATTCTTCAAGTATCTCTTCACACAACATAATCTAAATGCCTATCAATGGCATTGGATAGAGCTTATTTGTGAGTATGATATATAGATAGAGCATGTGAAGGGGAAGGAGGATGTGGTTGTAGACACCTTCAGTCATCAAAGACATTTGGTTATGGCTATAGAATTTTGTACAGACTTGAAGAACATGATGTTGCAATAGCTTCCACATGATATCTTCCACCTTTCAATTAGAGCAGAGATAAAGTCTCAAAGACCCCTTGATAGAATGTTTGATGGATTTACATTAGAGGCGGATGGTCTTCTTCTCCACATAGGTCAGATCTATATACCTAGTGATGGAGGATTAAGGCGGGATATATTGACAGAGGCTCATTGTGCACCTTATTCAGCCCATCCAGGGGTGAAGAAGTTGCACACCACTCTGAGAAATTTGTATTATTGGAGGTGTGGAGATATGTAGCTCATTTTTTCTCTTGTTGTTTGGTGTGTCAGAAGGTGAAGGTCAAGCATCAAAATCCAATTGGCCTTCTATATCCTCATGCCTTACCAGAGAAGAAATGGGACACCATTTCCATGGATTTTATAGTAGGGCTACCTACGTCGAGATACCACCACGATGCCATCATGGTCACGAGTGGATAGATTGACGAAAGTGGATCATTTTTCTCTGGTGAAGACCACCTATATATATATATATATAGTTCAATAGCATGAGTATAATTAGATGATATTTTAAGACTCCACGGGATTAGTGAAGGATAATTTATGCATGATGATCCCTTATACACCTCTCACTTTTGGACTACCATACGGTGTGCTCTTGGAATGAAGATCAAGTTCGGTATAACCTATCACCCTAAGACAAATACAAAAACAAGGTAGGTGAATCAGATTTTAGAGGACATGCTTTGGATGTACATCATGGACCATCAGTCAATATGGGAGGAGTATTTATACTTGGTTGAGTTTTCTTACAATAATAGCTTTTAGAGTTCTATTGGTATGGCTCCATTTCAGGCATTATATGGCAGGGAGTGTAGGACACCACTGAGTTGGGATAAGTTAGAGGATAGGGTATCTCTTGGGCAGTTTATCACAGGATATGGAGCATCAAGTTTTCATGATTAGACAAATATTGCGGGGAGGTTGAGGATAGACAAAATAAGTATGTAGATTAGAAGAGGAGAGACCGCAGATTAAGGTGGGCACGAATGTGTTTCTTCATGTCAGGCCTCATAAGAGCCCTATTAATTATGGAAAAGGCTCTAATATTGTTCCTATATTTATAAGTCCCTTTGAGATCTTAGAGTAGATTAGTCCCATAGCCTACTATCTAGCATTGCCAACCAACTTGTCTAGCATCCACAATTTGTTTCATGTTTATGTTCTTAGGAGATACATTCTATATCCTTCTCATGTATTGAATTGGACCGCATTGTAGGTGTAGGATCGAGGTAGGTTATGGTGGATCCCATGCTCATTTTAGAGCATAGGAACTCCAGGAATTCGAGGCCAATATATTGCTCGAGGTTTGCATCTACTATGTTGGTACCCGATTTAATCCTTCTTCAAAAACCAAGCATTATCATGGATTTGACAAGACACTCAAAGCGAGATAAATGATTGTGTATGTCATTTTTAGCCAGGGAAGCAATTTATCGACTTTCAAGACTCAAGATTTGGAGAAGTGGGTAGCACCTTAACAGGATATCATCTTATCCTAACTATTTAGGTTGTGCCTTTCAACCAAGGTAAGAGAACCTATTTTGTAACCTCTGTTAGTGAAGAATTCTGGTAAATCCTTCTTTTGCACAAAGTTTATAAAGAAAACCTTGGGAAAATATGATCAACACACCAAATCTAACTCTCATGAGTTGTCACTTCAAGACTATGGACATATTTTCAACACAAGGCTAAGGTTACTAAAGACAATAAGGAATCTTGATTCCTTCTACATATTTTGAAAGTGCTAATTTTGCATTTTTCATACACATGGAAAAATAGGGGTAATTTAGGGTAGGATTAGTTGCTTTTTAATGATTTTTTGGTGGGATATTCACAAGATAAATTGGAATTTTCCAGATCTTTGAGAAACTTCACAACAATGGAAAACTCAACAACAGAAAGCTTCAAAATAGTTAAAACATTCCTTCAACCAGAAGGTGTGCATCAATGGAGGCCCATATTTGCGTTTTCACACAATCTTTGAGAATCTAGCATGAAGGCTCGAGTCAGAAGACTCAATTGAACATTATCAATCTTTTTTTACCACACCTAAGGTACACCCAAAGACTTACAAACAATCTTTGTCAACAAGTGAAATTAAAGTGGTTTTAATTTTGTTTATTTCAGTATTAGATGAAGGCTCTTTTGATAAATGAAATTGCAAATGCCACAAAACTATCAAAGGGATGAGATATTTTTGATTTCCAAATATTCTAATGTCATATTGCAATAGGAACAAGAAAAACTACTTACAGACATTCTAAAATGAAATAAACACAAAAATGCCAGAGATTTAACACAAATTAATTCAAAATTTATCAGATTCATTAGTAGGGGAGAGTTATTTAAACAATCTCATAGATTGTTGATGGCTATACACTTATACCAAACTCAACATGATTGAAATCTAACATAGAATAAATTAACTAGGTTTCTCAGATGGTTCCTTAGAAGATGAGCTTATCTAAAAAAATCTCATGAAATTTAACCCCAAACCATTTGTATATCTCAAAATGCATTATATATAATTATATTACAACGAAGCCTTTCTCTCCCAAAAAAATAATATCCTAGGCATCAAGTTTTTACAAAATTCCATCATAGTTTACGAAAGGGATGTTTAACGGGAAAAATGTTCAAAAGTTGTGAGGTACCTCAAAAAGGCAAATTATTGCAAAGAATTCACATCATTACTCCAATAGGGGCACATTTTTCATCCTTGGCACACGCAAACCCCTTTCCTTCATCATTTCATCTTCTCCCTTTAGAAATTTTACTCTGCAACCACGGATCTCGGCATTTCACGTTTTTGCATGATCCGAGCAAAAATCCACTTTGAAACAACCTCATACTTACAAATTGAGCCTCTAAATTGATTCAATTGAACTGCGGACCATAACGAACCAAAAATTTGATGAAGAATGATGCAAAAACACATCTCCAAACATCTTGGAGCTTCAATGGCAGCCAAATTGATGAAATGCATAGCTACCATTGATCTTACCCTTTCAACTTTTAATCTGAGCCTTCCACATGGAAAAATGTGATTGGAAACGGACCCTTTAACATTTTATAACTTTGTGAAAAATATAAAATTTTGACATTTTTCTCCGCCCCTTTGCCCTTGGAAAACAGGCTTGACATGTGTCCCAATGTGGGTTCTTATGGAATCGTGGCTTGATTATGCTATTTTACCTTTTATTGGAAAATGGAAAATTTTCCAAATTTTCCCCGCACTCCGCATTCCCACTCGCAGCTTCTAATGTGGGTCCCAGCAGACCCATGCTTCATTTTTTTCACTTTATACCCATTTTTCCAAATAAGAAAAATCTCCACATTTTCTTCATGGGCCCGCACTTCCACTTTTGACCTTTCAATGCAATTTTAAACTAACCTTGATGAGCCGCGCTCATTTTCATGACTTTAAGTTATTTTTCCAAAAATGCAAAAAATTTATTTTTCCTCCAGTGGTACGTAACGCTCATGCAATCTTCAAATGCCCTTTTATTGGGGCCGCGCTTACTTTTATAACTTTAACCCCTTTTAGGAAAAAAGTTAAAAAGTTTCAAAATCTTCTAGCGACCTACCGATCCACTTTATCTTTTCAATACAGATTTAAGTACTTTGGTGGGGGTGCGCTTGTTTTTAGAAACTTACTCCATTCGGCCAAAAAGGAAAATTTCCAACTTGCCTCCAAAGGCTCGCCACCTGCTTTTGATCTTTTGAACAAAATTCGAACAAGGCATTAACTTATTTTTAGCGGGCCATGCCCTTTCCAACACTTTAAATTTTTTACCCTAAGAGGTAAAAAAACCTCAAACAACTCCGAACCTCTGCCTTTCCATTTTTCCATTTTTCAAAGTTGACCTAAGCATGATATTATTCCCACGGCGAAATGTGGCTCCTTTTTATAACTTTTACTTTTTTCCAAAAGGCCAAAAAACTTCAAATTTTTCCTCCTGATCTTCCTTCCCACCTTTGATGTAAACATAACATGTTTCCATCATCCATACATTGGTAAGGATGCACTTCATTTTATAACTTTACTACTTTATAAAATAAAGCCAAAAATATCCAAAGTATTCTACGATCGCCATTTTGCTTTTGACTACTCAAACCCGCCACGTGTCCACTTTCGAGAAAAACTAAGATATTTTCTCCGCCACTTGAAAATTGCCAAGCCAATCAGACCTTGGTAGGGCCATGGGGTGAGTTAAATTTGTTTTCCAAAATAACCAAAAAAATCAAGTTCATAAAACAAACCGCCACACCTCATCCAATCAAAAGAAGCCACGTAAACACCAAAAGAACCAATCGAAACTAGTGGAGCCATGGGACCAAACTAACCCTTTTTCCCAAAAATATAAAAGTGCTAAGTTCAAAAAAATTTCCCATCATCCCTTGACCAATTAGAAGAGGTCACGTAGAATCGCCGAATGCTTTGAGGAATAATTTAACGGGTAAAAGCACGCCGCTGTCAGATCAAAAAGTCAAAACACAAAAATTTTATCAACCATGCCCATAAATCAATTTTTTGCTAAGGACTGAAAAAATAGAATTGAAACAAGGTAAATCATGGTTCCAAGATTTTTTCGAACATGAGAATGGATTTTAAAAGGCATACAAGTATAAATTGATCATTTTCGGGCATCTACGATTAGGAAATGGAAGAAAAACCACATAATTGCGTAGATCAAGAAATTTAGGGCAAAATGGTATGAGATCAAATTAAGCACCAACATTGGCTCTGGCTTGGGGATGGGCAATCCAAACGAGTGCAAAAAGAACAAATAGAGTAGACCAAGTGCCAAAAACATCCATTGGGCACATGATTTATCTTGCAGAGTAGGAAAACAAGAACTATTTTCCAAAAACTAATTGAGAAACCAACAAAACCAAGTCACCAAGGACCAAAATGAATAAAAACACAAAGTAGAATGAAACCAAAGAACTATACACTATAAAAATGGTGCTCACCTTGATTCGGGAAATTAATCAAGGAAATGTTTCAAATGCCTGCGTCATTAACAAGAAATTCGAGTAATTCTCCATCCAAGTCTTTCAAGAAGAAGGTATGTTCACCAATTCGAATGTCAATTGAATAAGGGCCCATCCATAATGTATCAAATTTACCATTATTTCCCTTATCTTCATTTCTACTATCCCACAATAGCGCAAGATCTCCCACATTGAAAGCTCTTGGAGTGACCTTCTTCTTAAACAACTTCTTCAACTTTTCTCACGAACTTTACATGCCTTTGGTGGGATGCCCTTCTTTATTCATCTAGCTCAACAATATGATTGATTCGAGCATCATATGGACTAACTTATTGATCTTTAAGTTGTTGAAAAAAATTAAATGAGGACAATTGCAAGTGCGGGGGTAGTAGAGCTTGTGTTCCATATACCAACTCAAATGGGCTTTTACCAGTAGCTCTTTTGAGAGTGATTCTATCAGCCCAAAAGAAAATTTCAGTTGCTCACCCCACTTCTTTTTGTTCAGCTCCAAGGTTCTTCTAATGATCTTCAACAAGTTCTTATTGTTGGAATCAACTTGTCCATTTCTTGGGGATTATATTTAGAAGAATATGTCAAATTTATCCCATACTCTTTGCACATTGCCACCAGAGGTTTAGCTCGAAACTCATGGCATTATCAGCAACAATCTTAGCTGGCACTCCAAATATGAATATTATATGATTCAAAATGAATTCCATGACAATCGATGTGTTTATTTCTTTTTAGGGATTGCCTCCACCCACTTGGTGAAGTAATCTATGGCTACCAAAATCCATTTGTGGCAGGTAAGCACTTGAGGAATGAGAAATATCACTAATGAAGTCCATTCCCCATTGCTTTAAAGGAGCTTTAATTGATACAGTGCAGTGCAAAGGAAGGGTTCTGAAGCTTTCATTTTTCCAGAAAAATGATAGAAGCTTTCAAATTTTCTAACCGGTGAGTTTTATCCTTGAAAAGAGTGGGCCACCAATAACCAACTCTCAATATTTTATGAGTTGTTACCCTTCCAAAGAAAATTTCCCCCACAAACTCCTCCATGGAGATCAAAATTATCTTTGGGGCTTCATCTTCAGTTATGCATCTTAAGAGCACTCCCTCTAGGTTCTTCTAAGCTAACCCAAAATCACTAATGACATATTTTTGAGAGGCTAACTTAAGATCTCTTTTCTGAATTTTTACTGAAATGTTCAGGGCAGCATAGATGTCTGAGATAAAAGATCATATTTTTGTACCATTCATAACTTATCAACTTTTGAAGGACATCCACCCTTTCTTCTTCTACTTCATTCATTTCAATGGTTTGCAAGTTAGTCTCAGCCATAAGCTTAGCTAGCCCCAAACCACTTATCAATTTCGTGGTTTAGATGTCCATGTCATACTCTTGCAACTTATTCATCCATCTACATATTTTTCTTGAGATATCCATCTATGATAAGATATCTTTCACCATGGTGTGGGAACATAAGTAAAAAATTTGGAGATCAAAATGTAAGGTCTAAAAACCTTTTTTCTTTAACCAAGTCAAATGCTTGCTTCTCCATGATGGTGTACTTTAACTCGGCTCCTTGCAATGCCTTTCTAAAAAGGCAATTGGTCTCTCAACCCCTTCATCATCATTGCGTAATAAAACAAATGCAATGGTGTTTTCGAAGTAAAGGAGAACATTTGAAAGGCTTCTTATAATTTGGAGCTACTAAAATAGGGGCATGTTTCAATACTTATCTCGATCCCATTGAAATCCTGAATGGCTGCCTCTTACCACTTGCTAATCTGTCTTTCTCAAAGATGCTAGTAATGGGAGAGTCAAATCAGAAAAGTTAGAAACAAATGTTCTAATAAAATTGATTTGCCCAAAGAATGATTGAATTTCCTTCTTGGTTCTTGGAATTTGGACTTTGTTGATGACCTCTACCCTCTCGAGATCAATCATGACACCATCCTTTGATACAATGTGACCAAGAAACTTTTCCTTTTGCACTCCAAAATGGCACTTCTTGGGATTAAGTGAAATACCAAATTCTCTGCACCTTATCAACATTTTTTCCAAGTGCTGCAAGTGATCATTTATTTTCCTAGAAAACACAGTCACATCATCTTGATAAACAACAATGAATTCATTAATATAACTAGCAAAAGCAACATCCATTGCTCTTTGGAAGGTAGCTCCAACATTCATCAGACCGAATGGCATCCTGACATAAACATACGTGCCCCATGGAGTGGTAAAGGTAGTTTTAATTCATTTTGATTCCTTCACAACCACCTGGTTGTATCCAGAGAAACCATCCAAGGTAGAAAGTAACTCAGATTGAGTCACCAATTGTAACCTATTTTCCATGTTTGGCAGAGGATAATTATCCTTCATTGATGCTCTGTTCTTATTTTTAAAATCCACACACAACCCGATATCACCATTTTTTTCTAAGCGGCACTAAGTTTGCAACCCAAGAAGAATACATTTTGGGATGAATGATCCCTCCATCCCTCAAATTCTTCAATTCATTTTGCATTTTCATGGAGAGGAGTGGATTAATCGGCCTCTTCTTTTGTCTAAATAGTTTTACATTAGATTCCAAAGGAAATTCATGCTGAAACAAATCCTCTCCATATGCTTTCGATTTAGAATAAGACCAAGCCAAACAGTCGATATTTCTTTAACAATTAGACATAGTACTTTTTTCTTCCTTGTTCGATTACTTCCCAACCAGATCTCCTTGGTTTCTCCTTTGTTCCAAGTTCATACTCTTCAACATCCCTTCAGGATGATATATGTCTCGTTAATAACGCAATCATCATTATCAAAGTTTAATTCAAGAGAAACCAACCCTCTAGGAATTCTTTTTCAACTCAATGATATCTTTTCCAAACAAAGTTTCCTTTCCTTGAGCACTACACACCATTGGCTCCCAATCGATACTTTGATCAGAAAACTCACCTTGGTTATGTAAAAACCACTTCACCTAGGAATCGTCATCAAACACTTGCCAATTTTTAATGTTGTAAGGGACATATGGCCTTACTAGTACTTCAAAATTAAATTCACAATTGGGGGACATTGAATAAATTTCAAATTGAGATCCCAATACTGCAAGCTGGTCTACAACAATATTGAACTTCCTATCATGGTGCATAATATTAAATGAATCAAACATCTCAATCAAATCCCAGACTGCATGCTTGTATTGTTTCATTCTCTGATTTTTAGTAGCATACAGTTTTGAATCTCCTTTGAAAATGATATCCCTTAGACCATATTTCCATGCAATTCTCAAACCTAATAATAATGCTTCATATTCAACAATGTTTTTAGTGCATTTGAAGTTGAGTTTGAAAGAAAAACAAAATCTTCAAAGCTTGGATAAATCAAAAACAGATTACAAAGCACCATTTCCAAATTTAGAGCAAGCTCCATCAAGCAAAAAGTCCAAGGAGAGCCTACTTGTTCAAGACACTTACACCGATCAATTTTGTGCTCTCTACCATAAAAAAATCCAACAAAATTATCAACATCGACATTAGTATACAACACTTCATAGGAGTCATTGTTGGGATCCTCAATGAGATGCAACATCTTCTTTTCTCCATACAACTTTACAAGACTACCCTCAATTGGAATGGTTGCATAAGACATATCCATTTGAACACTTCCACCAACACTTTGCACCCAATTATCTTAAATCCTCTCTATATGCTTTCGATTTTAGAATAAGACCAAGCCAAGCAGCCCGATATTTCTTTAACAATTAGACATAGGACTCTTTTAATTCCTTGTTGATTGCTTCCCAACCAGATCTCCTTGGTTTCTCCTTCGTACCAAGTTCATACTCTTCAACATCCCTTGAGGATGATATATGTCATTAATAATGCAATCATCATTATCAAAGTTTGATTCAAGAGAAACAAGCCCTCTAGGAATTCTTTTTCAACTCAATGATATCTTTTCCAAACAAATTTTCCTTTCCTTCATCAAGTACACACCATTGGCTCCCAATCGATACTTTGATCGGAAAACTCACCTTGGTTATGTAAAACCACTTCACCTAGGAATCATCATCTAACACTTGCCAATTTTTAATGTTGTAAGGGACAGATGGCCTTACTAGTACTTCAAAATTAAATTCACAATTGGGGACATTGAATAAATTTCAAATTGAGATCCCAATCGCAAGCTGGTCTACAACAATATTGAACTTCCTATCATGGTGCATAATATTAAATGAATCAAACATCTCAATCAAATCCTGCATTGCATGCTTGTATTGTTTCATTATCGATTTTTAGTAGCATACGAGTTTTGAATCTCCTTTGAAAATGATATCCCTTAGACCATATTTCCATGCAATTCTCAAACCTAATAATAATGCTTCATATTCAACAATGTTTTTAGTGAATTTGAAGTTGAGTTTGAAATAAAAACAAAATCTTCAAAGCTTGGAGAAATCAAAAGCAAGATTACCCAAAGACCATTTCCAAATTTAGAACAAGCTCCATCAAGCAACAAAGTCCAAGGAGAGCCTACTTGTTCAAGACACTTACACCGATCAATTTTGTGCTCTCTACCATAAAAATCCAACAAAATTTTCAACATCAACATTAGTATACAACACTTCATAGGAGTCATTGTTGGGATCCTCAATGAGATGCAAAATCTTCTTTTCTCCATACAACTTTACAAGACTACCCTCAATTGGAATGGTTGCATAAGACATATCCATTTGAACACTTCCACCAACACTTGCAGCCAATTGTCTTAAATCCTCTCTATATGCTTTCGAGTTTAGAATAAGACCAAGCCAAACCGTCCGATATTTCTTTAACAATTAGACATAGGACTCTTTTAATTCCTTTTCAGATTGCTTCCCAACCAGATCTCCTTGGTTTCTCCTTCGTACCAAGTTCATACTCTTCAAAATCCCTTGGGATGATATATGTCTGTTAATAATGCAATCATCATTATCAAAGTTTGATTCAAGAGAAACCAGCCCTCTAGGAATTGTTTTTCAACTCAATGATATTTTTTCCAAACAAAGTTTCCTTTCCTTCAAAGACTACACACCATTGGCTCCCAATCGATACTTTGATCAGAAAAATCTCCTTGGTTATGTAAAAACCACTTCACCTAGGAATCATCATCAAACACTTGCCAATTTTTAATGTTGTGGGGAGACGAGATGGCCTTACTAGTACTTGAAAATTAAATTCACAATTGGGGGACATTGAATAAATTTCAAATTGAGATCCCAACACGCAAGCTGGTCTACAACAATATTGAACTTCCTATCATGGTGCATAATATTAAATGAATCAAACATCTCAATCAAATCCCAGCATCGCATGCTTGTATTGTTTCATTCTCTCGATTTTTAGTAGCATACGAGTTTTGAATCTCCTTTGAAAATGATATCCCTTAGACCATATTTCCATGCAATTCTCAAACCTAATAATAATGCTTCATATTCAAAAATGTTTTTAGCGCATTTCAAGTTGAGTTTGAAAGAAAAAACAAACTCTTCCATGCTTGGAGAAATCAAAACAATACCAAAGCACCATTTCCAAATTTAGAGCAAGCTCCATCAAACAACAAATTCCAAGGAGAGCCTACTTGTTCAAGACACTTGCATTGATCAATTTTGTGTTCTTTACCATCAGAAAATCCAACAAAATTATCAACATCAACATCAGTGTACAACACTTCATAAGAGGCATTGTTGGGATCTTCAATGAGATGCAACATCTTCTTTTCTCCATACAACTTTACAAGACTACCTTCAATTGGAATGGGTTGCATAAGACATATCTATTTGAACACTTCCACCAACACTTGCAGCCAATTTTCTTAAATCCTCTCTCTGTATGCTTTCAGTTTAGAATAAGACCAAGCCAAAGCATCTCGATATTTCTTCAACAATTAGACATAGGACTCTTTTTCTTCCTTGTTCGATTGCTTCCCAAACGTGATATCCCTTGGTTTCTCCTTCGTACCAAGTTCACACTCTTCAACATCCCTTCAGGATGATATATGTTTGTTAATAATGCAATCATCATTATCAAAGTTTGATTCAAGAGAAACCAAATTGACCCTCTAGGAATTGTTTTTCAACTCAATGATATCGTTTCCAAACAAATTTTCCTTTTCTTCAGCAGGACACACCATTGGCTCCCAATCAAAACTTTGATCAGAAAAATCAACTTGGTTGTGTAAAAACCACTTCACCTAGGAATCATCATCAAACACTTGCCAATTTTTAATGTTGTCAGGGACAGATGGCCTTACTAGTACTTCAAAATTAAATTCACAATCGGGGACATTGAATACATTTCAAATTGAAATCCCAATACTGCAATCTGGGTCTACAACAATATTGAACTTCCTATCATGGTGCATAATATTAAATGAATCAAACATCTCAATCAAATCCCCAGTATCGCATGCTTGTATTGTTTTATTCTCACGATTTTTAGTAGCATACGCTTTTGAATCTCCTTTGAAAATGATATCCCTTAGACCATATTTCCATGCAATTCTCAAACCTAATAATAATGCTTCATATTCAACAATGTTTTTAGTGCATTTGAAGTTGAGTTTGAAAGAAAAAACAAAATCTTCAAAGCTTGGAGAAATCAAAACAAGATTTCAAAGACCATTTCCAAATTTAGAGAAAGCTCCATCAAGCAACAAATTCCAAAGAGAGCCTACTTGTTCAAGAAACTTACACTCGATCAATTTTGTGCTCTCTACCATCAACAAATCCAACAAAATTATCAACATCAACATTAGTATACAACACTTCATAGGAGGCATTGTTGGGATCCTCAATGAGATGCAACATCTTCTTTTCTCCATACAACTTTACAAGACTACCCTCAATTGGAATGGTTGCATAAGACATATCCATTTGAACACTTCCACCAACACTTGCAGCCAATTTTCTTAAATCCTCTTTGTATGCTTTCGATTTAGAATAAGACCAAGCCAAACAAGATTGATATTTCTTCAACAATTAGACATAGGACTCTTTTTCTTCCTTGTTCAAATTGCTTCCCAACCATATATCCCTTGGTTTCTCCTTCGTACCAAGTTCATACTCTTCAACATCCCTTCAGGATGATATATGTCATTAATAATGCAATCATCATTATCAAAGTTTGATTCAAGAGAAACCAGTCCTCTAGGAATTGTTTTTCAACTCAATGATATCTTTTCCAAACAAATTTTCCTTTCCTTCAAAGACTACACACCATTGGCTCCCAATCGATACTTTGATCAGAAAAATCACCTTGGTTATGTAGAAACCACTTCACCTAGGAATCATCATCAAACACTTGCCAATTTTTAATGTTGTCGTGACGATGGCCTTACTAGTACTTGAAAATTAAATTCACAATTGGGGACATTGAATAAATTTCAAATTGAGATCCCAATCATCGCAAGTGGTCTACAACAATATTGAACTTCCTATCATGGTGCATAATATTAAATGAATCAAACATCTCAATCAAATCCCAGACCGCATGCTTGTATTGTTTCATTCTCGATTTTTAGTAAAGCATACGTTTTGAATCTCCTTTGAAAATGATATCCCTTAGACCATATTTCCATGCAATTCTCAAACCTAATAATAATGCTTCATATTCAAAAATGTTTTTAGTGCATTTGAAGTTGAGTTTGAAAGAAAAAACAAAATCTTCAAAGCTTGGAGAAATCAAAACAGTACTCAAGCACCATTTCCAAATTTAGAGCAAGCTCCATCAAGCAAAAAGTCCAAGGAGAGCCTACTTGTTCAAGACACTTACACCGATCAATTTTTGCTCTCTACCATCAAAAATCCAACAAAATTATCAACATCGACATTAGTATACAACACTTCATAGGAGTCATTGTTGGGATCCTCAATGAGATGCAACATCTTCTTTTCTCCATACAACTTTACAAGACTACCCTCAATTGGAATGGTTGCATAAGACATATCCATTTGAACACTTCCACCAACACTTGCAGCCAATTTTCTTAATAACAAGCATGCCCCATTTGGTCTGGGCAATCAATAATAACAACATTAAGTTTTAGGTTCTTACTAATCCCTTAACACATCGCATAATCAGTTGGCACCTCTCTAGAGTCCATAGTAGTACATCTTCCATATGCTATTGTCACTTTGATATCCAGTTCATTCATGACCTCAAGAGGCATGACATTACATGATGCTCCCGAATCAAACATACAATTGTGTAGCGATCTGTCCTTAATGATCAAAGTTATAAAAAATGGATCAACATTTAATTGAGACTCAACCAAAGATGTTCCCAAGTAAACCTCGTGTGCTTCTCTAAGATCTTCCAATCTTGGTAGTGTTTCTAGTTCTATAATGATTGGAGGAGGAAATTCTACAATGTTTATATTTCGCCTTAGGTACTCTTATCTTCTTTCAATCCCAAATACTCAAATTCTCTCTTCTTATGCTCAGAATCCTAAGCATCTCAAAAATTGGAACAATAACTTTGATTTGACTCAAAACTTGGGAAATGTCATATGGAATATACTTGGGCAAGGATTCATTAGAGGGGATATTGACATATTCATCTTCGACATGGGAGTTTTGATAGTTTGGGTATGAGGAGGATTGTATTTTTTGTTTGGGATAGCAAGAACTTTGGCGAGATGCATCCTTCTTAGGAGCTTCTCTAGGGATACTTGTAAGCAATGGAGTTTTAGGTTTGTCTTGAGGCCCTGCTCCTTTGATAACTTTACTTCTTGTATTTTAATATTTTTCTTGAGCAACAACATCATTCATAAATAATTGCCTATCTTCCTTCAAAGGGATTCCTCCATCATACTTCTTTATCATTAAAGCTCTTAAGTACTCAAATTCATTATTAGGTATTTCAAAATCTTGTACCACATCTATTTCAAAAGTATGAGGAGGAAGAAATGGTACCTAGTGGCTATGAGTCCCAAAAAAATTTAGCGGATTCGAGCACTTATCACTTCGGTTGAAGTTTCTCCTTGTTGTGAGCTTGTAGAGCAACCCATCATGCAAACATCATCATCAATATCATCATTATCAACATATTCTTCAACTTGTTGATCTACTTCACATGGAGGATGGGGTAGAAAGAATCTATCACACCAATCAATTTCATTGGCTTCATCAACAATAGCAACCCCGATACCATATGATCGGGCACCATTCTATTTTCCTAGGATGGGCTCTGCTTCATTTACTGAGATCCCATTGGTCCTTTACCTCTATCATTAGATCTCTACTCATTTCTAGGATGATTTGTAAATATTTCGTGCCTTCACGCTTATGTTGACCTTGGGAAGTTTGTCCAATTCCATTCTCTTCTTGGGCCAACTTGTATGAGATTTCTTTAACGAGGCCTTGCCAAAGTTTTTACATTCCTACAAATCAGCATCCTTACTTACTTGAGGATTTTCGGGTTTATCATTTTAACACCATCCCTCTTAGGAGCTTTTCCAATGGCCTTAATGTTGGTCTCAATTTGCAAAGCCATGGTAAAGGCCTACCTTTAAGTGTCGTGGTTTTTATCCCTCAAATAGTATGCAACCTTCTTTTCAAATGCATCGGCATACTTTATAAGACAAGGTTCATCACATGGCCTTAAGTCTACAGGGAAAAATTCTCAAGGTCTTGTTGAATCTTATATAAAAATCATGGCTGATTCATTAGGGTTCTTCTTAATATTCTCAAATTCTAAAAAAAAGAAACCTAGGGTCTGCTTTTATCACCATCTTTGCATTATAAAAGAATTCTTAATTTCAGTCCAAGAATCAATAGAGTTATCTCGGCAAAGATTTATACGGTCTCATGCATCTTCTTATAAAGTATGAATAAACAATTTGATATAGACATATTCATATTCAATCTCAAATTCCCTTACATGTTAACAAAAATTTTTAGGTGATGATCACAAGTTATATCATTGTTTCTTTTGAACTTAGGCAATTTTTTTCTTACATCTTATGAAACAACATTTGGATATCCATCCATTCCTCTAAAATTGATAGGACAAAGGTATTAACAACAAATGGAGGTGCGGGTGAGGGCTGAGCCATATTGTTTTGTGGAGGTGAGTTTGTAGGAGATGCAAGATGATGAGGACTAAGGGATCTGTTAGGAATATAATTTTCATAATGAATATCCCCTATAGGATCATCTTCTTGGCAAACTCTTACGTATTTGGAAATTATAGGGGCAGAATGAGAAGTAAACTTTTCAAAGACAAATGAAGATCCCTCAACAGATGGAGAATTCAAATCTAAAAGGACTACCCGATTCAAGAAATCAAGGAATAGCGTAATATTCAATAATAGGTTGATCACTTTCAATAATGGAGATGCGTACGTACCCAAAATTGTAAGGTACTGTACTACCGGAACAACGTGACAAGTGCCCCAATGATGATACAGGTCTCTTCACAAGGTGTTCGGGATCCAGAAAAGCTCTCCGGATATGCGTTAACATCCCGCATGCCCTGCTTAGCCCCGCGTGCTTTGTTTTCCCCTTTTCCCTTTTCTTGCCCCTTTTCTCTTTAGTAATGAAACCGCCGCCACGTAGGCGGCGTGATCCTGAATCCGCCGCCTTGAACAAGGCGGCGGTCTCAGAACCACCGCCACTGAGCGGGGGTGGCGGTCCTTTACGCATTTTCCAGAACGCTCTTTTGACGTAACTCACGTAAAAATCAACGTTTCACCAGCTTTTCTTGCCGACTTAAGCTTGCATTTATGTTTTTGGTCCCCTGGAATAGTGTTTTTCCTTTGTTTATTGTTTAGGAGTTCAGTTTGGTTTTGATCTTTGGGTGATTGAATTCCTATAAATGAATGGCTTGTGCTCAAACAAATGGTCTGCCCCTCATTCACTTTCATGCTCTCTTTTTCATAGTTTAGTCTTTTATTCTGTTTAGAAGCCATAGTTTTAATTCTTTGCATGCTTAGTTAGCATTGTCCAGCTGTTGGTAAGCCACATATCCAGCTTGTGCAAACAGTGTTTCTTTTTTATCTAATCCATTGGAGTAGAATAGTTTAGGAAGCCATTAAAGTTGCAGGTTTTGCTCTTCAAAGCAGGATAGTTTCGAGTTTTGGACGCGCATTGTGTTGCATGATTTCGCAATAGATCCCGCTAGGAATTACATAAGCCAAGCTCTGTACTCTTATGCTATCCCTCTCCTATTCGCGTTTCTATTCGGTCAGTATTCAAAGGTTGTCCCTTGTTCCAACACCTATTCCTATTGATGCAAGCATTACACGCTTTCTACGGATCTACGTGAGCAAAGAACGAAGAGATCATCGAGGGGACAAGATCACACACACCATCGGATTCACCACCATTGTTCAAAGACAAAATCCAGGTTCTAGCTTTCAAAGTTCTAGTTAGAATCATATCAAATAGAGTAGTTAATCGCTTTATTTGATAAATTCTATTCTCGATATTGCGGGGAAGGCATGTGGGGATTGATAGTTTCTGAGAAACTATGATTCACTCCTCACTTCTGAGGTAGGATCGAGAATCTTGCAAATAGATTAGTTATTTCATTATTTAGAATAGATATACAAATTGCACAGACAAATAGCTACACTCGGCTATTTTGTTTGTTTTAAATTATTAGTTTAGTTGTCAATTCTAAATATTTTAAATAGTTGCTTTCTTAAATTCATATAAATCATCAGAAAATACAAAAAGAAGTCATATATGCTATAAATACATTTTCATATACTTAGAGTTCACTTTATTACAGTTTGTTTATATTATTGCTTTTGTATGACAATTACGGGACCTAGGGAGCCCAGAGAATACGTTTTCGAGCCAATCGTGCCTCAGCCCAATCTCATAACAGCAATAACTGATATTGACCAGAATCTTAGAATCCAAGTCTTCCAAACAATGTGAGACTTCAGCAGATCGAGATCTAGTTAAGAGGATTAAACATAGAAGACGACCAAGCACATACGTTTTGGTCAAATCAGCCAAACTACAGATTACCCTAGGTAAAACATTCATATGACTGTAGGAGGATTAGAAAGAGAACAAACCTTTGGTTGTGATCCTTTGGTCCCACAGCCAGGTGCAGGAGATACCCTCACAGACATAGATACCGGCCTAAGAATCCGGGTTGCAAGAACGCCTGTGAGGTATTATGAAAAGATCGCACAACTGTTGATCCTAAACATAGAAGCTGAAAAAGCGTATGATTATTGGATACTAGGGATCAAGACTTGATTCCACGCATGACCATAGCTGGTCCACAACAACCACGAATCTACGGTTGTGACCCTCAAATCCCGCAGCCCAACGAATCAATAAGAGATTAGAGAGAAACACGGCCTCACGCGCACTAGTATTTTAGTCTACTCCACTTCCACCTATTATCATCGAACAATTATCCTTCTTTGGATACAACATCTAACAAAGCTAGAGAATTTGGACTAGGTCAAAGAACCCGGCCATAGAGTTGACTATATTTATCATCCACCATATGACCCTATCCAGGAGAAATACACGAAAATATATTGGGTCATTTTCCACGTATTCCTGACCCATAGATCGAATCACGCCGAGCTCGATATTGATTGGAGCCTTCGAGCAGTCATCCTTGCTGACCGATCTATCACACCAGTCCAGGTTAGAAGGGCCTTCTTTGCCTTAGATTCACAGATTCCATTAGTGCGTGTCGAAGACATCAGACTGCCTAACTAGTCTATCTATATACCACGCATATTCCATCCCCACCGGCTGTCTCGGCACGACCTCGGGAGGTCGGGTACGTGGAAGAGTTACCTGTAGATTCCCACGCTCGCTTGTCACTTTTCCAGCGTACAAAATTGGTGAACCCGACGTGAAACAAACAACTGTTTCACCTTCTGCGTTTTCACAAATCACCTTCGCTCCTTCCCATTATTCTGCGGGTATTCATATACCCCCCGAATATGTCGGGATTCGATGCATATGGCAGACCCCTCTTGGGTCTTGAGGCATACTATGCCCAACAGAATAGACAATCATCACCCTCACTCTCAATATGGGGCGACAACTATTCAACTAGTCAGTTGTCAACACAAACCCCAAGGACTAGATATATTTCATCTTTCCAAACTGAGGAGTTGGAACAACTCGCTCAAGCACAACAAACAGAGCCTTCAGGCTCAAATAATATGACATTCACTGGAGAATCTATTTCATCTCCTCAGTACTACTTAGACCACACATTAGTAGACAATCGGACCCATACTTAGTTCTAGATGACGAGTACTCGGTACGTTATGCCAAGAATGACCAACGTTCTCAAGGCATGTATCCACCTGTAGGAGATTTACAAACACAACCCGAGGTCTCTTTTCAAAGAAATACCTCCATACCACGTCATATAGGAAATACTCTTGGAGAAACTTGGCAGGACAGCGATCAGTTCATAGCAGGATATCACATGCCTATACAAAATCATGGTATACAACGAACGCCATCAAGGAAGAATATCGTGACTTCACCAAACGAAGTCATCTCAACTCTAATAGAAAAGGTTAGAGGGTTAGAGCTTGCTCAAGCAAGTGAAACTCACAATTCATGCAACGGGGAATTCCGATCCTCCACACCATTCTAGCCAAGTAGATCTCCTCACGGGAGTAGGCACGTTAGGCATGACTCCTCGGTATTCACAACAAATGCCAACTAGACCCACCATCTCTAAAACCATTCCTCCGGTCTAGCGAGAACAATCCATTCTGGATAGTACCCCTTCGTACTTAAACATGTACTCCAAATCGCCACAAGGGGATATGTTCTCCTCTCTGGCATGTTTTCTCAAACACGGGGACTTCCCTATGCCCGCTACGTGCATACCAACAACCCGTTCCACCGCCGCTCCTCAGCAGCACCATCAATGGTGAAACATATGCGATAGGGACTTACTCGGAATATTTGAAAGAGCCCTTAGATTTCACCATACGAAGCGTCATGCTTCAAGGCCTCTTCCTGATTTTCCCAAATACAAAGGTGAGGGAGATCCGAATGCGCATATCAAAGCTTACGCTACTGCCATTCGAGAGCTACTCCCATGGGATGGGGTTGTTGCTAAAATATTCCCCAAAACTTTGGAAGGCATCGCCCTCGATTGGTATTATAGAATACCTGAGGCTTCCATACATTCATTTAAACAACTTGTGTCTGAGTTCATCAAGGCCTTCGACATGAACAAACTGTTAAGGACAGGAATCAGGGAGTTCTTACACATCAAGCAAGAACATAACGAATCTGTCGCCCATTTCATCCAAAGATGGCGAACAGTCCTTTATTCCTCGGCAAGCGCTCCAAACATGGATCAAATGGAACTATGTGACTTGTTCCTTCATTCGCTTAGCAAAGAAGTAAAGGAAGAGGTTCAGAAGTTCCCATTACGAACTTACGATGAGGTATTGGAGAGTGCCCTTCGAATAGATCAAGCAGCGATTGATAGTGGTCGCAAAACATATGGAGCAAATGGGAAGTTAATCGCTCCCAATCAAAACACTACAAATTATCCCACTACCACAAACGTTAATCAAGGACCTAAAATCCTTAACAAAAATCGGGGTGTAACAACCGATGGAGTAACTGACCAGCCCAAGAAGGTAAATGTTGTCAATACTCCATCACAAATGAACAATCAACGAAACAACAACTTTACCCCGACAATCAATACAGTGGATTTTAACCATCCACAACACAACAACAACAACAACAACGGCAAAATCCCATACAAGGGCCAAGCCAAAACTCATTTGGTTATCAAAACCAAAGCCAGAAACAACAAATGCAAAATTTTAATCCTAATAGGCAACAGTTTGATCAGAATTTTAGGCCACGATATGCACCAAACCAACAAACTATGAATTATAATCCTAATTCATATTGTGGCTTCCACAAAATTCGGGGCCATGACACTAGAACGTGTCGTGACTACAATAAATTCATGCAACGCTTGCCAAATGAACAAAAACAACTTTTTATGGATATGTTCTTAGCAGATCCTATGTCACCAACGTCAAATACCTTTTCAGGGGCAGTTTCCCCTCAAAACGCACCCCTAAAGATCTTCAACGATCCTCTCCCAAATCATTCTAACAATAACAGGTTAAATCCAAACGAGACAAACAAGGGTGCAATGGCAGGAAATAATGATCATGAAGCCTCGACTTCACTAAATCCATCAGTTGCACCACAATTAGGAAGTCAACCACGACCTAAGGTAGTCGGATTAGTGGAGTTAGACTCGGAATTACCCATCGAAGCTGTAACAAGAACACGAGAGTATTTCTCTCAAACAAGTCCAAATCACCTGCCGGAAACGGATAACATCCAGCAAATCGTACAAAACCTGTGGGTGCTTACGATTTAATTAATGATCTAACAAAAACCTTCTCGCATATTTCGTTTCTCGACTTGCTAAAGAACTCTCCTGCCCACAGGGCTGCTCTTTTAGAAGCATTAGGTTTAGGTCATTTAATTAACATCACTCCACCACCTGAAACACAGGTAAATCATATAGACTTTGATGTTCATCCTCAGGAACAGGCGGATAGGGATGTCGAATTCATATTCGAAATAAGTAAAATGCCTACGAGATCTTTGAGATCGCACGCGAGGCGATCAACCTTACACTTACAAGTATGGGTTTATAATAACTACGTAAAGCGGGAAATGGTTGACGATGGGGCCGCGGTTAACATAGTCCCCTTCTCTTTCCTCCAAAAACTAGGATATGGGGAAACAAACTGTTCCACCACTCGAAATACATTAAGAGGCTATGATAGCCTTAAAGCCACTTCGATAGGAACCATAATACTACCGGTCACCTTAGGACCCAAAACAATCCTGACTGAGTTTTATATTATAGATCGGAAACTAATTATAATATGATCCTCGGCTGGCCATGGATACACCGCATGAAGGCAATCCCTTCTACACGTTATTTCAAGAAGTAAGATTTTTACATTTAGGAAAGGTATTTGGCAAAGGTGATCAAAACCTTTGATGTGCACCTATCTGATTTAAAGAAAAGACCGGGTGTGCACTCGGAATTTGAACTTCCAAAAACCAACTTAATAAACCCACTAACGCAAAACCAAAAGAGAAGTTGATACCTACAACGGATCTTGAAACCATCAGCATAGCCAAAACAACCCCAACCCCTAATGATAAAGCTAAAGAAATCGGTATCATTAGGGACTACTGCAAAAATCGTTGAGTTAATAGAACAAGATTTACCAATGTTCTTACCATTTGATTCAGTAGGCATAGGATATTCCCAGGGTTGGTTCTCTTCAGCAGAGGATCTCTGCATGGTGGAAGTAAAGTGTGCAAACACAGCAAATACCCCAACATCTATATTCCCAGCTAAGTATTGGACTCTCCATTTTGATGGGGCTAGGTGTCGTTATGGAGCGGGGGCAGGTATAATTCTTACTTCGCCCGAGGGGAAAGTCATGCCATTTGCCTTCAAACTAAATTTCGAATGCACAAACAACAGCGCAGAGTATGAAGCCCTCCTCCTTGGTCTCACCTTAGCAAGAGAATTGGTGTTGATAACATAGAGTCTTAGGAGACTCACGATTAGTGGCAAACCAAGTTTCTAGGAGGTATATGAAACTAAAGCCGAAACTTTTGCAGCTCTACAAAAATGTCGTATTATATTTAAGCAAAGGCATTTAACTTCATATCTATTGAAGCAATCCCGCAGAGATAAAAATCTTCTCGCCGATTCGATCATGCAACTTCACATCACGTTTTACTCAAGCGATGAGTTAGAAGATACTCATTTCACAGTGTCCATTCGTGACGAACCATTGATAAAAATAATGACAAATCCCCTTTCAAACGGAAGTGAATCTACCACCCTAGACCATGTTGATAATGATATGGCCACTTTGGAATACTTAAACGCCTATGCGGCATTACATCTCTTCTATCATATGCTAGATTTGTCCTTAATTCCACATTCGTCTTCCTATTTCGGAAATCCCATGATGAGTTTTCCTCTCGCAAATAGAACCTAGCATATCGTGATAGAAAATGGGGATGATCTGGATTTACCCCTGACACGCTTTGAGTTCGAAGAGGGTAACGCCTCTTTGATCAAAGAAACGATCGATGTTAACATCAGAACGGAAGATGAACCGAGAATTTTAAAACTAGGATCTTCATTAACACCAGAAGAAGTGGAAATACATACGCGGATCCTCAAAGAACATCGAGAAGGTTTTTGCATTTAATTATAAGGAATGACAGGAGTTGTACCCCACATTGTGGTGCCACAACCTGTCACTAAATCAGATGCAAAGCTTGATTAAGCAAAAATCAAGACCTATGAAACCCAAAGTGGCTCTCATGGTAAAGGAGGAGGTAATAAAACTCCTTCAGGTAGGATTCATCAAGCCAGTCGATTACTCCCAATGGGTATCTAACATCGTTCCCATTCTCAAGAAGAATGGAAAGATACGCATCTGCATAGATTTCCGAGACATCAACAAAGCATGTCCTAAAGACGACTTCCCGTTGCCATCCATAGATGTCATTGTTGATGCAACAGCTGGGTTTGAACTTTTGTCTCTTATGGATGGATTCTCGGGATACAATCAAATCAGAATATCGAGCAAGATCAAGCCAAAACTACGTTTATAACTCCTTGGGGAACCTATTGCTATGTTGTTATGCCTTTCGGTCTCAAAAACGCTGGTGCTACGTACCAGCGGGCTATGACGTATATATTTCACGATCTAATTCATAAAATCGTGGAATCCTATGTAGATGACTTGTTGGCTAAGGCCAAGAAGCGCTGTGACCATCCGGAAGTACTCCGCGTCATTCTTTCGCGTCTAATAGAATACGGAGTCACGCTAAATCCAGAGAAATGCGTCTTTGGTGTAACGGGAGGGAAGCTCCTAGGTTATATCATATCATCACGAGGAATAGATGTTGACCCAACCAAAATTCGGGCTGTCCTCGAAATGGTTCCACCTTCGGATGAATCTGGAATCAGGTCATTTCTCGGAAAGCTAGGTGCAATCCGAAGATTCATCCCGGACTTAAGCTTCGCCATTCATCCAATCAACAATTTACTCAAGAAAGACTATAGCATTGATTGGACCAAACACTGCAATGAAGCTTTTAATGCGTTAAAGCGTTTCTGCTTTGTCACCACCTACACTAATGCCACCTAAGCTAGACCGCCGTTGATTTTATACTCACGAGCTACGATGTCTGTTGGCTTGTATGTTGGCCCAAGAAGACGATGACAAAAGAGAACGCGCAATTTATTTCATTAGCCGAACACTGCTCGACTATGAAATGCGCTATACACAAGTAGAATGAGAATGTCTCGCCATAGTCTTTGCAACCAAACGCCTAAGACACTATATGCTAAATCAAGAAACAAGGGTCATGGTAAAAACGGACCACTTACGAACTTTCCTCACACTGAGGTCCTTGTATGCAAAAATTTGGGCGTTTATAACCTTAATGGGAGAATTGAATTAACGTTTGTAAATCAGAAGTCAGTTAAGGGACAAATCATTGCAGATTGGTTAGCTGATAACCCATTAGATGGAGGCGATCTAGTAGATTTGGATTTTCCAGATGAGTGTGTATACTACATCGAAACCCGACCCGCTATCTCTGAGTGTCCTTGGTACGCTAATATCATTAACTATATCATGGACCATACATATCCAGATGGAGCTACACCACAACAAAGAAGACGGTTACGCATTATCGTAGCTAAATACGTCATTATAGAGCAAGTTCTCTATCGAAAGGTGTTCGATGGAATGCTCCTAAGGTGTGTTGACACAGAAGAATCCAAGAAGATTCTCCATGAATCACATAGTGGAATATGTGGAGGTCATTTCGGTGGCCACGCCACTGCTCGAAAAATACATCGAATGGGCTATTTCTGGCCCACTCTAGAACATGACACAATAGAGTTTCTACCCGGGTGTCGCGAAGTGCCGAGAATTCTCCCATGAGATCCACATGCCGACACTGAGTCCTATGACCAATCACTACTCCGTGGCCCTTTTCTACATGGGGCCTGGACTTAATAGGGAAATTCTCTCCCTCATCCACAGACGGCCATAATTTTATAATCACGGCCCTTTGAATATTTCACCAAATGGGTAGAGGCTATGCCTCTTACCACTGCACTACCTCGTAATCGCCAAGTTCATTTTGAACCAAATCATTTGCGAGTACGGTATCCCACAAATCATTATCTCTGACGATAATGGAACTTCTTTTAAGAATGAAGAGGTTTGTGAGCTATACTGATAAATTTAAGATAAGTCATCATATGGCTTCCTTGTATTATCCCCAAGCCAACGGGCGAGGGTGAAGGAACAAACAGAGACTTTGAAAGCCATTCTCCTTAAAGCGGTAAAAGAAAACAAATGAGATTGGCATTTGAAGTTATATCCGCCTTATGGGCCCACCGAACCTCAATAAGAACACCAACGGGAGCAACTCCTTTCTCGTTGGTATTTGGGGCGGCGGTTCTCCCACTTGAGGTTGAAATACCCGGTCTCCGCATTTCATTACAAGGGATCACGGATGAAGACGCTTACGAGAGAAGCACGTCTTTCCCAACTAGAAAGCCTAGATGAAACTAGGTTAGATGCCGAACATCGACATAGAGTCTATCTTTGACCGGATGTGCCATGAAAGTACAACAAGAAGGTCTATAAATGCGACATATACGAAGGTGATCGGTTCTAAGGTGACAACCGGATCGATAAGAAGACCGCGAAGGAAGGAAATTCCGGCCCAAATGGTTGGGACCATACCGAGTCATGAAGGACTATGGAAATGGTGCATACCTCTTATGTACGCTAGAAGGTGAGGAGTTTGGCGAAAGCAGTCAATTCCACTGCACCTCAGCGTTTTCTACGCATAAGCGGTAACGCTACTTATATAACTATCTACATTGCATTTTCATATAGATTAGGATCATATTGTCCACTCGTTTCTTACACAAATTGTGATCAAGGAATCTATTCTCAAAGCAATTCACTACAAACTCATGATGTTGTTGGCATAAAATCTTTAATCATACCTCTCCATTTTCCCGATATTATCAATCATCTCGGAATCTTTTATCAAATAAAATCAGACATGACGAAGTCTTAACGGTAACCATACCAAGATCTGCAAGTTTATTCTCGCTTTGATTTCTTCTTAGGATAGGTGTCTTGCCTATGGTCTCTTCTAGAAGCTTCATGGTGTCACATCTATCCCATATACATATCTCTTTGGGAATAAGCACATACTGACATTTTACTCAAATAAACAAATCAAACGTTGATCAAACAGAAAATTTTAATTTTACACATTTCCTTGCCCCACCAACCTTCGGTGATGAGCTTGCGTCTCTTACTAGTGACGTAGGGTTGGAAAGGATGGAAATGCCCTTACTCACCTATACTTTGCCACGGTGATAAGCCCATGCTTCTTACTAGTAGCGTGGGGCAAAGTGTAGGGGGTCCTCTTGACAAATAAATGCAAATGGTCATACATGAAACAATTCAAACTTTCAAAATTTGAGTCAAAAACAAATGAAACAGATGTTCAAAATCCGAAAGAGTTAAAAATCCTAAAAACCCAGATTTTGTCTACCATGTGGCCATCTACGGGTCTAAGTCTGGATAAACCGCAAGGCAAGTTGCATCAAAACTATGAAGTCACTCGGGTGGAGTCGGCTTGTAGCTTCCCTAATTTGGTTCCGCCAAAGCTTTGTCTATCTTTCATCATTGTCATTTCACCACATTTCATAACTTGCGCCCTTCTTGGCTCTTGGTGATGAGCCCTCACATCTTACTGGTTGCGTGGAGTTAGGAATCGGGCAAGTTAATCTATTCATCATACTGGTTATTTTCATCACTTTGCCAAAACAAACATGAGGTATCCAAATTGCTCATAGAAGCTAAGATTCAAAATCACAATATATCTACATTATCATGTATCAGCATCATGAAACACAAAAAGGAAAGTAAACATTTACATCATTTGTTCATCATTTGCATACATTCTAGAAAGCATATAAACATACATCGTAGTATACACAAAGAATCCTGGAAATAGAAAGGGAAAACATGAGTGACAAGCTTTTGATCCAAAAAAATGCATATATATATAAATAATCAATGTTTATATACAATGCCATCATGCACTAGGCATGGTCAAAATGCTCAAAGAGAGCGTGATATACAAAACAATCTATAGTACAAAATACATAAGAACCAGTGGCCTCTCGGCCCCTACGCGACCCCCTCCAGAAGGTGCGCGCCTCGCTAGGACTCGGCTACGCCGGCGCTCACGAATGCACGGAGGCTCGGGGTCTCGAGGCGCAGCCGCGGTCTCACCATGAGAATGGCTCCTCATAAGACGCTCAGCTATCCTATAGCCTGCCAACTCTGTGCGGAGGGTCGACACCATCCTGGCCACGTGCCAAATGGGAGCAAAGACATCGGTATGTCTACCGGCTGCTGAGGGCTCCCCGGCATCTACGGATAGCTCCGCGTGGGTCCTATCCATGGGGATCATCAGGGAATCAGTACATACCCTACGGATCAGATCCGCCACTCGTCAACAGTCTCTGCAAACAAAGGAGAAAAATGAATTAGAAACTAGGCAAGAGGCTAAAAGATACAAGATAAAAACACAAGGAGAGATAGCAATTAAAACAAATCCTAAATTAAACAAACATTGAAAGGAAGAAAGGATAACTTACTCGGATCACCGGGCCTCCAAGATGGGTCACTGGGGCCAGCACCCACCATGCGGATCCGCCGCTTAGAATGAGGGCTGCTCCTGTAGTAGGAGCAACATGATGCCCTACAACGGACTCATCCTCTCCACCATGGCCTGGGAGAGTGGCTCCTCTGAAACTAGAGTCACCCTCTCTGCGCTCTCCTCAGCCCTCTCTACTGCGCATAATGTCCTGAGTGTCATGCCACTCAGGATCACTATCATCAGTCTCCTCCTCTGACCCTCCCTCTGTGAGCTCCTCAGAATCGGAGTCAATATCTATGGGGTCATCGCTACTATGAGCAGGACCCGCAACAATCTGAAGTAAAGGTGCCGAGGGCACGGCTCTCCCTCTAGCCCGAACTATCCTCCTAGTTGTAATGGGAATGCCAGGAGTGACCACTTGTCCGACCTCGGCCTCTAGGTCCCCCTGCGGCCTCATGGCCCTGATCTATAAATTGGCGCCACTGGGGGAAGCATGCCCGTATATGGAAGGCCAAACTGCTGAGGAACTCTGCCAAAAGGATGCACCTCCACTCGTCCCACTCGGTCGATGAGCTGCCCTGTGGTGGAGCAAGAGATCAATGTAAGAGTCTCCTCTCCCCATATATCGGCCATAAGCTGGTACGGTGTCGCCTCCATATCTGCTTGTAGTGAGGAGGGAGGCTAGGCGGTGAGGTGCTCTAAGCACCAACATATCTGTCCATCTGGCTGCCCTCACAGCCCCAGGATCTGCCACCTCCACGCCTCTGCCATAAGGGATAAAATGCTCATACACCCAACTCATGACTAGAGTTGGGTGGCTCAATGACTTGTCCCTGTAAACGGACCACCCTATATAGATCATGGTAGGTGGTCCCCAGAATGTCTGCACCCGGGCGTATATCCGGCCATGCCCCTCTATACGTGCGATGATGGGGGCCCCCAATGAATATAACAAAGTGTCCCCTCCCTTGTCCCGATCGATCTCGAGGCAAGGATCCCCATGATGGCTGTCGAAATATGGGGATAGGCAAAGAAGGAATGGATCGAACTCTCACTCCCTTCTTCGACCCGTGGAGATATGTTTGCATCTCCCATATAAGGCGCCCTTTTGTGCAATCTGTGCCCGTGAGCTCTTGTCTCTAATGTGAGTCTCCTCCCGGTGATCGGGACCCCCAATACGGTAGACATCCTCGATGTGATGGTCCACTCACCGCGGACCTGGACCCACAGCGAGTCGGAAGGTGTTCGATCTGCATCCCGATATGAGAATAAGTCACGAAAGGATGTGACTAGATGGTGCGACATGGGGCATGCGCGATATGCGCGCAAGATATACCCGGCCCTCTGTAATGTGTCCTCCTCGTCCTGTGAGAGGGCATCCAGTACCCCTGAGAGCCAATCACACTCTCTCTCTCTCGGCTCCATCTAATGTACTCCTCCCTCGCTGCATACACCCAAAAACACACAAAAGCGAGCAAGTTAATATACGACAATGAGAAAGTCATCAAAACACGTAGAAAGTGCTAAAAATACAAACACAATCTCAAATATAGTTCTTTTTGCATTACATGCGTGCAAAATCGCCGCCACTGAGTAGGAGGCGGTTTTTATAACCACCGCCTTAAAGGCGGCGGTCGTGTCAGCCTCCTTCCCGCCGGCGGTCGTGTAACCGCCGCCACTGCCCAGCCGGGCGGTGGTCGTGGTCCGAAAACCCACGCGGGTTTTAATCTTAAAAAGCCTAAAACAAGCAAAAAAGACCATTTAACCTAAAAATGGAGCCTACCCAGTAGGCGCCCCCCCTAGGTGGACCTTTTGAACCTAATATTTTCAAAAATAACCCCCCCATTACAACAAATTTAGCATTTCAAATTTAAAGGGAAAAGCACAAAATTGAAGAAAACCAACCTGTGATCTAGCGGGGCGGTGTTCAGCGCGTGGAGGCATGATCACGATCTTCTGCGGACGTTTGACTATACTCATGTAAGAAACCGTCATAGTGGGTCCCAGAGCTCAAAAACAATCAAATCAACTCGCGCAAATGAATAGGAAAATGGGCCCACTTTCATATATATATCACTCTGTTTCATTTTAAAATGACTTTTCACAGGTTTGGAGCGCTGATGGAGGTAAGTTCCTATCCCCGCACGAATGGTACATTCTCATTCCCTATTATTTTAGCATTTATTTTCCAAATTATTGTATCTATCTGCACTTGAGTTCTCCTTTCGTTTTGCAGATAGCGGGAATTTTGGATGGCGTAATTTCAACACACGGACGTGTAAGGTATAACTTCTAACTTCCCATTTCAGGACTGCCATACTCGGACCCACCGTTTTATGCCTCTTCATGGCTAAAACGCTTCTCAGGGGGCAATATGTACGTACCCAAAATTGTAAAGTCTTGTATCTTTGCCAGAACAAGCGTGACAAGTGCCCCAATGATGATACGAGTCTCTTCGAGGTGTTCGGGATCGAGAAAAGCTCTCCGGATATGCGTTAACATCCCGCATGCCTGCTTAGCCCCGCGTGCTTTGTTTTCCCCTTTTTCCCTCTTTTCTTGCCCTTTTCTCTTTAATGTGAAACCGCCGCCCGGTGGCGGCGGTCCTGCTTGCGCCGCCCGAACAAGGCGGCGGGTCCTGTAACTGCCGCCACCAGAGCAGGGCGGTGGTCCTTTACACATTTCCAGAATGTTCTTTTGACGTAACTCACGTAAAAATCAATGTTTCACCAGCTTTCCTTTCCGACTTAAGCTTGCATTTATGTTTTTGGTCCCCTGGAATAGTGTTTTTCCTTTGTTTATTGTTTAGGAGTTCAGTTTGGTTTTGATCTTTGGGTGATTGAATTCCTATAAATGAATGGCTTGTGCTCAAACAAATGGTCTACCCCTCATTTCACTTTCATGCTCTCTTTTTCATAGTTTAGTCTTTTATTTGTTTAGAAGCCATTGTGTTAATTCTTTGCATGCTTAGTTAGCATTGTCAGTTTGTTGGTAAGCCACATATCCGGCTTGTGCAAACAGTGTTTTTTTTTACCTAATCCATTGGAGTAGAATAGCTTAGGAAGCCATTAAAGTTGCGAGGTTTTCTCTTCAAACAGGATAGTTTCGGGTTGGACGCATTATGTTGCATGATTCGCAATAGATCCCTTAGGAATTGCATAAGCCAAGCTCTGTACTCTTGCGCTATCCCTCTCTATTCGCGTTCTATTCGATTTATTAAAGGTTGTCCCTTGTTCCAACACCTACTCCTGTTGATGCAAGCATTACACGCTTTTACGGATCTCGTGAGCATAAAGAGCGAAGAGATCATGCGAGGGGACAAGATCACACACACCATCGGATTCGCCTTTGCATTACTGCGAATCCGGGTTCTAGCTTTCAAAGTTCTAGTTAGAATCATATCAAATAGAGTAGTTAATCGCTTTATTTCAATAAATTTTATTCTCGATATTGCCGGGGAAGTTTGTGGGGATTGATAGTTTACGAGAAACTATGATTCACTCCTCACTACGAGGTAGGATCGAGAATCTTGCAAATAGATTAGTTATTTCATTGTTTAGAATAGATATACAAATTACACAGACAAATAGCTACACTCGGCTATTTTGTTTGTTTTAAATTATTAGTTTAGTTGTCAAATTCTAAATATTTTAAATAGCTGCTTTCTTAAATTCATATAAATCATCAGAAAATACAAAAAGAAGTCATATATGCTATAAATACGTTTCATATACTTAGAGTTCACTTTATTGCAGTTTGTCTATATTATTGCTTTCGTATGACTATTACGGGACCTAGGGAGCCCAGAGAATACATTTTCGAGCCAAGCCAATCGTGCCTCGGCCTAATCTCATAATAGCAATAATTGATAGCGATATTGACGAGAATCTTAGAATCAAGTCTTCAAACAACAATGCCCAGACTTCCAGCGAGATCGGATCTAGTTAAGAGGATTAAACATAGAAGACGACCAAGCACATACGTTTTGGTCAAATCAGCCAAACTACAGATTACCTAGGTAAAACATTCATATGACTTGTAGGAGGGTTAGAAAGAGAACAAACCTTTGGTTGTGATCCTTTGGTCCCTGACCAGTGCGGGAGATACCCTCACGGACATAGATATCGGCCTAAGAATCCAGGGTTGCGAGAACGCTTGTGAGGTATTATGAAAGATCGCTGGCTGTTGTTGATCTAAACATAGAAGCTGAGAAAGCGTATGATTATTGGATACTAGGGATCAGGACTTGATTCCACGCATGACCATAGCTGGTCCACAACAACCACGAATCTCTACGGTTGTGACCCTCAAATCCCATGACCAAGCGAATCAATAAGAGAATTAGACATAAACACAGCTCACGCGCACTAGTATTTGAGTCTACTCCACTTCCACCTATTATCATCGAACAATTATCCTTGTTGGATACAACATCTAACAAAGCTAGAGAATTTTGGACTAGGCCAGAGAACCAGCCATAGAGTTGACTATATTTATCATCCACCATATGACCCTATCCAGGAGAAATACACGAAACTATATCGGGTCATTTTCCACGTATTCCACAACCCATATATCGAATCACGCGAGCTCGATATTGATTGGAGCCTTGAGCAGTCATCCTTGTTGGACCGATCTATCACACAGTCCGGAGTTAGAAGGGCCTTCTTTGCCTTAGATTCGCAGATTCCATTAGTGTGTGTCGAAGACATCAGCCCTAACTAGCCTATCTATATACCACACATATTCCATCCCCACCGGCATTGTCTCTAAGCACACGACCTCGAGAGGTCAGCACGTGGAAGAGTTACCTATAGATTCCCACGCTCGCTTGTCACTTTTCCCCAAGACAGAGACCTCTTTTCTTGATGTCTCGATCTCCAAAAACTTTCCAAATTCTTCTTCCTCCAGAATTTGATTTTCCCATCTCTAGAAACAATCTTCTAGCAGGGTTCTTAACAAAGAAAGATCTTCTTCCTTCCAGATTTGCAAATATTAGTAACAAATTCACATTGACAGAGGTTAAGACACTGGCATTTATCAAAAATAAATCAACATGGAGTCGCCACTAAGGATTTTTGCCTCGGTTGTGAAAAATTCACTAAAAATAATCAATGTCGAATGTATGTCAAGACTAAAATCATGCAAAGATTCACAGATCCGATCTTCCTTTACTGTATTTATCAATTATAATGCAAACAAAGTCACAACTACTGGAAACTTGAAATATTGCAAGTAGAACTTGAAAATTTTCTTAATCCTTACAAATATGAATAGAGGATAATGTTTCCAAAACATACTTGCACACAAAATTTGTTAAAAACATTACCATGGTCAAATATGCATTGAAATACTTCAAATATTTTTAACAATTCCCGTAAACGACGCCAAAAGCATGTTGGTACCTAGATTTAATCCTTCTTCACAAATTTTAAGCGGCATCATGCATTTGATAGGACAATCGTAGAGGTAGATAAATGATTGTGTATGTCATTTTAGTTGGGAAGTAATTTATCGATCAATTTTAACACTCAAGCTTTGGAGAAGTGGGTAGCACCTTAAAAGGATTTGATCTTATCCTAACTATTTAGGTTGTGACTTTAAAGCAAGGTAAGAGAACCTATTTTGAACCTCTGTTAGTGAAGAATGCTTTGGTAAATCCTTATTTTGCACAAATTTTATAAAGAAAACATTGGGAAAATATGATCAACACACCAAATCTGACTCTCACAATTTGTCACTTCCAGAATATGGAGATATTTTCAACACAAGGCTAAGGTTACTAAAGAAAATATTAAATCATGATTGCTTCGCATATTTTGTGAGGTGGTAATTTTGCATTTGTTCATATGCGGGGAAAAACATGGGTAATTTAGGGTAGGATTAGTTATTTTTTAATGATGTTTTGGTGGGAGATTAACAAGTTAAATTGGACTTTGCTAGATCTTTGAGAAACTTCACAACAATAAAAACTCAACAACATAAAGCTTCAAAATAGTTAAAACATTCCTTGACGAGAAGGTGTTCATCAGCAGAGGCCCATATTTGCACATTTTCACACAATCTTTGAGAATCTAGTATGAAGGCTCACGTTAGAAGACTCAATTGAACATTATCAATATCTTTTTTACCATGCCTAAGGTACACCCAAAGACTTACAAGCAATCTCTGTCAATAAATGAAGGTAAAGTGGTTTTAAATTTGTTTATTTCACTATCAGATGAAGGCTCTTCTGATAAATGAAATTGCAAATGCCACCAAACTATCAGAGGGATGAGATCTATGTGATTCAAAAAGATTCTAATGTAAGATTGCAATAGGAACAAGAAAAACTACTTGCAGACATTCTGAAATGAAATAAACACAAAATTGCCAGAGATTTAACACAAATTAATTCAAAATTTATCAGATTCATCAGTAGGGGAGAGTTATTTAAACAATCTCAGAGCTTGTTGATGGCTATACACTTGTAACCAACTCAACATGATTGAAATATAACATAGAAGAAATTAACCAGGTTTCCTAGATGGTTCCTTAGAAGATGAGATTTTCTCAAAAAAATCTCATGAAATTTAAACCTCGACCATGAACATATCTCAAACATGCATTATATATCATTCTATTACATCCAAGCCTTCTCTCCCAAGAAAATAATATCCTAAGCATCAAGTTTGTTACAAAATTCCATCATGATTTGTAGAAAGGGATGTTTAACAAAAAAATGTTCAAAAGTTCTCGGGTGCCTCAAAAAGGCAAATTATTTCAAAAAAATTGCATCAGTACTCCAATAGGGGGCACATTTTTCATTCTTGGTGCATGCATACCCCTTTCCCTTCATCATTTCATCTCTACCTTTTGAAATTTTACCCTCCAACTTCTGGATCTAGAATTTCACATTTTTACACGAGCCCGAGAAAAATTGCACTTTGAAACAACCTCGGATGTACAAATTGAGCCTCCAAATTGATTCAATTGAACTTTGCAGACCAAAACGACACAAATTTACCAAAAATTAAATGAGGAATGATGAAAAATGCATCTGCAAACATCCTGGAGCTCTAATGGCGACCAAATTGATGAAATGCATAGCTACCGTTGATCTTTCCATTTAAATTTTAATCAGGCCTTCCACGTGGAAAAATGTGATTGGAAACGAGCCTGGGAGCACTTTTTAACATTTTATAACTTTTTGAAAAATGTAAAATTTTGACATTTTTCTACCCCCTTCGCCCTTAGAAAATTGGCTTGACATGTGTCCCAATGTGGTTCCGGTAGAATCACGGCTCGATTATGCTATTTTACCTCTTTTTTGGAAAAGGAAAATTTTCCAAATTTTCCCCACGACTCCACATTCCCACCTTTAGCTTCTAATGTGGGTCCCAGCAGACCTGCACTTCATTTTTTCACTTTATACCCATTTTCCCAAAAAGGAAAAATCTCACACTTTCTCTGTAGACCCACACTTCCACCTTTGACCTTTCAATGCAAATTTAAACAAACCTTAGTGGAGCCTTGCTCATTTTCATGACTTTAACTTATTTTTCCAAAAAGGCAAAATTTCCATTTTTCCTCTGGTGGCCCACGTGTTGGTACTCGGATTTAATAACCTTCAAAGGCCAAGCAACATCATGGATTGAATGAGACACTTAGAGACAGGATAAAGTGATTTTATGTCTTTTGTAGCCGGGAAAGCAACTTATCGACCTTTTAGCACTCAATCTTTGAAAGGAGTGGGTAGCACCTTATGTGATTTGATCCTAACTATTGTTGGTTGTGCCTTTCAACCAAGGTAAGAGAACCTAATTTATAACCTCTGTTTGGTGAAGAATGTTGGTAAATCCTTCTTTTGCACAAATTTTATATAGAAGACCTTGGGAAAATATGATCAACACCCCAAATCTAATTCTCAGGAGTTGTCACTTCTTAGAATAAGGAGATGTTTTCAACACAAGGCTAAGGTTTCTTGAAGATATTTGGAAACCCTGATCTATTCTACGTATTTTAGTAAGTGGATTTTTGTTCTTTTGTTGATATATAGGGGAACAGGGTAGTTCAAGGTAGGATTGGTTATTTGAATATTGTTTTTGGGAAAGCAACAAGACAAATTGGACTTTTCCATATCCTTTAGAAACTTCACAACAATGGAGAACTTGACAACAAAAATCTTAAAAATAGTTAAAAATTCCTTGACCAAAAGGTGTGCATCAATGGAGGCCCAAATTTGCACTTTTTCACACAATGTTTGAGACATTTTAACACAAAATGATTAATTAAAAGACCCAATGAAACATCAAAACCCAAGATCAATCATGCCCGAGGTACACCAAGTGGCTTAAAACAATCTCTGTCCCAATAGATGAAAGAAAAGTGAGTTTAAATCATTTATTTCATTCCCAAATGAAAGCTCTTCTAAAAAATGAAATTGTAGATGCAACTAAACTATCACAAGGATTGAGATCTGTGTGATTTAGATAGATTTTGATACAAGATTGCAATAGGAACTAGAAAAACTACTTGCAAACATTCTGAAATGAAATAAACACAAAATTACCAGAGATTCAACACAAATTAACTCAAAATTTATCAAATTCATTCAACAGGAGAGTTAATCAAACAATCTAGAGCTTGTTGATGGCTATACAATTGCAACTAACTTAAGATGAATGAAAAGTCTAACAAAGGAAGTTAACCTAGTTTCTTTGAAAGTTTTCTCATAAGATGAGATTTTCTCAAAATTTCTCGTGAAAATTAACTCCCGACCATTTACATATCTTCATTATGCATTATATATTTGTTGTTTAAATTCAAGCCTTCTTTCCCAAGGAAATAATATGACAAGCATCATGTTTGTTACAAAATTTCACCATGATTTGAGAAACGGATGTTTAACAAAAAAATGTTTGAAAGTTGGCAAGTGCACTAAACAAGTGAATCATTGCAAAAATCCACACCATTACTTCAATAGAGGGCACAAAATTTTTTCTTCCTTGAGCATGTAGATCCATTTCCTTTCATCATTTCACCTTTTCACTATCCAAATTTTCCTAAGAACAATTCCCCAAACTTTTGGATCTGCGGTTTTCACATTTTTCACGAGCTCGAGAAAAATCCGCTTCAAATATACCTCAGATCCACAAATTGAATCATTAGATCAATTCCATTGATCTTTGAGATCAAAACGACATGAATTCACCAAAAATTGATGCAAAAATTTCATCTCCAAACATCTTGGAGCTCAAATGGTGGCCAAATTGAAAACTACACACGATTTACCATTGATGTTAACTTTTAACTTTTAATCTAAGCCCTCCACATGGAAAATTGCAATTGGAAATGGGCTTGGGAGTGCTTTTTGACATTTTATCACTTTTGGAAAAATGTAAAAAATTGACATTTTTCTCCATCCCTCCACCCTTTGAAAAATGGCTTGACACGTGTCCCAATGTGGGTCCTAGTGGAATCGCGGCTCGATTATGCTACTTTTCCTCTTTTTTGGAAAAAAGAAAATTTTCCAAATTTTCCTGCATGTCCCCCTTGAGCATTTGATATGGTCCAGCGGACCTTTGCTTTAATTTTTGCTTTAAATCTATTTTTACAAAAGGAAAAATTTCCATATTTTCTCTCGTGGGCTGTACAGATTACGCCTCTGTCCTCTCCACGTGTTCATCGTGATTTGGCACAGATCGCACTTCATTTTTACACCTTAACTTTTTTTTTTTTTTAAAAGCAAAATTTTCAGTCTTTTCCACGGACTGGGTGACATATCCTTCTCGATTGGCTATGGGGTCGTGCTTTAATATTATACTTTATCCTTTTTACCCAAAAAGGTAAAAAACTTCAAAATTCTTCGTCGGCCTTCCTTTCCACTTTTGATGAAAACACGACACGTGTCTCCCTCTTAATCAGTGAATGAGGTATGTTTCATTTTAGAACTTTAGAACTTTACAAAGCCAAAAATATTCAAAGTATTCCACCAATTTACCATTCTACCTTTGACTATTCAAACGTGCCATGTGTCCTCTTCTAATTTGTTGTGAGGGTTGCGGTCTATTTTGTAAGTTTAATCTTTTTACCAAATAAAGTCAAAAAACTTTAAAGCAACCCGACAACCCACAATTCCATCTTTGATTCTGGAGCCGCCACGTGTTCCCTTTTGATTCGTTGCATGGGCCTTAGGAATTTTCTTTGTATTTTAACTCTTTTTCCAAAATTCCTTAGAGCACCAAAAATACCCACCTTTCCATAATCACTCAACATGCAACACATGTACATCCTTAAGAAAATTTAAGAAATTTTCTTGCCTCTTGAAATCAGCTAATTGAACAGGCGGGGCCACGGGGTGAACCTTTTTTAAAACTTTTATCCAAATAGAACAAGTTCACGAACAAAACCACCACTCCTTGACCAATCAAAAAAGATGCCATGGCATCATTATTAGAACCAATCGAAACAATGCGGAGCCATGGGACCAAAATTGCCCTTTTGCCAAAATAAGCAAAATGTGATATGTTAAACATCCGCCCGCCACCCTCGACCAATTAGAATAAGCCACGTAACCTCCCGGTGCTTAGGAATAATTTTACGGGTAAAATACACCCATTGATCAAAAACCGTATAAAAAAAGGAATTTCCAGCGATGCCCAAAATCTGATTTTTTTGCTAAGGATGACAAATTTTTGAAACAAAGCCAAGTGAAACATGATTCCAAGCATTTTTCGACCATGGGGATGGATTTTCAAAGGCATATAAGTATAAATTTATCATTTTCAAGCTTCCACAATCGGGAAAAATAGGAAAAAATGGCAGAGCCCATGGATTTGAAAAATTTAGGGCAAAAAAATAGGGCAAACTTGGGGACTTCTTCAAAATGGGGCATACACAAATAGGTTTGTAAAAATCAAGTAATACACATGGAGATAAAACTTTACTTCATCCGATTAAAGAGATAGAAAACGTTTAGAACACGCAGAATCTAATGGAAAAATTATGGGAAAATGGTGTAAGATCAAAATGGACACCAACATCGGCTCCTTCTCAGGATGGGCACTCCCAACGAGTGCCATAAGAAAAAATGTAGACCAAGTTCCAAAACAACCATTGGGCAATGGATTCAACTATGTAGAGTGGAAAAACTAGAACCAACTTCCAAAAAGGAGCTTAGAAACCAACAAAAGCAGTCACCAAGGACCAAAATGAGCAAAAACACAAAAGAAAGAAAGAAAACAAGGAACTATACACTATACAAGTGATGCATACCTTCAATTAGTGGAATCAATCAAGAAAATGTTTCAAATGCCTTCCATTAATAGGAAATTTGAGCAATCCCCATCTAAGTCTTGTAAGAAGAAGGTATGTTCACCAGTTCAAATATCAATGGAGTAAGGGCCCATCCAAAATGCATCAAATTTACCATGCTTTCCCTTATCTTCATGCATGTTATCCCATAATAGCACAAGATCTTCAACATTAAAAGGCCTTGGAGTTACCTTCTTATCAAACAATTTTTTCAATTTCTCTTTGAAATTTACATGCCTTTGGTGGGACGCCCTTCTTTCTTCATCTATCTCAACAATCGATTGATTTGAGCTTCATATGGATTGACTTCTTGATCTTCAAGTTTTGAACAAACTAAAATGAATACAAATGCAAGTGAAGGGAAACAAATCCTTGAGTTCCATATACGAACTCAAATGGGCTTTTACTAGTAGCTCTTTTGGGAGTGATCCTATCATCCCAAACAACAAATTTTAGTTGCTCATCCCAATTCTTCTTGTTCAAGCTCCAATGTTCTTCTAATTATATTCAAGAAGTTCTTATTGCTGGACTCATCTTGTCCCTTGCCTTGGGGTTGTAGTTAGAAGCATATATCAGATTGATTCCATATTATTTTCACATTGCCATCAAAGGTTTAGCTCTAAAACACATGGCATTACCAGCAAAAATTTTGACCTGGCACTCCAAATCTATAGATGATATGATTCAGCATGAATTCAATGACAACTTGGTGTGTTACTTTCTTAGTGGGGATTGCTTCCACCCACTTAGTGAAGTAATCGGTGGCTACAAGAATCCACTTATGGCTAGAACTAGAAGGGTCTGAAATCTCACCAATGAATTCCATTCCCCATTGTTTGAAAGGAGCTTCAATTGACACATGCTGAAAAGGAAGGGACTGAAGCTTTCATTCTTCCATAAAAATGATGGTATCTTTCACATCATCTTACCAATAGAGTTGTATCTTTGAAGACAATTGGCCACCAATAACCAGCCCTCAAGATCTTATATGCTATAACTTTGCCAACAAAATGTCCCCCCACAAACTCCTCCATGGAGATATGCAATTAACTTTGGGACTTTATCTTCGAGTTATACATCTCAACAAAACTCCCTCACAGGTTCTTCCAAGCTAACCCAAAATATGTTATGACATAATTTTAAGAGGATAGCTTAAGAGCTCTTTTCTGATTTTTATTTACATGATCGGGAAGCATAGATGTCGAGATAAAAGATTATATCTTTGTACCACTCATAACTCACCAAATTTTCAAACACATGCATCCTTTCTTCTTGTACTTCATTCACTTCAATGGTTTGCAAGTTTCTCTCAGCCATAATCTTAGCTAATCCCAAACCTCTTACCAACTTTGTGGTTTGGATTTCCATGTCATACTCATAAATTGTTCACCCATCTCCATATTTTTCTTGAGACACCTGCATCTCGATAATATGTCTTTCACCATGGTGTGGGGAACATAAGCAACAAATTTTGAACTCAAGATGTAAGGTTTGAAAACATTTGTTTCTATCACCAAGGAAAATGCTTGTTTCTCCATAATGGTGTACTTTAACTCAGCTCCTTGCAATGCCTTACTGAAAAAGGAAATTGGTCTCTCAACCCCTTCATCATCCTTCTGCAATAAAACAGATGCAATGGTGTTTTCTAAAGCAAAAGAGAACATTTGAAAAGGTTTCTTGTAATTTGGAGCTGCCAAAACAGTGCATGTTGTAGTGCTTCTTTGATTCCATCAAAATATTGAATAGCAGCCTCTCCCACTTGATAATCTGGTCTTTCTTCAACATGCAAGTGATGGGGAGAATCAACTCAACAAAGTTAGACACAAACCTTCTAATGAAATTGATTTTCCCAAAGAAGGATTGGATTCCCTTCTTGGTTCTTGGAATTGGCACCTTGTTGATGGCCTCTACCCTCTCGGGATCAATCATAACACCATCCTTTGATACAATATGACCAAGCAACTTGGCTTTTGCACTCCAAAATGGCACTTCTTTGGATTCAAAGAGATACCAAATTCTCTGCATCTAATCAACATATTTTCCAAGTGCTACAAGTGATCATTTCTCTTCTTGGAAAACACAGTTACATCATCTTGATAAACAACAATAAAATCATTAATGTAACCAGAAAAAGCCATATCCATCACCCTTTGAAATGTTTCTCCAACATTCATTAGATAAAATTTCATTCGAACATAAACATATGTTCCCAAAGAGTGGTAAAGGTAGTATTTATTCTTTCTACGATTCTTTCTTAACAACTTAGTTGTAGCTAGAGAAACCATCCAAGGTGGACAACAATTCAGATCCAGTCACTAACTTTGTAGCATGTTTTCCATTTTGGCAAAGGATAATTATCCTTCATTGATGGTCTATTAAGATTTATAAAATCCACGCATAGTCCGATATCACCATTCCTTTTTCTAAGTGGCTCTAGGTTTGCAACCCAAGAAGAATACCTTGTTGGCTGAATTATCCCTCCATCCCTTAGCTTCTTCAATTAATCTTGAATTTTCATGGAGAGGAGTGGATTAATTGGCCTCTTCTTTTTTTGAATGGTTTGGCATTTGTTTCAAGAGGAATTTCATGCTGAAATAAATCCTCCCTGTATGCTTTTAGTTTAGAATAAGACCACACTAAACAATCCTAATATTTATTCAATATTTGAACGTAGGAATGTTTTCTTCTTTATCCGAGTTGCTTCCAGACCAAATATTCCTTAGTTTCTCCTCTTTTCCAAGGTTGTACTCTTCAACATCCCTTGAGGCTGCAATATGCATTAATAATGTAATTAGCATTATCAAAATTATATTCGAGAGTAACCAACCCTCTAGGAATGGTGTTAGTTTTTAGTTGGATGATATCTTTGCCAAACAAAGTTTCTTTTCCTTCTACAACACACACCATTAGCTCCCAATCAATACATTGATCAAGTAAACTCACCTTTGTTCTACCGAAATATTTTGACCTAAGAATCATCATCAAACACTTACCAATTTTTATGTTATCTAGATGATGGCCTTGTTAGTACCCCAACGTTATATTCACAATTGGGGGTCATTAGAAAAACTTCAAAATGATATCCCAACATTGCAATCTGGTTTGCAACAACATTGAACTTTCTATCATGGTGTACAATATTAAATGAGTCAAACATTTCAATCAAATCCTAGATTGCATGCTTGTATTGTTTCATTCTCTCGATTATTAATAGCATACAATTTTCTAATTTGTTTGACAATCAGTTCTGAGTCCCCTTTGATAATGATATCCTTAATTTGATACTTCCATGAAATTGTCAAACCTAACAACAATGCTTCATACTTAGCAATTTTATTATTTCACTCAAAGTTAAGTTTGAAAGAGAAAACAAACTCTTCCATGCTTGGAGAAATCAGAACCACACCAATACCATTTCCAAATTTGGAACAAGCCCCAAAAATAACAAGGTCCAAGGAGAACCTACCTGTTCAAGAGACTTACATTGATTCATCTTTTCTCCTTCCCATCAACAAAGCCAACAAAAATGTCAACATCAACATCAATATACAACACTTCATAAGAGGCATTGTTGGGGTCTTCAATAAGATGCAACATGTTCTTTTCTCCATACAATTTGACAAGACTACCCTCAATTGGAATGGTGGCATAGGAAATATCCATTTGAACACTTCCACCAAAACTTGCAGCCCACTTTCTTGACAAAAACATGCCCCATTTGACTAGGAAATCAAAAATGACGACATCAAGTTTCTAGTTCTTACCCGAATAGGCCGAGAGTTATAACACCAAACCTTTCACACATCCAACAACTGGTACCTCTCTCGATTCCATGGTAGTACACCTTCCATAGGCTAATGTCACTTTGATATCCAGCTCATTCATGACCTCAAAAGGCATGACATTACATGATGCTCCAGAATCAAACATACAATTGTGCAACAGTCTGTCCTTAATGATCAAATTTGTAAAAAATGGATCAACATTTAATTAAGATTCAACCAAAGATGTCCCCAAGTAAACCTCATGTGCTTCTCCAAGCTCTTCCAATGTTGGTGGTGTTTCAAGGTCTTAATGGTTGGAGGAGGAGTTTCCACAATGTTTATATTTCTGCCTTGGGTACTCTTCTCTTCTTTCAATCCCAAGTACTCAAATGATCTCTTCTTGTGCTTAGGAATCCTAAGCAACTCAACAATTAGAACACTAACCTTGATTTGAATCAAAACTTGGGCTATGTCATATGGAACACTCTTTGGAAAGGAAGCATTGGGAGGGAGATTAGAAAAATCATCAGATGGCATGTAATTCTTGGCAGTTTGGGCATGAGGAGGAGTGTAATTTTTTTGAGACAAAGCAGGCCTTTGCGAGATGCATCTTTCCTAGCAGCCTCCTTAGGAATACTAGTAAGCAATGGGGATTTAGGCTTGGATTGAGGCCCCACTCTCCTTTGAGAACTTTACTCCTTATATTATACTCTTTCTCTTGAGAAATAATAACGTTCATCAATAACTTCATATCTTCCTCAGAAGAGATTCCTCCATCATACTTCTTTATCTTTTAAAGCTCTTAAATACTCAAAATAATTATTAGGTATTTCAAAATCTTGTACTACATATATTTCAAAAGTATGAGAAGGAGGAAGAAGTGGTACCCGGTGAATGCAGTCCCAAAAAGTTGCAGTTAGCCTGCACCGATTGGTTAAGTTGAAGTTGCTCCATCTTGTGAGCTTGTAGAACAACCCACCATGCAAATATCATCATCAGTACCATCATCATTATCAACTTCTTCTTTTTTCTGATTTAATTCACATGGAGGAAGGGGCAAAAAACTCTATCACACCAATCAATTTGATTGGCTTCATCAACAACAACAACCTTGGCAGTTAGAGGATCAGGCACCATTCTAATCTCACGTACTTTGGGTTGTCTATTTCACCCTCCCATTGGTCCTTTACCTTTTTCATCTCGACCTCCGATCACCCCTAGGATGATGGAAAAAAATTTCATTGTTTTGTGCCTTTTTCTAACCTTGTGAACTCTTCGCAATCCCTTCTCTGCTCAAAGCCAACTTGTATGAGATTTCTTTAATAGCCCCTACCAAAGTTTTTACAAATTCATCCAAATAAGCACTCTTACTTGCTTGAGGCTTCTCTGGGTTTATCATTTTAACACCCTCCCTCTTAGGAGGTTTTCCAATGGCCCTAATGTTGTTCTCAATTTCGAGATCCATGGTAAAAGTCGCCTTAAAGTGCCGGGGTTCTTATCCCTCAAATAGTATGTAACCTTTTTATTGAATGCATACACATATTTTATAAGACAAGATTCATCACATGGCCTCAAATTCATAGGAAATCTTCTCAATGTCTTATTGAATCTTGTATTAAAATCATGTACTGATTCATTAGGATTCTTTTTAATATTCTCAAATTCTGACAAAAGAAACCTAGGGTCTATTTTGTCACCATACTGTAATCTAAATGCATTCTTCATTTCAATCCAAGAATCAATAGAGTTATCGGCAAAAATTTATACCGAGTCCCTTGCATCCTCTTATAATGTATGAATAAATAATTTGATATATACATCTTCATATTCAATATCAAAATCCTCCATCATGTTAACAAAATGTTTGAGGTGCGATCACCAATTATAACATTATTTCCTTGAAACTTAGGCAATCAATTTCTTACATCTTGTGGGACATCATTTGGATAACCATCCATTCCTCTAAAATTGATAGGACTAAATGTGTTGACAACAAATGGAGGTCTAGATGGAGGTGAGCCATATTGTTTTGATGAGGTGATCTTGTAAGAGAAAAAAATGATGAGGAGTGAGAGCTCTTTGGGGAATAGAAATGTAATTCTCAAAATGGATATCCCTATAGGATCACTTCTTGATAAACTCTAGCAGATTTGGAAAATATCACTGGGAAGAATGAGAAGAAATATTTTCAAAGATAAATGAAGATCCCTCTCCAGATGGAGAATTCGGATGCACTTGAGGAAGAACTGTAATCTTTAATAACAAGATGATCACTTTCAAGTTCAACGATGGAGATCTCTTTTCTTGGTGCTTGATCTCAAACAAACTTCCAAACTCTTCTACCTTCGACTTTTTTTTTCCAATTATGGAAGTAACCTTCTAAGAGGTTCCTTCTTGAAGACAGATCTTCTTCCTTCCATCTTTGTAGAAATTAATGACAAATATCACTTGATATAGGTTAGGACACTGGTATTAATTAAAAATTTAAACAACAACAAGTCACCACTAAGTATTTTCACCTTAGTTTGTGAAAATGCACTATGAAAAACCTATCAAGTGTCATTCAATACCATATTCATACCAATATTAATAGATCTCGATCTCCTTTTATCCAAATTTATCAATTACAATGCACACAAAGTGCAACAATGCTGAAAGGCCCTCGGGAACGTTTTAGACAGAGCTTATAACTTTGAATAAATATTACAAATATGAATATAGAATGATGTTCCAATCAATCTATTTGCATGCAACATTTGTAAGATACATTACCAAGGTTTAGAAAACCTTAAAATCTTCAAAGAGTCCCCAAAGTAATGGTGCTTGCGAAGTGTGTTGGTACCCATATTTAATCTCTTTCAAAGGCCGACCAACATCATGGATTGAATGGACACTTAGAGATAGATAAGTGATTGTGTGTTGTTTTGTAGTCAGGAAAGCAACTTATCTCGACCTTTTAGCACTCAAGCTTTGAAAGGAGTGGGTAGCACCTTAAAAGGATGTAATTTGATCCTAACTATTTTTGGTTGTGCCTTTCAACCAAGGTAAGAGAACCTATTTTGTAACCTCTGTTTGGTGAAGAATGCTTTGGTAAATACTTCTTTTGCACAAATTTTATATAGAAGACCTTGGGAAAATATGATCAACACCCCAAATCGACTTCAAGATTTGTCACTTCCATAATAAGGAGATATTTTCAACACAAGGCTAAGGTTATCAAGACATTTGGAAACCTGATACTGTTTCGCATATTTTAGTAAGTGGATTTTTGTTCTTTTGTTGATATATAGGGAAAACGGGGTAGTTCAAGGTAGGATTGGTTAATTGAATAAATTTTTGGTGGGAAATCAAGAAGAAAAATTGGACTTTTCATTCTTGAGAAACTTCACGAAAATGGAGAACTTCAACAACAGAAAGCTTCAAAATAGTTAAAAATTCCTTCAACTAGAAGGTGTGCATTAATGGAGGCCCAGATTTGCACTTTTTCACACAATATTTGAGACTTCAACACAAAGGATTGAATTAAAAGACCCAATGAAACATCAAAATCTAAGATCAATCACACCTAAGGTACACCCAGATGCTTTACAAACAATCTCTGTCGAAAAATGAAAGAAAAGTGAGTTTAAATAGTTTATTTCATTCCCGGGTGAAAGATCTTCTAAAAATGAAATTGCAGGTGCCATTAAACTATCACAAGGATTGAGATCTATGTGATTTAGATAGATTTTGATACAATATTGCAATAGAAACAAGAAAAACTACTTGCAGACATTCTAAAATGAAATAAACAATAAATTTCAAGAGTTTCAACACAAATTAAATCAAAATTTATTATATTCATTCAAAGATGGTAGAGTTATTCAAACAATCTCGGAGCTTATTGATGGCTATACACTTGTAACTAATTCATCATGAATGAAAAATCTAATATAGGAAGTGAACTTGGTTTCTCGGAAAGTTTTCTCAGAAGATGAGCTTTTCTCAAAATTTTCTCATGAAAATGAACTCCGACCATTTGCATACCTTCAATAGGCATTATATATCTTTTGTTTACATTAAAGCCTTCTTTCCTAAGAGCGAATATGCCAAGCATCAATTTTGTTACAAAATTTCACCATGATTTGCAGAAAGGGACATTTAACAGAAAAACATTTGAAAGTTTCAGGTGCCTCAAAAAGGTGAATCATTGCAAAAATTTGCATCATTACTTCAATAGAGGGCACATTTTTCATCCTTGGCACATGCAGACCCCTTTCCTTTCATCATTTCACCTTTTCCCTTTCCAAATTTTCCTCTGTAACTTTTGGATCATGGCTTTTCACATTTTTACACGAGCTCGAGAAAAAATCCACTTCAAATATACCTCTCGAGATCCAAAAATTGAATCATCAGATCGGTTCCATTGATCTTTTGAGACAAAAACGACATGAACTCACCAAAAATTGATGAAAATTGATGAAAAAATTTCATCTCCAAACATCCAAGAGCTCAAATGGCGGCCAAATTGAAAAATGCATAGTTATCGTTGATCTTGTCTTTTAACTTTTAATCTGAGCCCTCCACATGGAAAATTTTTATTGGAAATGGGCTTGGGAGCACTTTTGACATTATAGCACTTTTGGAAAAATGTAAAAAAATTGACATTTATTTCCGCCCCTCCGCCCTTTGAAAAATGGCTTGACATGTGTCCCAATGTGGTTCCCAGCGAGAATTGTGGTTTGATTACTGCTACTTTTCCTCTTTTTGGAAAAAATAAAATCTTCCAAATTTTCCCCACATCTCTACGCCTTTACTTTCCGCCTTGAGCATCGATATGGGTCCTAGTGGACCTTCACTTCAATTTTTCACTTTAAATCTATTTTTCCAAAAAGAAAAAAATTTCCATATTTTCTCTATGGGCCCATACTTCCGCCTCTATCCCTTGCCATGTGTTCATCTATGATTCATCTGCGGGGCCGAACTTCATTTTTACACCTTAACTTATTTTGTCAAAAACACAAAATTTTCATTCTTTCTCTATGGGCCCGAGTGATGTGTCATTCTCGATTTTTGTAGGGCCACGCTTTAATTATATATTTTATCCTTTTTACTCAAAAGGAAAAAAACTTCAAAGTTATTCATCACCCTTCCTTTCCGCTTTTGATGAAAACACGACACATGTCTCCCTCTAATTCGGTGCAGGAGAGGTATGTTTCATTTAAGAACTTACAACCTTACAAAGCCAAAAATATTCAAAGTATTACGCTAATCCGTCATTATACCCTTTGACTATTCAAACTGCCATGTGTCCTCTTTTGATTTTCTACGGGGTTGCGGTCTATTTTGTAATTTTAATCTTTTTACCAAATAAAGTCAAAAAAATTTAAAGCAACCCAACAACACGTAATTCCATATTTGATTCTAGATTCGTCACGTGTTCCCTTCTTATTCAGTTCATGAGCCTTAGGCATTTTCTTTGCATTTTGACTCTTTTTCCAAAATGCCTTAGAAAAAAAAAGTCTCACCTTTCCATAATCACTCAACATGTGACACGTATACATCCTCGGGAAAATTTAAGAAATTTTCTCCGCCATGAAATCAGCCAATCGAACACAGCAGGCCACGGGGTGAATTAAAACTTTTAGCCAAAATAGCCAAAAAGAACAAGTTCACGAGAATAAATCCATCGCTCCTTGACCACGGTCAAAAGATGCCATGTCATCATTATTAGAACCAATCGAACAACGCGGAGCCATGGGACCAAAATTTCCCTTTTGCCAAAATAGGTAAAAAGCGATAAGTTAAACATCCTCCCACCGCCCCTCGACCAATTAGAAGAAGCCACATAACTCTCGAGTTCTTAGGAATAATTTGACGAGTAAAATACACTGTTAAACCATAAAAAACACAAAAATTGTCAGTGATGCCCAGAAATCGATTTTTCTCTAAGGATGACAAATTTTGAAACAAAGCCAATCGAAATAGTATTCAAAGCATTTTTCGACCATGGGGATAGATTTTCAAAGGCATACAAGTAAAAATCGATCATTTTCGAGCTTCCACAATCGGGAAAATAGGATAAAATGGCAGATCCTATGGATTTGAAAAATTTAGGGCAAAAATAGGGCATAACAAATAGATTTTGCAACAAATCAAGGCATACACATGGAGAAAAACTTCACTTCATCGATTGATAGATAGAAAACATTTTAGAACACACAGAATGAATGGAAAAATTAGGGAGAAATGGTGTAAGATCAAAATGGAAACCAACACTGCGTTCTCGCACTGCTTCCAATGCCATTTTTGTCAAGGCCGTGCTTACTTTTATAACTTTAACCCCTTTTAGGAAAAAAGTTAAAAAGTTTCAAAATATTCAGTGACCCTCTCGATCCGCTTTTGATTTTTCAATATAGGCTTTAAGTACTTTGGTGGGGGCATGCTTGTTTGTAGAAACTTACTCCATTTGGCCCAAAAGGAAAAATTTCCAACTTTCCTCCGAGAAGGCCCACACCTCCAATTTTTGATCTTTTAAACAAAATTCAAACAAGGCATTAACTTATTTTTAGCGGGCTTGCGGCCCTGTCCAACACTTTAAATTTTTACCCCAAAAGGCAAAAAACCTCAAACAACTCCGAACCTCCACCTCTCCATTTTTCCATTTTTCCAAGTTTACCTTAGCATGATATTTTCCTAGCGAAAATGCAGCCCCTTTTTACAACTTTTACTTTTTCCAAAAGGCCAAAAAAATTCAGAGTTTTTTGTTGATCTTCCTTCCCACATTTGATGTAAAGATGACATGTGTCCTTTATGCATGCATTGGTGGGGCTACGATTCATTTTATAACTTTACTAATTTATAAAATAAAGCTAAAAATATCCAAAGTATTCTCGCTAATCTGTCATTTTTCTTTTGACTTCTCAAACCTCACATCACATGTGCACTTTCGAGAAAAACTAAGAAATTTTCTCCGCCAATTGAAAATTGTTGAGCCAATGAGAGCTTTACAGGACACAAATCAAGTTAATTTTTTTGCTAAAATAACCAAAAATAAAAAGTTCATAAAACAAACCCGTCATGCCTCATCCAATCAAAAGAAGCCACGTAAGCACCAAAAGAACCAATTAGAAACCAATGGAGCCATGGGACCAAATTAACCCTTTTTCCCAAAAAAGCCAAAAGTGCTAAGTTCAAAACATTTTCCCGCCATCCCTCGACCAATCGGAAGAGGCCACGTAACCTACGAATCTTGCCGAGGAATAATTTGACAAGTAAAAGACTCCGTCAAACCATCAAAACACATAAATTTACCAGTCATGCCCAGAAATCAATTTTTTTTGCTAAGGATGGAAAAAATTGGAAACAAAACAAGGTAAATCATGGTTCCAAGCATTTTTCGACCATGGGAATGGATTTTCAAAGGAATACAAGTAAAAATTGATTAGTTTCAAGCATCCACGATCGGAAATGGAAGAAAAACCACAAAATTACAGCATGAAGAAATTTAGGGTAAAATGGTGTGAGATCAAATTGAGCACCAACACCTTTCGGGATCGATACGATGAGACAAAAACTACATGGGAGGATGCCACACCTTTGAGAGCATAGTTCCCACACTTGTTCCAGTGACTTCCAGGAGGAAGTCAAGTCTAAGGGGAGGGGGATGTAGTGCCCACTCCTCTTCAACATTGATATTACTATGATTTTTTTTACTTTTGGATTGGATCCATAGACATTGTTATCATATTTGATCTTTAGACATTGATAGATGGACATTACTATATTTGATTATCCTATTTGATAGACAATATGGATGTTTTAGACTTTTGACATGATGCGACTTATATGATGGATTATATGCATGGATTGACATATCAGTATTTGATGATGATCTAGAGTTATTACTTTATATATGTACTGACTCATTGGATTTTGGTATACTGATTTTGTAGACAATTTAGTTAGCCTTGTTATCTTAATGTTAATTGATAGAATCGAAATATTTGAAATTTTGAACAATTGGTGAAATTACTTGATTTTAGTGATGGTTTAGTTATGATATTTGATGATGTGAATTAATATGTATATGTGTGTTTTATTGTCTCGATGTCGTTAATATGGCCACAAGGCTAGCGAATTATTGTTTTGATTTTTACAGAAATTGTAACACAACAAACACAAGGGGATAGGATACCAACGGTGAAGGAATTTGGGGTATTGGAAACTTGTGTATTTGTATGTTTTTATTGTTGATAGATTGTTAGGAGGTCCCCATAGGAGGTGGCCTCAAATGTGACCTTGGGTAAATGTGTTGTTTTCCCTTTTGTTTTAATTATTATTTTGTGAGTATGTGATTTATTTTAGTAATGTGATTCACTTTGTTATTGTTGTTAATGTGCTCTTATATAGGTTAGTTAATCTTGTTAATTATGGTAATTAGGGATGTGACCAAAGGGGTAATAAATTGGGTAGATTGTTCTTGATTTACTTTGGATTTTAAATGATTTCATTGGTTTTAGGAGTTGTGTACTCTTCCTTGCATGTAAAAATTCAGATTTTTACTTTCAAGAAAATTTTGGAGGCTTGTGGGACAAGTTAAGCTTGTCCCACACCTCTTAAAGTCACCCACCCATTATGCCTATGATGTGAGGGGCTTATTTTAGGACTTTGTGTGTTTTAAAGGAGAAAAAGATCAATTAATTACACTTTTCTTACAAGATTCTTTAATTGTGTCCTTTAGATGTGTGGGTAATGAAATTACTTGTAAAATCTGATTATGAGAACCAATATAACACCAAAGAACACAATATTACTTCGATGAATGATCTCAATATGCCATTAGAATAGCTTTGCCACTTTGAGGGGGAAACCTTCAAACCATACAATAAGACTCAAATGCTCAAATGATGATTAACCACTACCTAATCTTACCTATTTATACTATTCCTATATTATGGCCATTACCAAGGCTGACCTACTAATGATAATATATCATATATGAAAGAGATAAGTCATGATAAGAAGTTATGATAGCAAAAATTTGGAAATATCCATCCAATGTAAGATATATAATTAAGGGCTTAACATGTCCCTCCCCTTTGAGAGAAATATTTTCTCCAATATTGGGAAGCCCTGGATGATGTTGCATGAATGTTGCATCTTCCCATGATGCATCCTTAATATTAATTTTCTTCCACTTGATCAAGTACTAGATGTTACAAGCGCCCAATGATGATACAGTCTCTTCGCAAGGTGTACCCATAGGGATCCGTGAAAAGCTTTACGATATGCGTTAACATCCCGCATGCCTCGCTTTGCTCCCCGCGCCCGTTTTGTTTTCGCTTTGCCCAGCGCCCCCTTTTCCCTTTCTTTTCTTTCTTTGGCTTGGCCTTCAAGGACGAAACCGCCGCCCTGCAGGGGCGGTCTCGTGACCGCCGCCCGATCGGGAGGCGGTCAGAACCGCCCCCGAGCGGGGCGGCGGTCCCGTGCGCATTTTCCGTAACGTTTTTCGACGCGACCGCGCGTGAAATATCAACTTTTACCAACTTTTCTTTGCCGACTTAAGCATGCATTTATGTTTTTGCCGATCGAATGTTGATTTATCTTTGTTTAATAGTGGGAGAGTTCAATTTGAACTTGCCTTTCGGTGTTTGTAAATGCTATAAATATGCATTGTTTACATACAAATGGTGCCGAGTTTTGAGGCAAATGGCCACCATTTCCTTGTGAGAGTCTTCTCATTTTTCAGTGGTTTGGTCTGTTAGCTTGCTTAGGATTGATAGTATAGTTCATTACATGTTTAGATAGTATTGTTCAGCTGTTGGTAAGCCACATACCCATCTTGTGCAGGAAGTGCTGTTGTTTCACCCATGGTCTGGTTTGTTTTGGTCTTGGTTCTTTGGTCTGGAGTCTTCATTCTTGAGCTTTAGTCTTCATACTCAGTCCTAGATTTATTTTATGAATCATTTTATTTTAGCATGGTTTAGAATTTTGAGTATTTAGTTATGCCTCATCGTACACCGACAACGATCCTGCTAGGAATCGCATGGGCCAAGCTCGTTCTCTTGTGCCATCCCTCTCCTACTTGTACTTCGTTGTATTTCTCTCAAGCTGCTATTATTCATTGTTTGAGTACTGCTGCTTATCATTTTGTTTTATCATCACGCAACAACCCCGCTAGGAATCGCATAGGCCAAGCCGGTTCACTTGCGCCATCCCTCTCCTACTTGTGCTTTGTGCCATTTTCACTTTAAAGTAATTGTCGCCCCAAAGGCCTTCCTTCTGCCGATGTTGCTATGCTCCTACTCTTTCTCGGATTCACGTGAACATGCAAGAACGAAGAGATCACTCGAGGGGACAAGCTACAACACAACCGGATTTGCCCTCGCCGGTAAATGCCAGTTTAAATTGTCAAAGTTATTATCAAATAGAGTAGTGAATCATTTTATTTCAGTTAAGCTCGCTTTCAATATGCTGTGAAGTCTGTGGGGAATGATAGTTTTTCGAGAAACTATGATTTGTTCCTCACTTCGAGGTAGGATCAAGGTTTTCAATTAATTTAATTAGTCTGTTTTTTATTTAGATTCACACATTCGCACAGTGAATAACCACACCAAAGTTATTTCACTTGTTTAGTTTTAGTATAAAGTAGTTTAATTGTTACTTGTAATTATAATGTTTCAATCGTATATTTTGTTTAGATTAGTTTCCTTTCAATAGTAGTATAAATTGTTATTTTCAGTTTAAGTTAATTTGGAGACTTCCATAACTAGATTAAACGCTTAAATTCTAGTTAGAGGGTAAATCACTAGGGAATTTATGCTACCCGCTCATAGCCTCTAAATCTCCCCTTTTTTTTAGTTTAGCTACCAGAGATCAAACTACAGATCTTACCACCGATCCTCCCATGGTTAGCCATAAGAAAGTTGCTTGCCGATTCTCATCCTCGCTCAGTAGCTTTTCTATCATAGAAAATGACCATAATCTCGGCTGTGACTTCATCTAAGTCACCCGCATTTCAAACCACCGGCTGTCTCAAGCACGACTCGGGAGGTCGGGCACGGAAGGTCACTTGTCGATTATCATCCTCGCATGTCACTTTCCCATCGTACAAAATTGGTGAACCCGACGTGAATCAAGCAATTCTTTCACCTTCTCTTTGAGAAGTTTTATCTTCTCCAAATCACCTTCGCTCCTTCCCATTATTCTCGCGGGTATTCATATACCCCGAATATGTCGGGATTCGATGCATACGGCACCCTCTCTGGGTCTTGAGGCATACTACGCCCAACATGTAATAGGCAATCATCACCCTCACTCTCAATGTGGGGCGACAACTATTCAACTAACCAATTGTCAACACAAACACCAAGGACTAGATATAACTCTCGCCCTTTCAAACAGAGGGGCTGGAGCAAATTGCTCAACACAAACAGAGCCTTCGTGCTCAAACAATATGACATTGATCGGAGAATCGCTTCATCTCCTCGTATTACTTAGACCACATATTAGTAGACAATCGGATCCATACTTGGTCTTGGATGATGGACAATCAATACCTTATCCTAGAGTGAACAACGCTCCCTGGGTATGTACCCACCTATAGGAGGTTTACAAGTACAACCCGAGACCCATTTTCAAGAAAATACCTCTACAGAAATATTCTTTGGAGAAACTTGGCAAGATAGCAATCAGTTCATGACAGGCTATCACATGCCTATACAACACCGGGACATACAACAAACGCCACCAAGGCACGATATCATGGCTTCACCAAACGAAGTCATTTCAAATCTAATGGAAAAGGTTAGAGGATTAGAACTTGCCCAAGCAAGTCAAAATTCAAGAATCATACAAACAGGGAATTCCAATCCTCCGCACCATCCTAGCCAAGTGGATCTCCTCACAGGAGTAGGCACACTGGGTATGACTCCTCAATATTCACAACAAGTGCCAACTAGACCCACAATCGCTAACACTGTTCCTCTTGGTCCAGTACAGAGCAATCCATTCCTAGATAGTACCCCTTCGTACTTAAACATGTACTCCAAATCACCACAAGGGGATTTGTACTCATCCCCCAGTGTTTACTCAAATGCGTGGATTGCCTTATGCCCCCGCTAACGCAGTACGTTACGCCATATCAACAACCCTTCCGCCACCACAGGCACCATCAATGGTTGAGACATATGCGATAGGGACTTATTCAGAATATTTAAAGGAGCCCTTAGATTTCGCCATACGAAGCGTTATGCTTCCAAGGCCTCTTCCCGATTTGCCCAAATACAAAGGAGAAGGAGATCCGAATGCGCATATCAAAGCTTACGCTACCGCCATTCGTGAATTACTCCCATGGGATGGGGTTGTCATAAAATATTCCCAAAACGCTGGAAGGCATTGCCCTCGATTGGTATTACAGAATACACCGAGGCTTCCATACATTCGCTCAAACAACTCGTGTCCAATTCATCAAAGCCTTCGACATGAACAAACTATTAAAGACAGAATCGTGGAGTTTGCACATCAAACAAGAACATAACGAGTCTGTCGCCCATTTCATCCAAAGGTGGCGATGCCCTTTATTCTGGGCAAGCGCTCCAAACATGGATCGATGGAGCTATGCGATTTATTCCTTCATTCTCTTAGCAGAGAAGTGAAGGAAGAAGTCCAAAATTCCCACCGAGGACTTATGACGAGGTACTTGAGAGCGCTCGCGAATTGATCGTTGTTAACAGATAAGTGGCCGTAAGACGTATGGAGCAAATGGGAGGTTAATCACCTCCACTCAAAACACTACAACTACCATGAATGTCGATCAAGGACCCAATATCCTTAATGAAAACCATGGGGTTACAACAGATGGATTCACTGATCAAGTCAAAGGACTAAATGTTGTGAACACCCCGGCACCTGCTAACAATCAACGCAATAATAACTTCACTCCAGCGATCAATATGGTGGATTCTAATCATCCTCCACAACAACAAATCCAGCCACAAGGGCTTGCTCGGGGCCCAGATGGATATCAAAACCAAAGCCAAAGGCCACAACCTCGAAATTTCAACTATAACAACCAGCAGCCCAATCAGAACTTTGGGCCACAACAGGATTCAAACCAACGACCACGGAACTATAATCCCAATCTATATTGTGGTTTCCACAAAATTAGGGGTCATGATACTAAGACTTGCCATGACTACAATAAATTCATGCAACGCTTGCCAGAAGAACAAAAACAACTTTTCATAGATATGTTCTCGCGAGATCCCGTGTCACCAAAGACCAAATACTTCCGCAGGACGCTTTTCCTCAAAATGCACCTCTCAAGATCTTCAATAATCCTCTCCCAAATCATTCTAACAATAACAGGTTAGATCCAAATGGGAAAAACAAAGGTATCATAATAAGAAATAACAATCAAGACGCCTCAACTCCTGACAACTCTCAGATTGCTCCTAACCTAAGTTCAAATGGTAATACAAAAATCTTGGGATTAGTTGAGCTAGAGGTTGAGTGTGAAATTAATGCAACAACTCAGACAAAGGAGTATGTTTCACAACCCCTACCCGATATTTTCTCCACACGAGATGAAGTTCCTACAAATGCTAAACCGGTAGGATCCTATGATTTAATATACGAGGTGGCAAAGACAAATAAAGATAAGTCAATTTCTGTGGAAACAGTCTCCACGAAAGCCACAGAAGGAATTATGAAACTCTTGGAGAATGACGAACCGATCTTTCTCCCATTCGAACCTCAAGGAATGGGTAGTCTTCTCGGTATAGCATCTCTTCCCTCCGATGACCTAAATCTAGATATAAACATGATAGAATTAACAAACGAAGAAGGGCAATTTAAAATTGAAACGATGCCTATCAAAACCCTCTCTAGGCACTACCCTATTCTAAAGTCTAGCTTCGACCCATGTGTGTCTAAAGCTAAGTTTCCCTATCCATGGGGCAAGACCTCATCATCAACACAATGCTCACTATGAGAGAGAAGGTCGAACAAAGATATCATGCTCACCCACATGTCATCTCTCAAAAACATGACAAAGAGGTACGCGAATGCCTCTTTCAGAAAAATGTTTTTAATAATGGGACATATACACCTCTGGGCAAGGGTTGTAAGTTCAAACCCAGAACGGTAAGCCCTCATCAAGAAAATGAAAAATTTGAGGATAATGGTTCTCCGATGTGTACTTCTAGGGGTGAAGAATTCGATATTCACAACTTTCTTCACCTTAGATATCATGAAATATAGTTCCACCCGCATTTTCATATGTACATGGTGCAGCTTACATTACATTAGTAATTTAGTTGGTTCATTTTGTTCACTCGTTTCATAAATATTGTAGTCCAGGAACTTACTCTTAAGTAATCTGTTACAAATTTCTGAAGATATTGGCAAAAATATTCAAATCACATCTCTTCAAGCATCATCAAGTATTTTCAAATCTTCTCATCAAGTTTGACAGACAAACATTGATGGAAACCATACCAAGACCTGCATACTTTGCTTCGCTCTTTCTTTCTACTAGGTAAAGTTGTCCTTGCCTACGGTCTGTTCTAGAAGCTTCTTGGTGTCACATCTATCCCTCTTAAAATCTCTTGGAACAAAAGGATATCCCAAAGTCATAGATCAAAAATGTCAAAATCAAATGCAGTCAAAAGCACCAAGCAAACAAAATATTTTATTTTACACACTTCTTTGCCCCATCAACCTTCGGTGATAAGCCCACATCTCTTACTGGTGATGTGAGGTTGGGAAAGGAAAGAAGTGCCCTTACTCGCCTATATCTTGCCTTTGGTGACAAACCCATGCTTCTTACTAGTAGCATGAGGCAAGGTGTGGGGGGTCCAGTCACACAAACTAACAAATCTTGGTATGCTAAAAACACAAGTCAAATTCTGTTAAAAGAAGGGAAATATCCAAACATCTAAAATCCAAAGAGATCAAATCCTCAAAACCAGATTTTGTCAACCAGGTTGCCATTTATGAATCTAAGTCTAGATAAACTGAAAAGTAAGTGGCCTTCTAAGCTTGGTAGTAGTTCCGAGTAGGTGGGTGTGTAGGTCAAAATTTGGTTCTTGTCCTTGTTTTGTCTCTGTCTCTCATCATTCCACTCGAATCAAACTCATACAACTTGTGCCCTTCCCAATTCTTGGTGTTGAGCCCTCGCATCTTACTAGTTGCGTGGATTTGGGATCGGGGCAAGTTCATCTCTTTATCGCTACACATTCATCACATTTTGCCAACATAAGAAGAAATCATGATATTGCCCAAAGGGGCCAAAAGTTCAATATTACAACGTGTTTGTCATCACATATCAGCATTGCAAAAAAAAAAAAATAAAAATAAAGTAAAAACATTCTGTTTAACATTTGTTATCACTTGTCATCCATTGCATACATTATGAAGAGCATGTGAAAGTTGGCGGCATTTCGACACACAGGCATGTCAGGTATAGCCTCTAACTCCCCATTTTGGGACCGCCATACTCGGACCCAACGTTTTATGCCCTTCATGGCTAAAACGCTTCTCCGAGGGGGCAATATGTACGTACCCAAAATTGTATGTACTGCACCACCGAAAAGATGTTACAAGCGCCCCAATGATGATACAGGTCTCTTCGCAAGGTGTTCGGGATCCAGAAAAGCTTTACAGATATGCGTTAACATCCCGCATGCCTCGCTTTGCCCCCGCGCCCTTTGTTTTTCCCTTTCTTTCCTCTTTCTTTGGCTTCTTGGCCTTCAGTGACGAAACCGCCGCCCCGGGCAGGAGGCGGCCCGTGACCGCCGCCCGATCGGGAGGCGGTCCAGAACCGCCGCCCGAGCAGCAGGCGGCGGTCCCTGCGCATTTTCCAGAACGTTCTTTTGACGCGACCCGCGTGAAATATCAACGTTTTACCAACTTTTCTTTGCCGACTTAAGCATGCATTTATGTTTTTGCCGACTGAACAGTGTTTTATCTTTGTTTAATAGTGGGAGAGTTCAATTTGAACTTGCCTTCTGGTGTTTGTAAATGCTATAAATATGCATCTTGTTTACATACAAATGGTCTGAGTTTTGCCGAAAGGAAATGGCCACCATTTCCTTGTGAGAGTCTTCTCATTTTTCAGTGGTTTGGTCTGTTAGCTTGCTTAGGATTGATAGTATAGTTCATTACATGTTTAGATAGTATTGTTCAGCTGTTGGTAAGCCACATACCCATCTTGTGCAGGCAGTGCTGTTGTTTCACCCATGGTCTGGTTTGTTTTGGTCTTGGTTCTTCGTCCTGAGTCTTCATTCTTGAGCTTCAGTCTTCATACTACCCTAGATTTATTTTATGAATCATTTTATTTTAGCATGGTTTAGAATTTCGAGTATTTAGTTATGCCTCATCAGACACCGACAACGATCCTCGCTAGGAATCGCATGGGCCAAGCTCGCTCTCTTGTGCCATCCCTCTCCTACTTGTACTTCGTTGTATTTCTCTCAAGCTGCTATTATTCATTGTTTGAGTACCGCTGTTTATCATTTTGTTTTATCATTGCTGCAACAACCCCGCTAGGAATCGCATAGGCCAAGCTTAGCCGTTCACTTGCGCCATCCCTCTCCTACTTGTGCTTTGTGCCATTTTCACTTTAAAGTAATTGTCGCCCCAAAGCCTTCCCTTGCCGATGTTGCTATGCTCCTACTCTTCTCGGATTCACGTGAACATGCAAGAACGAAGAGATCACTCGAGGGGACAAGCTACAACACAACCGGATTTTCTCGCCGCAAATGCCAGTGTTTAAATTGTCAAAGTTATTATCAAATAGAGTAGTGAATCATTTTATTTCAGTTAAGCTCGCTTTCAATATTGCTAGGGAAGCTGTGGGGAATGATAGTTTCTGAGAAACTATGATTTGTTCCTCACTTCTGAGGTAGGATGAAGGTTTTCAATTAAGTTAATTAGTGTCTTTTATTTAGATTCACACATTCGCACAGTGAATAACCACACCAAAGTTATTTCACTTGTTTAGTTTTAGTATAAAGTAGTTTAATTGTTACTTGTAATTATAATGTTTCAATCGTATATTTTGTTTAGATTAGTTTCCCTTTCAATAGTAGTATAAATTGTTATTTTCAGTTTAAGTTAATTTGGAGATTCCATAACTAGATTAAACGCTTAAATTCTAGTTAGAGGGTAAATCACTAGGAATTTATGCTACCCGCTCATAGCCTCTAAATCTCCCATGGTTAGCCATAAGAAAGTTTTTGCCGATTTAGCTACCAGAGATCAAACTACCGATCTTACCACCGATCCTCCCATGGTTAGCCATAAGAAAGTCACTTGTCGATTCTCATCCTCATGTCCTTTCCCACCGTAGTAGCTTTTCTATCATAGAAAACTCGACCATAATCCTCGGCCGTGACTTCATCTAAGTCACCCGCATTTCAAACCACCACCTTATAGAGAGATGGATGTAGGTGTTCTCTTGCACGACTCTCTAGGAGGTCGGGTACTATTTTTAGGGAAGGTCACTTGTCGATTATCATCCTCGCATGTCACTTAAGATGATTTTAAGGTAAACACTTTGATGTATTTATGGGGATAATATCACAACAATACCGATAAGTTAAACATACACATTAATATCATGCAGAAATTACTAAATTTGCAATAGGGTAAGATGGTTAATTAGGGAATTCAACATTCACAAGATTAATGGAACATACAAAAGAATGCAAATAATTGGAAAGGAAAAAAATACTTCACATTCGGAGGAAAAGCTGGAAGAATTTTCTTATGCACTCCAAGTATCTAAAAGTCCTCATCTTTTGCTTTGCAAGGCACACAATATATAGAAAAATTAATTCACCCACCCTTCCTAAAAATAGACTAAAATTGTACTCACCCATGCATCCTATTTTTATCCTTTATTTACAAAGAGGCATTAATAGCCTTTGATTACATCACAATCAAATTGCAAGTTGACTGTTCTATTTTTAAGAAAATCATGGGTGAATAATTTGCTAATAATAAATCTTGCTTGATGAGCAAGTCTCCTTCCTTGTGCATGTAAATTTGTCTTCTTGTTTGTTCTGTCCTTTTGTGAAGGCATGCAAAAAAATACTCCTATGCAAGAAAATAAATAATCTTGATCTCCAATACTTAGCAAAAATGTCACCTCACTATGGGGACCACTAGGAGCACATGTGCAATCATAATCAACTCTTATTTGTGAAAAATAAGGTAATTAAGTCTTCAAAAGGTTGTTTGCATTCTGATGTTGACCTCTGCTCTATCTCCTTGTGATCACATGAAAAATTGCATTCCAAGTCATGTTCAAAATATTACATCAGTGGGGACCACTTTTGATTGTGAGCTCTTCTCTTTGTTTGGTTTTGCCACTTTTTGGACCTAGAAAATTATTATGGTTTTAGATACACATGGGTTTACTTTGCAAAAAGTTACCACACCATACTCACCACCTTTGATTAACACATGACCATCACGATTACTTGTCGGTTTTTTGGAATTTATAATGACTAAGGTTTAGAATTTACCTTTTGATGTTATCATGGGCTAAAAGGAGACCACTTTGATTAATTGGTTAGGCTATAGTCATTCACTATAGCCACAAGCCTAACTTGATTTGATCGGCATATAGGACATTGGACCACTTTTGGTAAGATCATTGCAATGCATATGACTTGGGCGACATTTTGGAATGTTCGGTGGATATCTGAATTCGTAAGGCTAATTGTAATGATATGTCAAATGCAATAATTTAAAAATAATATGGGTTAGCCCCTCGTGATGATGACTCACCCCTCCGATAATCTATCGGTGGCATCTACTAACTCAAGTTGAGTTAGGGTTTTGATGGAAATAATTGATTTGTGTACTTTTTGTTCTTACCTTTGATCTTCGTGTACATTACACGATTAGGTTTTCACCCTTCGCATTTAATGAGGTAGGTGACTATGGTTATGTTTTGAAAGCTGGTTATTGGTCTTTAACCATTGATCTCTATACTATTGGATCTTAGGCCTTCGATCTTTACCCATGGTTAGGGTTTGACCCTACTGATTAATTGGAAAGGTGTTATTGCTAACCATGGTGGTTTGCTTGAAAGTTGGTGTTGATGCAAGACGTTGATCTTCGTGTATTGTTTATTTTCTACCGTTGATCTTGTGGATCAGTGGTTGAGTTTCATTAACTCACCTCTTGAGTTTGCATGGTAAAGGTCACTTGACCTTAATGATCACTTCATTTGGAATTTTTTGGCTTGCGGGCGAAGGCCTGGATTTTTTTTTCTCGATGCCATTAGTGATCTATGTTTGAGCTCAACTCTTTTGCTATGTGCACTCTTTCATTCTTTGTTTCTTCGGGGCTCTCTGTGGTCTTATGACCACCATTTTCTGATTATTTGGAGCTCTTTGTACTTTGTAAGGTCTCACGATTTCTTGATCCCGAGCTTTCGATATGAAGCATTGTGGTCATGGCCATGTTTTTTTAAGCTTTGAGCTTGGAACTATGTTATTCTCTGGTCTCTATGAGTTTCCTTGAAATTGGCTGCCATTTATGTGGGCTTTTGAGCTTGGTTTCCTTAATACCATGTACTCTTTATGATGGCGTGATCATTGGTTTGAAGTTTTCACCAAACTCCTTCTCTACGAAATAATCTTTTGTCTTTGAGATTTTGTTTTGGGACATTTTGAAGGCTTTGATTTGAATTCATGACTCTGAGTTCCATCTTGATTCACTGACATCTATGGGAGAAGGTAAACTCATGGTTTCTCCTTAAATACTTGCCACTGTTTATTGATTATTGACTCTCTAAAACTGTAGATCTGTGCATTTCGAGATATGGGTATTCAGGTTTATTATCCCACTGCTCATTTATTTTAATGGCCACCTGGTAGCTTGGCACCTGTGTATTTACTCACTATGTGTTTTTAGATTTGAGAGCTTTGTCAAATATTTTACACCTTTTGACTTGATCTTCTGACTTCTTCTCTATATGAATTTTGTGCTTCACCACTTTGAGCTAGGGGTTTCATAATAATAATGCTCAATTTTTTAGTAGGGTCTTCAATTAACCCGTAAATGTTGCATTCTTTGATTATGGGTCTTGAGTTATCATCACCTCCTTTACTCTGAGCTCAAATTGATGCACTTTATCTAAAATTACAACTATACCTTAAATATGGGTTATCATAACTTTTCATAGCTTTTCATAGTTGTAGATGTTACTTGAATTGCTCCTGATATGAACTTCATGAGCTCATTTGAATGATGTTTTGAACTATAGTTTAAGGTTGAATGGTCACTTCGAATGATAAGATCTCAATTAATACTTTGATAGTACAATGACTCTTTCATGGAAATCTACATTGCTGGCCATCTTTTATTTGTATCATCCTGAGTTTGTACATAAGGGTTTGTTTTCTGTTTAACCCTAACTATATTCTATACTTATTACTACTCCTTCCTTGAAATTGTACTTTGTAGATAGTTACATATTTTGAACTGTATCTTGATAGCTATCATTTGTAACTCAGAGGATGGTTTAGTTGTTGTTTCATTAAGATGATTACATTGTATACTCCATATCATCATCCTTCTCTTTTGTTGTTGTGTTGAGCATAGGTTGTGACTTTGTCTTTATGAGTTGCAAACACTTGTTTATGCTGATATAATTTGATTATATAATCGTTCTGATGTTGTACAAGAACTGGAATTTGTAGATGTAGATGTAACATTGACTGTATAGCTTCCTTTTGAGTTCATGATGGGGAAAATTTGTTTCATTTTTCCCTCATTCATTCTATTATGATACTTTTGATGAGACTTCTAGCAGATTTATACAAAATAATGTCCTTTCTTCTTAGATAATTTCAGTTCTGCAATTGCTGAAATTGACTAAAAATATGTTCTTCACCATCTGTTGTGTTGATGTTCATTTTCTGTTGAAGCTCGTTGAATATTTTTGTTTTGGTTAAATATTGCATTTGATCTTCATTACAACTTTAGTATGCATGTTGGAAAATTTAAAATGTCAATTTTACATGGCGAAGCCCTGTCAAAATTTTCTTAGATTTCCTTCTTTTATTTTGTTTCAGTTGTAATAGATGTACTTTCTTGATTCAAATTACATAATGTATCACTTCTTCTATTGAAGTTGATTTGTTGTTGGAAGCTGAAATATGATAATTGTTATCTTGATCATGTCATGCTTTTCTACTTTTTTATTACTTATTTGATTTACATATAACTTTTAAAGCATGTATTAGTTTAAAAATAGCATGATGGAAAGATGTAAATGTCCATTTTACATGGTGAAGCCCTGTCAAAATTTTCTCGATTTCTTTCTCATTCTGTTTCAGCTGTAATCTTATCTTTCCAATTAACTTCAGCCTTTAAATTTTGATTCTTTTGCTTCACCTTTGAGTTGTATTATGAAACATGTACTTTTATTTGCAAGTCTCTCCTCTGATCTGCACTATAACTTCTTCTATTTCTAGAATAGCTACTAAACTTTGAGTTGCATTCTTCCTTCATACCAGTATGTACTTGTGACTTATCTACTTCATGTACCATAGGATAGAAGACATTTGAACTTTGCAATATTTATCTAACAGAGGGATTGTAAGACATGCTTTATTTTCTTCTTGACTGCAACTTGTACCGGTGCACTCAAGAAATCAGTTAGAAAATATTTAAGCTTTTTGGCCTCTCTTATGTTCCATAGTTTTACTTTTTCTTATCTCTTCTTAATGCCAAGTGAGTAAATCATGGATGTTGTTCTGAGAAAAATACTTAAACAATTATGCCTCATATATTCATGTAATTTATATCTCCTATTTGTTAAGAGATCCATCTTCACAAATTTGGATTGTATAGGAATATGGATTAAGCCTGAGATCACAACTAACAGTTTTCTCTTTTTTGTTTTCAGGCACAGTGCTTTCAAAGATGAAGATTGAGATGGGACAAAGCTAGAGATGGAGATGCCTCAACTGAAGAAGAAACCCTAAGGCAATGATGGGTTCATTCATACTCCTTTATTTTCTCTTTCATGCATATGTACCTCTTACTTTAGTAGTTGTATTTTACTTTTTAGTTACATCCCACGGCTTGTGTGGGAACATTTGAAATTCCTTATGAATAAAAATTGAATTCTGAAAATTGATTTGTGTATTTCTTTTTGCATTTCAAATTTCTATATGGATTGTATGATGAATTAAACAACTCAATAATATAATTGAATGTCTTAATCATGAAGGAAAGAACCTTAAAATACCTGTAACATTTAGCAATGAACTTTGATTGTTGCAATATGTAATTATGATTGTTGTTCCAAAACTTAACACTTCATCTATTCTGTAATTCAATGTCTTCATCAAGATAACACATCTGTCCTTCGGGGCTTTGTGTTCTTTTTCTGAAGATAGTCATGAAATTGCAGACTATGTGATCTAGTTACATTTGTAACAACACACATAGCTCTGATTTCATGTAATCATTAATTAATTCAACGAAACAATATTGAATGAAAGAATATCCCTAGCTTAGGTCCATTTCACCAATGCCATCCATTGTAATGAAGTTTCAAGTTTCCCATTTTGCACAAGTGCAAAAATTTTCAATAGTTACTTGTAAATATTGGATCACAATCACTTACTATAATTTTGGCATCTTTGTGGAGCTTTTGAATTATATCCATAAAGAGATGACAACTATACTAGTTGTGAAAGGATGAGCCATGGCCTTTGAAATGACCATATTTGGTAAGTTTATCCACCACAAACATGATGTTACTTTTTCCTTCGATTTATGTAATCCCGTGATGAAATTCATTGAAAGCTCTTCCCACCTCTCACTAGTAAGAGACAGAGGTTGGAGCAGACCATGTGTCTTAATGGTCTCACCCATATTTTGTTGGCAAACCAAACATTATGCTACAAATTTTTAAACATCTCCTTTCAACCTCTCCTAAAATAAATCTTGCATAAATCTATGATAAGTTTTTAGGAACCCAACATGGCCACCTATTGGATGAAAAAGTATCTTTAAAAGAACATGGTGTTTAAGAGTAAAGTTATTACATAGATCTAACCTATCTTTGTACCACAATGTATCCCCTTTCCATGTAAATTGATTTGATATGGATAGATCTACTGGAGATTCGAATGAGAGTATGTCTTGTTGAATCTTTTTCCATTCTTCCTTGCTTGATCTACCCAATCTACCTTTAGTATAGAAATGGAATATAGCAATGCTTCTATGGAATCATACCTCCTAGATAGACCATCACCGATCAAATTTTACTTCCCTTTCTTATAAAAATCTCAAATTCGTATCTCAAAGCATCTTAGTGACCCATTTTTGTCGTTCTTTTGAAGATAGACGTTACTCTAAGAAATATTTCAAACTATCATGATCTGTTTTTACCTTAAAATGTCTATCCATCAAGTATATGTTCTCTCTAAAGTGAACCCTATAGAGAGATGACTACAGTGTTCTAATCTTCTCTGGATCTCTCTCTTTTGTATATACAATGGAAACACCTCAACTCTGTGGGGTATACCTATTTTCAGGTGAGTCTACAGTATCAAGGTCGGTTCCTTTTTATGTATCCTAAACTGATTTTATTGGGTCCGAGGGTAAAAAGATGACTACAAATGAATTGAAAACTGGGGTGATACACCAAACTTGTTGAGGTTTTTGGTGAGTACATGTACTATTAATTTGAGAATGAATTCGGATGCACAAACCAAATTTTTAGTAGAATATTAAGGCAAACACTTAATGTATTGAAGGAATGATTCACAAAAATAATGTTAAGATAAACATGCACACTAATATCATGCAGAAATTACTAAATTTGCAACAAGGTAGGATGATTAATTAGGGAATTTTAACATTCAAAAGAAATTTATAACGTATACACAAGAATACAAATAATTGGAAAGGAAGAAATTAATTCTCATTCAAGGGGAAAAAATGGAAAAATTTCTTCAACACTCATGTGTGAAAAATTCCTCCCTTGTGCTTTGCCAATGCACACAATATATAGCAAAATTATTCATCCCACCCTTCCTAAAAATAGACTAAAAATTATACTCGCCCATGCATCCTATTTTTATCCTTTATCATGAATAAATAAAGGAATAAAAATAAACATGCTAATACAATGAGGCATTAATAGCCTTGGTTACAAAAATATAACTTAGTCAAACTCGTAGTTGACTGTTCTATTTTTAATAAAGTTAGATGAATAATTTGGCTAATAATAAGCTTTGTTTGATGAGAAAGTCTTCTCCAATACATGAAATCTCTATCTTCTAGCTGATGATGTGACATCTACAACTTGATCCACTTGTAGTGATAATATTAGCACTTTTTAATCCTCCCCCTTAGATGCACATGCAAAAATTAATCTTCATATGTGAGAAAAATAGTTATTTTATTTTGACACTTTACTGAGGTATTCACCCATGCATTCATCCTAATGGGGACCACTTGTAATCCTGATGTTGACATCTACTCTATCCTCTTGTGGTCACATGTGAAATTGACTCCTATGCAAATGGAAATAATGCCTTTGTTTTCAGCTCCCATGTGGGGACCACCTATGCAGATATAGTAATAGAGCTTCTCCCTTTTATACAGATTACCTTAGCAAAGTTCGAGGTATACTTTGGAAGTTTAATGTACATATCTCCAATTTTGGCATTACATCTATCTTGAGTGTATCACTTGTCACCTCCATGCATTGTTTATTAACCTATGGTGACATTTGGTTTTTGAATGATGCTTGATAATTATAAAGTAAACCTTACCTTTTAGGTAATCATTGTTGTCGGCATTCCATCATGATGTTTGGACTATAGTTTGGGACCCTTTTTATAAGTCAATGCGAATAATTTAAAAAAATATGGGGCAAACCCCTCATGATGATGTCTCGTCCCTTCTATGTCTATCGGTGGCAATTGGACTAATTTGGGTTAGGTTCTGAAATGGTGTTAAGTTACTTTTCTTTGATGCGGACCGTTAATCCTTGTAATGTTGATTTTCAACCATAGATCCTTATGTACCCTCGGATAGGGTTTCAACCTTGCAATTAATATGGTTGGTGATTGTGGTTATGGCTTACATTTTCTTCAAACTTTATGAATGGTTTATTGCCATTGATCTTGTGTACTTGTTAATCTTGAACCGTTTATCGTAGCTTGGTCATTGGCTTGGGTTATCATCGATGCCATCAATTTTTTGATCGTTGATTTGGTACTTTGCATCTTTCCACCGTCGAGATTAAATTCGGTTGGCATGGAAAGTTAGGTTTTCAAATTTGTCGAGTTCACTTGGTAAATGTGTAGATCCTATCTCATTTTTAATTTTACATTGTGGAAGAATAGGGAAAAGCAACTGGAAAATGTTTCCCAAACCGCTATTGATGATCATCTTGAGATCTCGGTTCCTCTATCTATTCGAGGCACAACACATGCATTTTATCATTCTATGAAGCTCTATGAGTGTAAATACTTGCATATTTCTGTCATTTCTCGCTCTTTTGAATTCCATGGAAGATCTTTAGGAGATTCCCACCATTTTTGTGATATTTGTATCACTTTGTTTGATGAAGGGATGGTAATTTTTTGATCTCTAAGCATCATGCAACTTCTTCGTCATTGCCACTTTGACTTTAATATATACTGATACTTTGTTCTTTCTTCGCATTTCTTCTATGATTTTGTGGTATATTTATGCATGGCCAACACTTTCGAGATCAAAAGTATTTCTAGGTCTTTGGTGAATCGTTATTATTTCATTGGAACCTTGAGTTCTCTGTTTCTAGTTTCTGCGAGGCCATTTCTAGCAATGGTAAGTCAAAAATGACACCATAAATTTGTGTTTTCCTTGATGCAAAAATGAGTATCATTTTTTTCTTGCTATGATAGATTTGCGACTCCATTCTCCCCTGGTTCTTATTTATTCTTATCAAATTTTAATAACCTGAACACTTAAAAATTAATGAAGCATTATGTATCTCCTCTGGCTATTTCTTGAACTACTCTGTAAGACGACCATTGCTTTGTGATGGGGTGTTCTAGTTTTTCACGATTTGAAGATCTCTTTTTTTTTTATATGTTTGTAGTTATGGGTTTTTGTCCATTGAAATATCTTGGTATTTTGTTCCAATGGCCGTCATGTATAATTTGCATTTGACCTTATAACTTGGGGTTAGGTTCCTTCTAGGAGTTTTTGTTTGGTTTGCCAATGCATTGACACGATTTTGAACTGGGTGTTTCTTAATCTTGCTCAAATTTGTCTTCTAAACTATGATTCTTAATCTTGGTTCTCGAAGCCGTTGGAACATAATAATTAAGTGGTTTGGCCAACCCTTAATTTATATGGGTCCATCACTAATATATAGGTTAATATTTAATAATATGAAATATTTATATTCCTATTATTAAATATGCTAACCTAGGTATATACTTTTAGGTTAAATATTTAATATCATGAAATGATTCTATTTCTAATATTAAATATTATAAACCTAGGTGTATGTGTCAACCATTTATGTTGAAAAGGTGGGTCGGGAGACATACCCAATCACCTTATCTAAAAAGGACTATAGTTTCTCATTTGATATATTCAGGAAATATATCAAAGGTGTGCAAATAGAGTGATTTGGTTTTACCCTTGGTAAATAGGGTCTTAAAGGAGGAGATGATCTTACTAGATGTAAAATAAGTTCTCTCGAAGTGAAAAGTTAGTTTCAAAGTGGTTTTATCCTATTCGAGTTTTCCACTATAAATATTGTGTCACCTATGTTATTTATTTCATGTAAGTATTTCTTAATTTATTTATGTTATGATGTAATGCTTATTTAAATATTTATTTTAAAATTATATAATATGTAAGTTGATTAAATCCGTATTTATTAGAATCCTCAAATTCTAACATGGTAGAGTGAGGTAAATTAAATAAATTAAGATCAAATGTTTTATGTTTTATTTTTTAATTTTTACGGGTTTTTTCAACCAATCTAGAAGGGTATTTAAAATAACCAGCCCCTTCTTTCCATTTTGCAACCTAAAATTCTTTCTTTATGAAGAGTCAAGGTGAATTCACGGTGGAAAATTTGGAAACTTCTTACCTTCGAAAACTTGTGTACAAGTAAGGGTAAAATATTTGAAATATTTTTCGATAGTTTTCATATGTGCGAGATAAATGATATTAAACCTAAAATTCAAAATAAAATGAGGAGGAGACCAGTCCATGGAAATAGGATTTTGAAATTATTTCATTGGACGGGTGAAATTGATTGTCCCCTCTATTCACATGTGGAATCATGCCCCTGGTAAAAATTCACTTTCTATTTTAACCTTAATGTGTTTTCAAATAATCTTCTTGTGTCCTTTGGACCCCTTCTAATAAAATTTAATTTGAAAAACTATAAGTTTATAGTTAATCAATAACTATATTCTTTAAATAAAAATATAATATAAGATAAAGTTTATATAATAACTTATATAAACATCATATTAAAATATATATAATTTAAAAACTATTTATTAATGAACCTAATTTATATAAACTATAATCTATAGTTCAAACCAAACTATATTAATAAACCTATATGTTTGAAAATGGTGGCTGCCATGATAAATTATTTAAGTAATTTATATAATACTTCTTTCCTTACAAAATGGGGCGGTTAGGTAGAATTGAGGTGGCTTAAATAAAACCAACTCCTAAATTTATTAATTGTCCCTCATTTAAGACCACCTCATTTTATGGATTATGTTTTATTTAATAATAACACTTCTTTATAAAAATTTAATGGATTTCCATTTAACATGGCCACCTAATACATGACTTTCTTTGGTTGATATGTGCCTTTGTTTTGGCATAGGTATAAGTGTTGGGTTTTAATTTTCACTTTTTTGGTGGCCCACATAAAACTCTCCACGTTGAGACTTAAAACTATTAAGAATTTGTTAGTGCAAAATCAAAGCACCCCAAATTGACCTTCGGACACTGTAGTTTAGCAATGGGTCATTTTTGTGTGATTTCGATAACATTGGATCATCCTGGTGTGGGACCTGCAAACTTGGGATGATCCTCCAAAGAAGGCTGGTTCCTCTTCCTAAACTACCCGCCACAAGCTACTCTAGTGTAGGAAGACTAATCTAACCCTAATCTAACTTTCCAAGAAGACAAGGAGAGAGAGAAAACAAGAAAAAAGAGCCTACACTAAAATGGTGATACACCAAAGAAGGAAAATTTTGATCATCTACTAGAAATACCATGGAACAAGAAGAGGTGAGCAATGGAGAGGATGGACAAGTGCATCACAAAACAGGAGATGGATTTCACATAGAAAATGTCCCAAACCCCATGAACACAGCTCCAAAACCTGAAATGAACATTCAAAACATACATAGATCCCCCGCAATGAAGAGAGGCAAGAAGAAAACCAAAAACGAGCAAAGGATGGACAAATGCATCACAAAACACGTCTTTTATTGCTCGGAATTTACACAATGCAAAATTTCACGGGTAAAAGGAAAAAAATACCATTTACAAAGCGGGGAGGAGGTTCAAATCCCACATTCAACCACGGAGAAGAAAGGGAAGGGGGAAGAGAGGAAAACAACCAACCTTTTTCAAAATGAGCCAAATCTAGCTTTTATCGCTCGAGCGAGAATGCAAAAACCAAAAATGTGGGAAATTTTGATTTAAAACTCCAACCACCAACAAGATCCATTTAATTAGAATATAAAATGATGTTTTTCCATGTAAAATCCCATACTTCATTGTACATTTATTTGTAGAGCAAACCAGAGGCCCATAATTCATTAATTTTGGTGGTTGGGGTCGTTTTCTACATTTTTCATGCTAGAGACATTTTCCCATTTTTCCCGCATAAAACTCCATAAAAAATCAAATTTAAGGGTACATCATGTAGAGGATTGCAATAGATTTCCATTGATACAAAAATAGTGAAAATCCGATCTCTATATCGAAAGATATGGCTCTTCGAAGATTTAGGGAAAAAAAGGGAAAAATTCGGATCTGCGGGCCAAAATTTGACCTTTTTCCTTTTCCAACAATCCTCTTTGGTGCCGCTGCTCCAATGACATGTGGCACTTTCTAATTACTCCATGGGTCTCAAAATCACATTCTGCCCATTTTTCCCGTAAGGGAAATTTTTTCCAAGGTCGTCCGTCGATGAATTCCCCGTCGCTGATGTGGACACGTGGCACCCTTTGATTAGTCGGTGGGGATGCGCTTCCATTGTTTCCTTTGACACATTTTGACCAAAATCCAAAAATTGAAGTCTCTCCAAGACCTCGACGCTCCGCCTCGACACGTGGTGCATTCTCGATTAATCGCGGGCCTCAAACAATTTATTTTACTTTGCGGGATTTCGGGCCAAAATTTTCCTTTGAGTTTTTGTCCAAAAGGGCTAAGTGCCAAAAATTTTCCTACCAGCCCGCTAGTGCATTTACTTCCCCTTCATTGGCTGTGGGCTACAAAATAAATTTGCACTTTTTAGCCAAAGGGCTAGGTGGGAAACTTTCTCCATGCGGGTCCACCTTGTGAAAATGTTCCCTCAACTCTGTCAATCCGTAACTCAAAAAATACGGGGAGTTATGAGGACTTCTTTACCTTTTGGAAAGGGAATAAATTCTCTATCTGTTAAAGCCATTTCCAGAATCTTTTGAGTGCTCAGAATGTGTGGAAATTGAATTTGAAGCAAAAGGAAGGAAAGAATGAAGGAAAATTAGCCAAAATAAGTAGGGGCTCATTTAGGATAACATCAATCATTGTATGACAAAGGAAGTATTTGCAAAATTAATGTCACATGTAATTATAATCTTCCCCTCACACTATTTAATATGCCCCTACTTGCACTATTTAGTCTCGTGCTAGGAATATAATTAAACCAATGTACTCGGTATGTTAGAAGGGTGTAACATGAATTTTTTACCTTGGGATAAATATAACATTACTCTCTTTTGCATTTGAGAACGTTACTTGATGAAATGGTAAGGAACGAGAATAGGGATTGTTTTATTGGTGATCAAATCCCACGTTTTCATTTTTTTCCTTGTATGTTTCCTTGTATGAGGCTTTAGTCCCACACTGGGAAATCCATAATTGTTTTGAGGCTTTCTAATCCTTTCTCTCTCCTTATTCAAAAGGGGTTGTGGGCATTCCCTTTGTTGTTTTGTTGCATGTGTCTAACTTACGGGATATTTGACCATTATTATGTTATGAGGTAGGTTGACATCGATCAAGCCATATGTTTAAAAGGAAAGTTAGCTGTGGGAATGTTAATCATGTGACCTACCTAGCTCGAGTGAGGTCTAATGTCAACATGGATAAAGAAATAAAAATTATTGAAATATGACCACAATATGCACTTGAACGATAAGGGGATGGTTTGTAAATTGTTTTTTTATATTTTTCCCTCTATAAAACCTATTTTTTATCGAAACGTTGATTGTATAAATTTTCGTAATAGTTATTATTTTTGCTCACAAAGAGTTGATTTTGTCGATTTCAAAGGAAGAAATAAATCAGAGATTGTGTTTGGCCTTGACGGGCTCTCGCCCTTGACCCCACCCTATATCGCAATAGGGAGTGTGCTGGGGGTGCTTGAGCCGGACCCGTGAAGGGTACTTCCCTCGATCCCACTCGAGGCTTCCGCCATCAGACCCCCGCTCCCGATCTTATGTTCGCACCTTTTGTGAACAAATCCTCACCTTTATGTATGCAAGAAGTATTAACAGATGATGTTATTGAATTTGATTTCTTATTCTTAGCTAACTCAAAATAATTATAGTATAATTTTTTATAAGATAAATGAGTTAGATGTTACTAGTTGAAAACATACAAAAATAACTTATATATGTTTAAAGTTTTTTGCTTCAGGTTTCCTAGTAGTTTATTCAAAAATAGAACTGTTGTTCATTTTTGGCAAAAAAATTTGATCATATATGACATATATAGACACTTCAATTTACCACTTATGAAAAGTATTGAAAGATACTTACATGATCATTGTTTGAAGCAAAATCCATGGGAAGTGTCCACAGTTAGTGGATTATGTTTTCAAAGACATTTAATGATTATTATTGATTAAATTGATTATCTATTTTATCTATCAAGTCTTATCTCATTTATAAAGTCTTAGAATAGATAATGGGGTGAATATGTTAGTAAAGCATTTGAAATTTTTTGTATTGATTGTGGTATTTAAAGGGAATTAACTTCTCCGCATTCTCCTCAATCCAATGGTGTTATAGAACATAAGAATATGACTATTTTAGATATGGATTTCACTATGCTTCAATCTTCTCGCCTTCCCAAATTTCTATGGGTAGAAGCAATGAACACATGAGTCTACATTCTAAATAGGGTTTCCACATAATTTATTCATCTTTAAACTCCTCTAGAAAATGGTCAAATCAAAACTGATATTTCTCATCTAAAAGTTTTTGGTAGTTCTGCTTCTTTATACATTCCTAAAAAGAAAAAAAAAACTTGATATGATAATTTTTCTTTTGTTTTCATTGGATATGGTATTAACAATGCAGGTCTAAGTATTTACGAATTCGCAAAAAGGGAAGGAACTAAAAACCGCAATGTGGTAGTTTTGGAAAAATGTTTTTGTTCATCTGATAATGGTAAAGATGTTCCTAACTCCGTCAATATTTCTAATGATGGTTATAATTCAAATAATGAGAATATAGTAAATGGTCATGATGATGTTTCTTGTGTTGATACTATAGATGCTTCTGAATCTCCTAACTCCCTAGTTAAGAAACCAAAATGGGCTTAATCTGTGTTAGAAAGTTCTAATCCTATTGATCTTAGGAAAATGATCAGAAGACATGACACATACCATGCATTAATGACCTTGTATGAACTTGATCTACAAAGTTTTGAAGAAGCTTCTTAAGATGAGAAGTGGATCAATGCAATGCAGGTTGAATACAATGCCCTAATTCAAAATCAAACTTGGGAGTTGGTTCCACCTCGAGAAAAAGAAGTATTATAGGGTCTAGGTGGTTATACAAAGTAAAATATAATGTTGATGGTAGTATTGACAAACATAAATCTAGTCTTGTCATGCTAGAGGTTGCACTCAAAACCCAAGATTGATTATGTTGATAAATACTTGTATGGTTTAAAACAAGCCCTTAAAGCTTGGTATGTGAATTTTTTTCCTTCTTTAAATTAGGTTTTGTTAATTTTTATTCTAATAATGATATATTCACTAAGTAATAAGGATCACATATTATCATTATATGTATATATGTTGATGATTTTCTTATGACTGGTGATAATTATGATTTAATTCATAGGATTAAAGAGAAATTGAAGAAGATTTTGCAAATGAATGAGTTAGGTATCTCACATCATGTTCTTTGTATGATCGTATTTCATTCTATTGTTATTTTTAAAAACACAATATGAAAGCATTATATTGAAAAAGTTTCTTATGATTGATTGTAAACCATTTTATACTTCAAACGGAAGTTGGAATAAATATTGATCCTATTTTATATACATTGTTAGTTGATAGTTTGATTTATCTAACTATAACTAGATCAGATATTTCCTATATAGTAGGAATTACTTCAAGGTTTATGCAGAACCTTTTTAGAGATCATTGGAATCTTACAAAAAAAAATTAGATATATTAAAGGAATAATCAATTATGGGTTGCATTATACTAAGAATAAAAATGCTATCTTATATGGATTTTTGATTCTAACCATACTGATGTTGTGTTATAAAATATATTGGATATGTGTTCAATTTTTTTGGTGTAGGAACCATTACTTGGAACAAAAATGTAATCAACAGTCTCCATTTCTTCTACTGAGGCAAATAAGTACAATGGAAGAAGTAAAGAATCCATGTGGCTATAACGGTTGTTGGTAGAGATACACATGGAAGTTAAAGGAAGTATTCCTCTTCTATGTGGTGGTCAGAGTTGTATTACTCTTGATTAAGAATCCAGTTTAACATCAGAGGATGAAGCATATTAAGATACATATACGCTTCACCCGTGAGAAGGTGCTAAGTGATGAGATAAATCTCAAGTTCATGTTGACTGAAGAGTAGGTTACATCTTCACAAATTTCCTAAGGGTTGCAAAGTTTTTTCACTTTCATGAAAATCTTGGATTGTCGGAGTTTCCATTGAGGGGGAGTGTGCATGACAATGTCACCTCCTAATGGAACTTGGTTTTTTTAAAAATACCTTCGGGCAAGTGTAAAAATACCTTCAAGCAAGTGTAAAAATACCTTCACGCATGTATACCTCGGTTTATTTTTTAGAAAGAAGTGTAGAAAGATCTTAAAGGTAGTCTTCAGTAAACTCTTTAGTGTTATTGAGTTTACTAGTAAACATCCAGTAAAAGCATATTTTTAAGGAGGTCCTTAGTTGTAAAAGGCTCCTATATGCTTGGGTTCAATAACCTTTTATGAGAAACTGTGAGAACATGTAAAACTCACAAATCATACTTAGCCACTGATCATGGGATGATCTTCAGGATTCAAAATCCTTTTGTACAAAAAGGTAAATTGAGTATGATAAAGGTGTTATAATTCATTCAACTGATATGCTATTATAAAACCTTTATGGTTTAAGGATTATAAAGCCTATAGTGTACTACATGCAGGTAATCTATTGGCATATGTTATGTTATCCCACTTAACATTAAAGGGGAGTGTTGGAACATAATGATTAAGTGGTCTAGCCAACCCTTAATGTATATGGGTCCATCACTAATATATAGGTTAATATTTAATAATATGAAATATTTATATTTCTATTATTTAATATGTTAACCTAGATATATACTTTAGGTTAAAAATTTAATATCATGAAACAATTATATTTCTAATATTAAATATTATAAACCTAAGTGTATGTGTCACGGCCGTTTAGGTTGAAAAGGTGGGTCGGGAGACATTCCCAATCACCTTATATAAAAAGGACTTTAGGTCCTTATTTGATATATTCGGGAAATATATAAAAGGTTTACAAATCAAGTGATTTAGGTTTACCCTTAGTAAATAGGGTTTTAAAGGAGGAGGTGATATTACTATATGTAAAAGAAGTTCTCAAGTGAAAGGTTATTTTCAAATTTATTTTTACCCTATTGAGGTTTTCTATTATAAATATTGTGTCACTTGTGTTATTTATTTCCGTAAGTATTTCTTAATTTACTTATGTTATGATGTAATGTTTATTTAAATATTTATTGTAAAATTATATAATATATAAGTTGATTAAATCCATATTTATTAGAATCCTTAAATTCTAACACAACCACTATGAGGTTATACTCATGCTTATTTACGATTCTTTGAACTTTATGCGAATATTCAGATTTGTTTATGATGAAATAAAGGTTGTCATTGTTGTCAAGGGTGAGCTTTTGAAATGGGTATTCTGCATTAGTTTCTTTGTTCCATTTTTATTGTTACATGAAATTTCTGGTGGGTTTGGAAACCCTAGATTCATGGGGAATCAAACTTTATTAGCTGGTTCATGTTTGCATTGTTGATTTCATACTTCTATGCCATTATAATTTACATTGGGATTTGCTTCATATTTTGCTACAACTCGATTTACTGATATCTCCATCTAGGTATCTCCTTTCGATGAGGTTAATGGGATCTTTCGATGCACTGTGCTTTATTCCATTTTGGTATAACTGCCACCATGAATATTAACCTGGAGCTTGTATTTCCTCATTATTCAAACTCCACTACTCGTATTAGAGTTTTTTCTGCCATATGGGTAGCCATGATTTGATAAGAAAATATGCTTTACTTTGTTGAGGTGCCATTGTTGATTTTTCAAAGGCTTCACTTGTACTATTTTGCACTGACTTGACTAGACGCCCGAGTTTTTGAATCTGCTCTTTTGTGATCATTCATCTGCAATAAGTGATATGAGAGCTTGAGGGCATTCTGAAAATTTGTAACTAAAATAATATTCTTCTCTTTAGCTATCTCACAACTGGATGACTATTATTTGATTCTTCTTACAGTTTGAGGTCACTTGAAAACTGAAATTTCTACTGTTTATGAATTGTCTTTTGTACTTGATCAAATTTACATGAAGAAGACATTGCCACCATTATTAATTGGAAAAGTTGTACTTCATGTAATACATGGCATATTTCCTTAATTTGGCCTAAAATGAACAATAAGTTCCTATAATGAATAGTGAAATCTAAATATTTTGTAACTCTTATGTAGCATTACTTAATAAGTTCTACAAATTGAAAACAATTGTAGCTCTCCTTTCTGCTCTTATAAATATGAACATGCTACATTATTCTTTGTTCAATCTGAGTTGAATTTTTGCAATACTTCTCCTTATTCAGATTACTATTTGATTAGTACAGAGTTTATCTTTTGTCACAACTTTCAAGCATGTATTAGTTGTGAAATAACATGATGGAAAGATGTAAAATGTCTATTTTACATGGCGAAGCCCTATCAAAATTTTCTCATATTTTCTTTTCCATTCTGTTTCAGCTATAATTTCATCTCAATTTTTGAGTTAATCCTTTTAATGTGAGCATGGAACTTGTATTCCAAACCAATGTTGAAGCCATATACTTCTTCTAAAAATTACTTGATCACTCTATAAGTTTCTACTTCTTTCTTTTGATACTTCTTAAATGTAGACTATAATTTGTATTTCTTGTAGACCTGTATTCATATAAATAGCTCTTCATGTAAGCTTGTAAACTACAATTAATGAGTGAGTATGACCTAAAAGTATGATCGAATACTGCTTGATTGAAAACCTCCTCTGCTGATGTATGACTGATGCTTCCATTATTGGTTGATGCATCTTAGATCATTATACTCTAAAACTTTGTTTTCTTTTGGATGCAATATTTACTTGATACTGAATAATATCCATTATGAAAACATAATTGTTGAAGTATGAAACCTGAAGGATTGCTATAAAATTTACTGGAAGTTTGTGTTTCATATGAATGTTGGATGTTCATCATTTAAGGAAACAATCGAGGCTTGTTTCAGTCTTGTGGTTCTTAGCCTTGTATCATAATTTTATTTGTTGTTCTTGATGGTGATCCTTTGAATGGATTAGTGTGTAAAGCTGAATATGTTGACTCTTGATAAGATGTTCTGTTTCAAAAAGCATGATATCTAAAACCTTCCATATCTCTTGTTCATTTCTTTTCTGTCCTTGCTTAACATGATTAATTTCTTCCTTTATTACAACATGTACTTGCACATCTTAGAAAATAGTTAGAAAAGATTTAGGCTATTTGGCCTCTCTTGTATTCCGTATTTCTTCTTTTCTCTTCTCTTTCTTTAGTGATTATGAGGACCACATGTGTTGTTTATGGAATAGTATTCTTTATCTGCTATGCATTTATCTTTTTCTGTAATCATACCTCCTGATATCAGGAGATTCATTTGCACGAAGATAGACAGTACAAGAACATGATTTAATCATGAGCTCATGACTGATAATCTCTTCTCTGTTTGTTTTTCAGGTATAATGTAGTGTTGAATAACAAGGATGAAGATGGAGCAAAAGTTGGAGCGAAGATGGAGCAGTGGGACCAAAAACAAGGCAATGATGGATTCCTTCATATTATTTTGATTTTATTTTCATGCACATGCACCTTCTATTTCAGTAGTTATGATGTTCACTTGAGTCACATCCCACGGATTGTGTGGGAAACATTTGAAATTCCTTATGAATAAAACATTGAATTCAAACCGAGTTGTGTACTTCCTTCTCGCATTTCAACTTTGTATATGGATTACATAATTAATTAAACAACTCAATAACATAATTGAATATATTTAATCATGAAGGAAATAAATTTAAAATACTGTAACCTTAGTAATTAACTTTTGCTGATTGCTACAATCTGCAACCTTGGTTGTTGTTCCAAAAATCAACTTTTCACCTATTATGTATTTTTCGTTTTCATCAAGATAACACATTTGTCCTTTGGGGCCTTTGTGTTATTTTGTTGAACACAACATAGAATTGAAGACTATGTGATTTGTTAAATTTTTAATAGCACACATATCTACAAACTAAACGTAATCATCAATTGTTGCAACTAAAAACATAATAATACATCTTGTAATGTATTCCCCTAGTCGGAGTTCACTTCACCAATGTTATTCATCATAATGAAGTTTCGAGTTTCCCATTTTTGCATAGGTGCAAAAATTGTCAACAATATGTTCTCCATTGTTTGAATGCATGTAGTATTGCCATCATTTCCTTCTTATAGGTGGTCTTTAACAAATTATTTCCTTTTAGTTGTCACTCTCTACAATGGAATTGCCTTGCGCATAAGTATCTTGCTCCGATTCCATTTCCCGAAGCATCACACTCAAATATGAAAGTTTTATAGAAATTTGAACTTGCCAATACTAGAGTGGTGCACATAGCCACTTTCAATTTTTCAAATTCCCTTGATGCTTCTGAATTCCACTAAAAGGATTCCTTCAATAAATTTGTGAGGGGTTTTGCTATCTACCATATTGTTGTAAAAATCTGCAAAGTAGCCTTTGTGAGACCTAAAAACCTCGTAATTGCTTGAGGGTTCTTGGGATTTCCCATTCCACCATGTCTTAGATCTTGTGAGGGTCCACCTAAACACCTTTGTGAGAAAATATATGGCCAAATTATTCCACTTCCTATAACCCAAAATAACACTTCGAAGGCTTGGCATAAATTTGATGTTTCTCTAAGACTTTTAAGAATATATTGACTTATTGTAAGTGTATCTCCCATGATTATTTTTAGATGAGTATATCATCAAAAATACTAAGACAAAATTTCTTAAGAATGGTCTAAATACTGAATTCATAAAAATCTTGAATGTGGAGGAAGCATTGGTAAGACCAAAGGGCATCACTAGGAATTCATAATGGCCTTCATGAGTTATAAAAGCTATCTTATGAATATATTATTTCTTTACTCTAATTTGGTGATACCCAGAATGCATATCTAATTTTCTAAAATAAATGGCACCATGCAACTCATCTAATAAATCATCAATGATAGGAATAGGAAACTTATCTTTGATAGTGAACTTGTTGAGCTCTTGGTAGTCTGGACACGTGCCATCTTCCATCCTTGCGATGCACCATCACCACTGGAGTAAAATAGGCACTCTAAGCGTGACTAATAATACCATTTCTAGAATTTCCTCTACCATCTACTCGATCTCACTCTTTTGCACATATGGGTATATATAAGGCCTGATGTTGGGAGTTTGGCTTCTTGGAATCAATTGAATGGCATGATCATGGTCTCTTTCAGGAGGAAATCATCTTGGTTCCTTGAAGACAACTTCATGTTGATCAATAACCTTCTGAAGATCAGGATGCAATACCTTCATTTACGATTTGCAATTCCATAGAGAACAAGAATTATACAAAACCTTCAGACCCCTTTTTAATAATCTTTACATATGATTAGAACTCACCACTATAGGATCTTTAGCTTGTAGACCTCGAAGTTAAAATTTTTTACCCTCAGAATGAAAGTGCATGAAAAATTTCTGGAAATTTATCTCTATGGTGCCCAAAGTTGTGAGCCACTGAACACCTAAGACAATATCAACTCTACCCATGGGGAAAGAAAACATTGTAGATTCTAATGTGTAGTCACCCATCATGAGTTTGAATTTATGGCATTTACCTAAACATTGGAATATGCCACCATCTGTAATCATTACTTGAAATTTAGGTGTTGGGTAGATGAAACAATTTAGTCTTATTGTCAGCTTATGATTGATGAAATTATGTGTGCTCCCTGAATCAATCATTATTGTTACCTTCTCGCTTCTTAAGATAACCCATGACCTGAAGGGTTTTGGAATAATATAACCTGATAGAGCATGGCATGAAATAGTAGGCTAGGGATACTCAGATTCTTCCTCTAATTTTTCAACTTCCTTTGTTGATGTTTCCTCATATTATTCCTCATTACCCGACCCTTCAATCTAGAAATTTTTTTTTTAGAACATTTATCATTTGGTCCATATTTTCTATCATGATTAAAACATAACCCTTTGGCTCCTTTTTCTTCAATTTATTGAGGTTTCAACTAAACTAGCCGAGGGTACGAAGGAGGCAAGGTCTTTATGATATTTTATGCTAGAGAAGGAAGGTCTTCTAGTGAAAAGAAATTTTTCCTCTACTCTACATGCCATTATAATAGAATCATAAATCTTGAGTGGGTTAAACATGCATACCTCATGCTAAATTTGGTCCTTGAGATCCCCAAGAAATAAGCCATTCAAATATTCTTCTTTAATATATTCCACATGAGGACACATTTTGGAATTGATGGACATACTCCTTAACTAAACTTGTTTGGTGTAACTTTGTTAATAGGATGAAGTAATTCTCAGAAGCACTAGAACTATAGTGTAATTGAAGCTCTTATGTGAAAACCGTCCAGGTGACATTTAGGCCATTCTTCTTCCTTTGAGCACATAACCAATGATACCAAACAAATTGATCAGGTTCTAGGTATAAGGATGCCACAGTTACCTTTTTCCCTACTAGGATTTGATGGAGATCAAAGAAATTTTCCATTTGGGTAATCTAATTGAGTGGATCCTTTCCATCAAATTTACACATTTCCAATTTTGGAATAATTCCCCACCATTGGTGAGGAGAGCCACCTGAATGAGTAAAGGAGCCTCCATGATTGGAGTGATTTGGATCTATGTGACCATTACTAGAGGAACCCATATGACTGGAATTGGGAGTTGTGTTTGAAATAGCTTGCAACAACTCTGTTGCATTGCGAGAAAATCCTTGAAGTTCACTCCTCAAGCTACCTTGTAGTTGAAGAAGCTCATTATTAAGGTAATCTTTACTCACCATATTATTTACCCTCTCAAGCTGGATGACCACCTCAAATACTCCCAAACCAATAGACTCTAAATCCATCTCTTCCTTATTTGGGGTCATTCCTAGAGTTTTTTTTCCTTTCCCTTGGCCTCGGGTAGATCTACCAGCCATGATGTAGGGTTTGGGCCTCGGGGTAGACTTAGTAGGGCCAAATTTTAGGGTTTAGGGTTTCATAAACATTTTGCCGAATATAGGAATTCATAAAGAAGAAACCCTAGCTATTTTTGGAGAGGTTTCCGAAAATATAAGAAACTTGGAAAAATTCCAAAAATTGCACCCTATGGAGCCAAATTATGAAAAAACATAAAACCGCTATAACTTTTGTAAATTAAGTCAAAAATACTTGAATTTTGGAGAGGATCTTACTTGACTGATTTAGTTACACCAAAAAAACAATTGCGAGAAAAATACGGTACAATTGTGAGATATAGCCAAACCTTCACAATTAAGGTTTGACACAACACTAGGCGAGATCATGCTCGATACAACTTGTAATGAAATTACTTATACAAATATGATTATGATAAAAAAATATAACACCAAATAACACAATATTTACGATGAATAATATCAATATGTAATTATCATAGCTTCTCCACTTCGAGTGGGCAACCTCCAAACCATACAAGTAAGACTAGAATGCTCCAATGATGATCAACCACTACCAACTAACCCCTAATTATACTATTCCTATGCTATGACAATCACTAAGGCCGATCTAGTAATGATAATATATCATATATGAAAATGAGAAATCATGATAAATTGTTATGATAGCCACAATTAAGCTATATACATCCAATGTAAGATATATAATTAAGGGTGTAAAAATTAGGGATGCTGACCAAAGGGAAATAAATTGGGTAGGTTGTTCTTTATTTCCTTTGGATTTCAAATGATTTCATTGGTTTTAGGAGTTATGTACTATTCCTTTCATGTCAAAATTCGTATTTTGACTTTCAAGAATTTTGGTGGCTTGTCGGACAAGTTAAGTTTGTCCCACACCTCTTAAAGTCACCCCCGTCATGCCTATGATGTGAGGGGCTTGTTTTAGGCATTTTTGTGTGTTTTAAAGGATAAAAAGATAAATTAATTTCACTTTTCGTACAAGATTTTTTAATTGTGTCCTTTAGAGGTGTGGGTAAGAGATTGTGTGTGTAATAGTCTTGTCATTTCCTCAACCACCAATTTATTGAGCTTTGGGTTTGGGGTTTGACCATGTGATGTGGCATCCTACATGGAGCCACCTCACCCTCCTCTTCTCTTTTTCTATTTATTCAAGTTGGTTTGATTATTTTACGGTTAGATGTTTTATTTTCTCTCTTGCATTTTAGAGGATCTTGCTTATTGGAGTTCTTATTGGAAGCTTGTGAATTGGTTGGTGCTTGACTAGGACTTGGAAAATCTTGGATCTTGTGATTTTGATAATATACTCTTGCAATGGAAAGATAGTTACTTCACTCATGTATGTTTTTGCTATTTTTTTTTGGACCAATGATTGTAACTAGATGATTGTTGTATGTTTTAAGTTTTAAGGATAGAATGGCCTTTAGGTTGTGTAGGAGAAAAAGGAAATGGGGATATTTTGGAGGGAGGAATAAGAGTATTATTGTGTATATTGGGAGGGAGTTGGGTTGGGGTGTCCCGCCTTTGTAGATAAGTGAAATTTGTGCTTATCTTGTATGTTTTATTAAGGGAGATATAAGAGTTGAGGGAGACATAAGAGTTTTGGAGGGAGGCATAAGATTCTTGTTGGTATGTGATTTGAGTTTTCTTGGAGGATTTAAGGTGGGAACTCAACCCCTTTGGGAGACATAAGTAAATCCCCATGTTTCTTTTCTCTCTCTTGGCTTGATATTGAGCCTTTGTGCTTGGGAAAATGGTATGTGTGTTGTTACTTTGTATTGTGATCTTTGTGTTGAAAAATTATATGAATGATTGTTATGGAAGCCATGTAAATGTTTCCTTGGTTGTCTTATACCTCTTATTGCTTCATTTTTGGGGCTCGGGGGCCAATGAGGAGGAAGGATTCTCCTTCTCATTGGATTATTGGTTGGGTGGAGAGTGTTGTCTACTCCCTATTTTGTTGTTGTGTTGGATATTAAAGAAAATGGTTAATCTCAATTGAATTTTGGGAAATTGGTACATTTTTAAGAAGACAAGTAGATATCCTACTTTTTAAAAATATTTGTCATGTTGTCTCCACTTATGTGGAGGGCATTTTGTAACTTGTATTTTAAGATTCACCTTCTTGTAAATGTATTTTGTAAAATTAAATTGTATTGGTTATTGAAGTGCTCATGTTGGAAAGGAGGAATGTGAAGTTTCATGTTGTTGTTAATGTACCTCCCCTCTGACTTGTTTAGTTTATCAAGAGTGTATTGGATGTAAACATGTATTTTTAATGGGTTAGTTCTTGCAAAATGAAACTATCAAGTCTTGTATTATTTAGATGAAGTAAGGACCTTGAAATGGTTTTGGAAATGAAAATGAAGCTCTCTCAATCTAAGCTTATATTCAACTTAAATATTTTCCTCAAAAGTGTAATATGTTTCATTTTAAAAGATTGGTATTCTTGCATGAAAATATACTTGTTTTCTTGAAATGGATGTCATTTATTCTATTGTGAAAGAAAGGAAATATTCTCTTATTTTATTATAAAAGTGAGCATTTTGAAATGTTGAAACTATAGTTAAATCTCATACTATGTTATTAGAAAAGAAAATAGTTACTTAGGGTTTTAAAATAAGGGAAAATATCCTCTTTACTAATTATATTAGGTTGAATAAGAAAACCTATTAATTCGTAAATTTACTCGGATGTGAGTAGATTGAAAATTTTAAACTCTTGTTTAACATTTCACTATATAAATGGGCTCAAGTGAATGCTTTAAATTAAAAAACAACAAAAAATATATATACAATGGTAAACCTATATATATATATGTGTATGTATGTATATGTATATATAACCCTAGATCCCTTTGTATATACCATTTTAACTAGAAACAAAAAGTGGGACAAAAATACCCATATCCAAATGGGGTAAATACAATGAAATATACAAATAACAAATAATAATATGAGAAAACCCTAGAGAGGGTTGCAAATGAAATAAGTAACTAAAAATGTGTATATCCACCCTTGAGCTTTGAGCAACCTTTCATGGCCTCCATCCTCCTCTTTCTCCCAAACCTGCAAAATGAAAATGAGAAAATAGGGTAAAATAAATGAATAAGAACACCTCATAAGGATGTTTAGGGTTAGATTGAATACCTAAGATCCAAGGGCTCTAAATGGATCAATCTAAGGGTAGGGAATCAATCCTACATTTTTAGGTGAGGATATTTTTGTGGGAATATTTTTTTAAATCAAAATGTATGTGTAATTTGTAAAGGGGGCCACTTAGTACTTTAGTGTTTCAAGTTAAAATGTAACCCTCTTGGTATGGTTTAGTAAATGATCAAATGACATTAAACTATAGAATTTAAATAATGAATTTGTGAATAGATATTAAAGTTAATGACTTAAGGGCCATTGTTTAAAGTTAATGACTTAAGGGGATTAATTTAATTAAGGGCCATTGTTTAATAAATGTGGAATATGGTTATTAATTGAATAAGGGAAATAAATTTAATCCAAACAAATTAATTGATGGATACATCACTAGATGATTATAACTAGAAATATCTTTGGGAGCCGATTAATAATATTTAATTATTAATCTAAGTTGGATCAACCTAATGTAATATAGAAAATTATAGATAAAAGTTAGATAAATGCACTCTAGGGTTAACACCCTTGCAAAAAAAAATTATTCCATAAATTTCCTAATTAATTATTGAGTTTTATCTTGGGTTTTGTACGGGAAAAATGTGGGTGTTACCGTATTACATCATGATAGTGAGGGGCCACTAGTTTCACCATGAAATAAGAAAAATTCCACACATGTGACCTTGTTAAGACCCTAGTGATGAGGGAAACATTACAATAATCATTTTGAAAAAGTGACATGAAGGAAAAATCATGGTCTGAAAAGGATAATTTTTTTCTAACACGAAATTCTAGTAAGTTTCATCGACTTTAAAATACAACAATTTTTTTAAAGAATTCATAGCACAACTAAAAACTTGTATCGTCAAAACATTTCATGAATTTCTTACTTTAAACTCCCCATTCAGTTCATTTGAAATCCAATTGAGTAATTATGATCAAAATATAAAAAAAAACAAGGACAGATATTCAAACCTTATCATTATCATCATTCATTTTATGCCTCTTATTAGGACGTGAGTGTCATAGTTATAACAGGAAAAACGTTATCGGCATAAGGAGACAACCATGTTAAAACTTTTACTTTTATATTAAAATCGAAGAAAATATATACTATTAGAGTACAAAATTTTTCATTTATCTATAACTAGAAATCACACGTGAAATGTGTTGGTGCTTGATTTGATCTCGCCCGTTTTATTGTAGAAATTCTCAAAGCTGCTGATTTGTCATATTTTCTATCTCCCCGTGTGGATGTGTACAAGTTTTATCTTTCTGAAGGTGTTATTGAAAATCTGTTTCATGGTCTTGGAATGCTTTGAGCCTTGTATTATTTGCAATTTCTCTGTCCTTGAAGAAAATTTCAAATTTTGGGTGCCAATGATGAAGTTCCCCGCATTTTGTTTTTCTACGGGCATGTTTTCCTGTAGAATTTTATCCCAACACCTCGTGTGGACACATGTCTTGTTTGATTAGATGAGGCACGATGGTCTATTTTATAAACTTGTCACTTTTGGCTACATTTGCAAAAAGGTTGAATTGGTCTGTGGCTCCATTGATTTCTAATTGGCTAGTCAAAATTATGAAGTGGCGGAGCAAATTTCTTATTTTTTCCCCTGAAGGTGTACATGTGTCATAAGTCAAGTAGTCGTGGAAAGCAGGCCCTTTTTATGTTCTAAGGTGTTATGGAAAAAGATTAAAAATGAAAAGAAATGCCTAAGGCCCACAAGAGGACATGTGGTAGGTTTGAAAAGTCAAAGACAAGGTGACGGATCGTCGTGTTCCTTTGAAGTTTTTTGGCTTAAAAGGAGTAAAGTTATAAAGTGAACTGACTCCGCTGGGGACCAGAGAAGGACATGTGGTGGTTTAAAAATTCAAAGTGGGAGAGTGGAGGATCGATGGAGCACTTTGAAGTTTTGGCCTTTTTGTGAAAAGGAGTAAAGTTATAAAATGAGCTTGCAACTCCGTGGGGACCAATTAATGTCATATGTTTGAGTCAACATTGAAAATTCAAAGCAGGGAGGCGGGTCACCGGAGGTTTTTGGAACTTTTAGCTTTATTATGAAAAAGGAATAAAGTATAAAGTGAAAGTGGACCCCACCAGAGATCAGTTAAAGCCTGCGTTGAAAAGTCAAAGCGGGGAGGTGGGTCATTGGAGGAACTTTGAGAATTTTAACTTTGTTTTGTAAATGAAGTAAAGTTATAAAATGAAGTGTGACCCCGTTGGGGCCCACATCAAAAGATAAAAGTGGGAGGGTGGATCAGGGGGAAATTTGGGAATTTTGGCCTTTTTGTAAAAAAGGTAAAGTTGTAAAAGTGATCCGCGACTCGTCGACGCCCTAGAGTTAAGCCATGTGTTGAGCCCATTTTTCAAGGGAGAGGGGCGGGAAAAATGTCAAAAATATGCATTTTCTTTAAAAGTCATAAAATGCAAAAAGTGCCCCCAGGCCCGTTTTGGCTCAAATCTTTTCCACATGGATGGCTCAAATTTGAAGTTGTGAAGGGAATAATCAATGGCATGTGGTGCGATGCATCTGGTTTTTCCGCCATTAATACTCCAAGATTTCAAGAGATGTGAATACACATCATTTTTCATTGTTAATCTGATGATCTCTTGTCATTTTTGTCAACAAATTGCAATTTAATTATTATGGAGCTCGATTTGTAAATCTGAGAGGTGAAAAAGTTGAAGTTTTGAAACATAATTGCTCAGAGCACCTCTGAAAAAATGCAGATCCAACAAAGAAAATTGCAGAGTAAATAATGAGAAGAAGGATGCTACAAGCATGAAAGATGAAGAACATGCTTCCAAAAGTGATGAATGATGTCCCAATTAAAGCAACCGGTGAAAATATCTGAAAAGATTCACCTTTTGAACACTTGGCAGCTTTTGAGTGTAAATTGTTTAAACGTCACTTTCTGGAACAAATATGTAACAAAAAAAGTATTCCATGGAATATTCTAGGGGCAAAAAGGATTTGATGTAAAATGAGTGCTATAAAAGGCATGATTGAGTCATGTGAATGGTCGGGGGTTAATTTTTATGAGAAAATTTGAGAAAGCCCATCTTCCTGAGAGACCATCTGAGAAACTTGTTAATCTCTTGTGTTTTAGATTTGATCACGTCAAGATGGTTGCAAGTGTACAACCATTGACAAGCTCTGAGATTGTTCAAGAAAATTTCCCATGCTGATAAATCTAATAGATCTCGAATTAATCTATGTTGATCTTAGGAAAAATTGTGTCTTCTTTTATTTTAGAATGTTTTCAAATAGTTTTTCTTGTTCTGTTGCAATATTATGTTAAAATATCTCTGAATCACACAAGATCTTATCCTGTGATGGTATAGTGGCATTTGTAATTTCATTATGAGAAGAGCTTTCATCTTGTAATGAAATAAACAATTTAAAATCACTTTACTCTCACTTGTTGACAAAGATTGTTTGTAAGTCTATGAGTGTATCTTAGGCGTGATGAACCAGGGATTTCTAATGTTTAATTGAGTCTTTAACTCGAGCCTTCATGTTGAATTCTTGAAGAGTGTGTGAAACCGTGCATATCTGGGCCTCCATTGATGCACACCTTCTGGTTGAAGGAATATTTTGGCTATTCTGAAGCATTCTATGTTGTGAGTTTTTCCAATTCTTGTAAAGGTTCTCAAAGATCTGGAAAAATCAACTTTATCCGCTTAACCTCCCACCAAAAATTTCTCAAACAATGAATCCTACATGAACCACCCTTATTTGTACTATGTATCCACAAATGAAAAATTCCATTGCCAAAATATGCAAAATAACAGTTTGAATATTGTCTTTAGTAACCTGAACCTTGTTTAGAAAATATCTCCATCTTCTAGAAGTGACAACTCGTGAGAGTTAGATTGTGGTGTATTGATCATATTTTCTCAAGGTTTTCTTTAAAAATTATGCAAAGAAGGATCTCTTGATGTCCTTCACCAACATAGAGGTTACAAAACGGGTCCTCTCACCCTGGTTAAAGGCACAACCTAAAGTAGTGAGGGTAGATCAAACCCTTATAAAGGTGTTATCCATTTCTCCAACGCCCGAGTGACAAAGAGCCAATTGAATCACCTCCCGGCTACAAAATGACATATATCATGATTTTTTGTCTCTGAGTATCTTGTTAAATCTATGATGTTGCTCGGCTTTCCAAGGGAGAATCAATTTGGATACCAACACCATTTTGGTGTCATTTCGGGATCATTTCAATACATATTTGGCCCATCAACATCACCATTGTGGCACCATTGTTTGAGGAGTATTTTTACAAATGCATACACATACAGATCCTAGTAATGTTTCTTACATGATCTAAGTGTAAATACATTGTTTAAATGTCATCCTGTGTTCGATTTGTAAGAATTGTGTGAAGTTACAAGTTCATTGTGCAATATTTCCAGTTTCTAGTGGTTATTGCACTAAATTTATATCATCAATGATAAATATGGGTAAAGGAAGGTCAAATCTACTGAAGATTTATAGGAATTATGTGTTGAAAGACATTTGACAAGTCATTTATAGTGCATTTGCATAACTAAGGTGAAAATCCTTAGTGGTGACTCGTGTTGATTTAATTTTTGATAAATACCAGTGTCTTAACCTGTGTCAAGTGATATTTGTCACTAATCTTTACAAAGTTGGAGGGAAGAAGATCTTTCTTCTTTAAATACCCTACTAGAAAGTTGTTTCCAGAACTGGGAAAGACAAATTCAAAAGGAAAAATGAATCTGGAAATTAGTTGGAGATCAGGAATCAAGAAAGGCGATATCAGTTTTGAAAAGTGATCATCCTGTGTTTGAAGATTACCATACGTCTTCAAGTGATTCTGAATCAGGTAGTATTTTTGTAGATTTGAATTCTCCAACTGGTGAGGGCCATCATTTGTGTTTGAAAAGTGTGCTTCTAGTATGTCCCTGTATTTTCCAAAGTTGATAGGGTTTTCTATGAATTAAAGTCATTAGGGGATATTCATTTTGAAAATTATACTCTTGTGCCCCAAATACCCCTCATTCCTCATCATTTTGTTTCCCCTACAAATTCACCTCCTCAAGGCAATATGGCCCAACCCCCACCCAGACCTCCATTTGTTGTCAATACTTTTGGACCCATAAATTTTAGAGGTATGGATGGATATCCTAATTTAGTGCCACAAGATGTCAGAAATAGGTTACCAAAGTTTCAAGGGAATAATGCTATCACTGGCGATCAAAATTTAAAACTTTTTGTCAACATAATGGAAGACTTTGAAATCGAGTTTGAAGATGTGTATATAAAATTGTTTATTCATACTCTTGAGGAGGATGCACATGACTGGTACAAGGCTTTACTAGAAAATTCAATAGATTCATGGACTGAGATGAAAAATGCCTTTAGATTGCAATATGGGGATAAGACAAATCCCAGGTTTCTTTTATCTGAGTTTGAAAATATAAAGAAAAATCCAAATGAATTTGTCCATGAATTCAATACTAGTTCAACAAAACCTTGAAAATATTACCTATAATATTAAGGCCAAGTGATGAATCATGTTTGATAAAGTATTCTGATGCTTTTGAAAAAAGGTTGCTTATTATTTAAGAGACAAAAACCCAAGAACTTTGAGGCAAGCTTTTACCATGGCTTTGCAGATTGAAAATAACATCAAGGTAGTTGGAAAGCCTCCTAAGAGGGAGGGTATCAAATTGATCAATCTAGAAAAGCCTCAGTAAAACAAAGTTGTGGATCTAGAGGAGGTTGTGAAAACTTTGGCTAGAGCTATTAAAGAAATATCTTACAAATTGGCTAGAGCCGAGAAGGGAATATGACAGAGTTCCCAAGGTCAACATAAGCCACAAGGTCGAGAGATTTAGAAATCATCTCAGAGGTGATCAGAGATTAGATGACAGAGGAAAAGGGCCCATGGGATCAGGAAATAGACAAACCCCAACCCGGGAAAATAGAATGGTGCCTGATCCTTTGGCTACTAGAGTTGCTACTGTGGAAGAGGATCATGCTATTGAGTGGTGTGATTGATGTTTCTTGCCACATTCTCCATGTGATGTAGATCAGGAAGTTGAGGAAGAAGTTGATGATGATGAGACAGATGATGATGTGTGCATGATGGAGAGCCCTGCAAGTTCACAACAGGGAAAAACTTCAACTGAGATGATAAGTGCCAAAATTGTTGAAAGTTTATGGGATTGCATTCACCGGGTATTACCTCTTCCTCCCACTCATGCTTTTGAAATTGATATGGTACAAGATTTTGATTTACCTAGTCATGATTTTGAATACTTAAGGGAATTGAAGATTAAAAAGTATGATGGATGAATCCCTTCTGAAGAAGACAGGAAACTGTTAATGAATGCAAGAGTTGCCCAAGAAAAGGAACATAATACTAGAAGTAAGGTTGTCAAAGGGGTAGGGCCACAAGCCAAAACCAAAAATTCCAATGCTTACCAGTATCCCTAAGGAAACCCCTAAAAAGATGCATCCGGAAAAGGCCTAATCACCCCAAATAGAAATTGTATCCCTACCCATGCCCAGACTGTGAAAAATCCTATATTATCAAATGAAGTTGTGAATCTCCCTCCTAATGCTGCCTTACCCAAATATGTTCCTTATGACATAGCCCAAATCTTGAGTCAGATCAAGGTTATATTGTTTATTGTTGAATTGCTTAGAATTCCTAAGCATAAGAAAAGGGCATTTGAGTATTTGGGGTTTAAAGAAGAAAAGATTACCCAGGGCAGAAATGTGGACAATGTAGAGGTTCCTCCTACTATTGCAGAATTAGAAAACCACAATTAGAAAACTGGGTGGAACCACCTGAGGTATATTTGGGAACTTCTCTGGTTGAATATCGGTTGAATGTGGATCCATTTTTTACTACTCTGATTATTAAAGATAGGTTGTTACATAACTGTATGTTTGACTCAGGAGCCTCATGTAATGTAATTCCTCTTGAGGTAATGAATGAGTTAAATATCAAAGTAACAACAAATTATGGGAAATGTACTGCCATGGATTCAAGAGAGGTGCCAATAGTTGGATGTGTTAAAGGATTAGTAGTGCAACTGATAGCTTATCCAGGAAAGTATTTAACCTTGAATGTTGTTATTGTTGATTTTCCTGCTAAATGGGGGATGTTATTATCAAAAAATGGGCAGCTAGTGTGGGTGGAAGTGTGCAAATGGACATGTATTATGCCACCATACCAATTGAGGGAAGCCTTGTGAAGTTCTATGGTGAGAAGAAAATGTTACATCTCATTGAGGATCCCAATAATGCTTCTTATGAAGTATTATACACATACATTGATGTTGATAACTTTGTTGGTTATGCTGATAGTAAAGAGCACAAAATTGAGGAGTGCAAGTATCCTGAACAAGTAGGTTCTCCTTGGACTTTGATGTTTGATGGGGCTTGTTCTAAGTTTGGTAATGGTGCTGGTATTGTCTTGATATCTCCAAGCCAAGAAGATTTTCTTTTTTCTTTTAAAATCAATTTTGAGTGTACAAACAATATCGCAGAGTATGAAGCATTGTTATTGGGTTTAAGGATTGCTTGGAAATATGGTGTCAAGGATATCATTATTAAAGGGGATTCAAAATTGATAGTCAAACAAGTTAAAAATTTGTATGCAACAAAGAATCAGAGAATGAAGCAATATAAGCATGTAGTTGGGATTTCATTGAGATGTTTGACTCTTTCAATATAATACATCACGATAGGAAATACAATACTGTAGCAGAAAAATTAGTAGTATTGGGATCTAGGTTTGAAAATTGTACAATGTCTCCCTATTGTGAATATTATATTGAAATATTGACTAGGCCATCTGTCCCTGACAATATCAAGCATTGGCAAGTATTTGAAGATGATGCCCAGGTCCAAAGGTTTTTGCAAAATAAAGGAGAATTTTCCAATCAAAGTATAGACTGGGAACCAATGGTTTGTGCAATGAAGGGAAGGATACCTTATTTGGTAAGGACATTATTCAACTGAAGACTAATACTATTCCTAGAGGGTTGGTTGCACTAGAATCAAATTTTGATAATGTTGACTACATTGTCAATAGACACATGTCAGCCTCGAGGGATGTTGAAGAACATAATCTAGGAACAAAGGAGAAACCACGGAAGATATGGTTGGGTTGCAATTTGAGCAAGGAAGAAAAGCAATCATATGTCCAAATGTTAAAAAGTACTAGGCCTGCTTAAGCATGGTCATATTCAGAACTGAAAGGATATCGGGAAGATATTTTTCAGCATGAAATTCCCCTAGAAGCTAATGCCAAGCCGTTTAGGTAGAAACAAAGGCCGATCAATCCACTCCTTTTCCTAAAAATGCAAGAGGAGTTGAAAAAGTTAAGGGATGGGGAATTATATAGCCTATAAGGTACTCCTCATGGGTAGAAAACCTGGTACACAGTTAGAAAGAAGAATGGGGACATAAGGTTGTGTGTGGAATTTAGAAACTTAAATAAGGCATCTATAAATGATAACTACCCTCTACCGAATATGGATAATATGTTACAATTGGTTACTGGTTCAGAATTGTTATCCACTTTGGATGGTTTTTCTGGATATAACCAAGTGGTTGTGAAGCAATCAGAGAGAATCAAGACTACCTTTACCACTCCATGGGGAACCTATGTGTATGTCAGAATGCCTTTTGGTTTGATGAATGATGGAGCCACTTTCAAAAGAGCAATGGATGTAGCTTTCTCTGGATACATAAATTATTTCATTGTTGTGTATTAGGATGATGTGACAATTTTCTCCAGGAAAAGAAGTGACCACCTGCAACACTTGGAAAATATGATGTTAAGATGCGGGAATATGGTATCTCATTGAATCCTAAGAAGTGCCATTTTGGGGTTCAGAAAGCAAAGCTTCTTGGACACATTGTGTCAAAAGAAGGGGTCATGATTGATCCTGAAAGGGTGGAAGCTATTAGCAAAGTTCCCATTCTAAGAACCAAAAAGGGAATTCAATCCTTTTTCGGGTAAATAAATTTTATTATGAGATTTATTTCCAAATTTTCTTAACTAACTATCCCAATCACTAGCATGTTGAAGAAGGATCAAAGTATCAAATGGGAAGAAGTAGTTGTTCAAGATTTTACTAGGATCAAAGAGGCATTAAAGAATGCTCTTATTTTGGAAGCTCCTGATTATAAGAAGGCTTTTCAAATGTTTTCCTTTGCTTTAGAAAATACTATTGCATCAGTGTTGTTACATAAGAATGATGAAGGAGCTGAAAGACCAATTGCCTTTTTCAGTAAAGAATTACAAGGAGCTGAATTAAAATATACTATCATGGAGAATCAAACATTTACTTTGGTAAAATCAACAAAGGTCTTCAGGCCATATATTCTGAGTTCTAAATTCATAGCTTATATTCCCCACACCATGGTTAAGGATATCCTATCAGAAATGGAAGTTTCAAGTAAGAGATGTCGATGGGTAAATAAGTTACAGGAGTATGATATGGATATCCAAACTACAAAATTGGTCAGAGGTCTGGGCCTAGCAAAGCTTATGGCAGAGAGCAACCTACAAACAGTTGAGGTAAATGAAGTTGAAGAAGAAAGGTTGAATATCCTTGGAGTTTGTGGGGAGGAATTTTTTACGGAAGAGTCACTGACTCATAAAATCTTGAGGGCTGGTTATTGGTGGTGACTCTTTTCAAAGATACAACTTTGTTGGTTAGGAAGTGTGAAATTTTTCAACGCTTTTAAGGAAGAATGAAAGCTTCGGGCTCCCTCCTTTGCGTGATCTTGTATCAATTGAAGCCCCATTTAAGCGGTGGGAATGGACTTCATTGGTGAGATTTCAAATTCTTCAAGTGCAAGCCATAAGTGGATTTTAGTAGCCACTTTGATTACTTCACGAAGTGGGTGGAGGAAATCCTCACCAAGAAAGTAACCCACCAAATTTTCATGGATTTCATTCGAATCATATCATTTCGAGGTTTGGAGTGCTTTCTACAATAGTTGTTGATAATGCCATGAGATTTGAGATAAACCTTTAGTGGCCACGTGTCATGAATATGGGATCAATTTAGCATATGCTTCAATTACAATCCCAAGGTAATGGAAAAGGAGTCAACAATAAAAATTTGTTGAAGATGATAAGAATAACCTTGGAGTTAAACAAAATCAAGTGGGTGAGAAGTTGAAGTTTGTTGTTTGAGTTGATAAAATCATTGTTAAAAGAGCTACTGGAAAAATTCCATTTGAGTTGGTGTATGGAATTCAAGCTCTACTTCCCTGCATATGCAATTGTCTTCATATCAATTTATTCAACAACTGGAGGATCAAGAGGTTAGTCCCTATGATGCATGTATCAATCAAATTGTTGAATTAGATGAAGAGAGAAGAGCATCCCATCAAAGACATGTGAAGTTCAGAGAGAAATTGAAGAAATTGTTTGATAAAAAGGTGACTCCAAGAGCTTTCAAGTGTGGGAGATCTTGTACTATTATGGGATAGAAGACATGAGGATAAGGGAAAGCATGGAAAGTTTGATGCATTATGGATGGGCCCTTATTCTATTGACATTCAGATTGGTGAGCACACCTTTTTCTTAAAATACCTAGATGGGGAATTGCTTGAGTTTCTGTTAATGGCAAGCATTTGAAGAATTTCCATGAAAAATTTCTTAGAATTGAGGTGCACATCATTATCTGATGTATATTCCTTTGGTTTCGTTACATTTTTGTGTTTTTCCGTATCGGTTTGTCACAGTTCTTGGTGGCGGTTTTGTTGGTTTCTCGGTTTGTTCTGGAGGGTCGGTTTGTGACTCCCTTTCCCAATGGATTTTTGGAACTTGGTTTGTTTTTGTTCTTTTTGCACTTGCTAGAAGTGCCCATCCCGATTAGAGCCAATGTTGGTGCTCAATTTGATCTCGCCCCATTGTTCGAAGAAATTCTCAATTTGTGTGGTTCGTTGTATTTTTATTGCCACTGTGTGGATGCGTACAAGTTTTATCTTTCTGAGGGTGTTATTTTAAATCCATTTCTATGGTTTTGACTGATTTGAGCCTGGTATTATTTGTACTTTCTCCATCCTTGAAGAAAATTTTGAATTCAGGGTGCGAATGTTGAATTTCTCTTGTATTTTTTTTTCTACGGGCGTGTTTTCCCTATCAAATTTTATCCCAACGTCTGTGGATACATGGTCTTCATTGATTGGATGAGGCACAGTGGATCTATTTTATAGACTTGTCAATCTTGGGTACATTTACAAAAAGGTTGAATTGGTCCCTTGGCCTGTTGTTTTCTAATTGGCTAGTTGAAATTATGAAGTGGTGAGAAAATTTCTTATTTTTTCCCCGAAGGTGTACATGTGTAATAAGTCAAGCATTTTTGGGAAAGTGGGCCTTTTTATGTTCTAAGACCTTATGGAAAAAAGAGTAAAAATGAAAAGAAATGACTAAGGCCCGTAAGAGAACACGTGGCAAGGTTAAAAAGTCAAAAGACAAGGTGGCGGATCATCAGGTTCCTTTGAAGTTTTTGGCTTTATTTTGTAAAAGCAGTAAAGTTATAAAGTGAACCGCGACTCTGTTGGGGACCATAGGAGGACACTGTACGTACCCAAAATTGTAGGGTACTGCACTACCAGAATAATGTAACATGTGCCCCAATGATGATATAGGTCTCCTCGCAAGGTGTTCGGGATCCGGAAAAGCTCTCCAAGTATGCGTTAACATCCCACATGCCCCGCTTAGCCCTTGCGTGCTTTGCTCTTCTCTTCTTCCCTCTTTTCTTTGTGTTTTGGTCTTCAGTTATGAAACCGCCGCCCTGCTTGGGCGGCGGTCTCGTGACCGCCGCCCAGGAAGGGCGGCGGTCCTGTAACCACCGCCCTGCTCAGGGCGGTGGTCCTTCACGCATTTTCCAGAATGTTCTTTTTAACACGAATCACGTAAATTTCAATGTTTACTAGCTTTTTTCACCGCCTTTGGCTTGCATTAATGATTCTAGTTCCCTAGAATAGTGTTTTGGCTTTGTTTATGGTTTAAGAGATCAATTTGGTTTTTACCTTTGGGTGAATGTGAATGCTATAAATAGTTGGCTTGTGCTCAAGCAAATGGCCCCTCAAATTTTCCTCTCGAATTTCTCATTGCAATAGATTAGTCTTTCATTTTGCTTAGAATTCTTAGTTTCATTCATTGCATGACTAGTTAGTGTTGTTTTGTTGTTACGAAGCCACATATCCACCTTATGCAAAGTCTTTGTTATCACTTCATCAAAATCAATCGAAATAAGATAGTTGGATTTCAATAGGAAGCCATTAAAGTTGCGGGTTTTGTTCTTCAAACATGATAGTTTGAGAGTTACGGACGTTTTATGTTGCATGACTCGCAATAAATCTTGATAGGAATTTCTCAAGCAAATGGCCCCTCAAATTTGCCTCTAAATTTCTCATTTGCAATAGATTAGTCTTTCATTTTGCTTAGAATTCTTAGTTTCATTCATTGGATGCCTAGTTAGTGTTGTTTTGTTGTTAGGAAGCCACATATCCACCTTGTACAAAGTGTTGTTATCACTTCATCAAAATCAATCGAAATAGGATAGTTTGATTTCAATAGGAAGCCATTAAAGTTGCAGGTTTTGTTCTTCAAACAGGATAGTTTCAAGTTCTGGACGTTTTATGTTGCATGACTCATAATAAATCCCGCTAGGAATTGCATAATCCAAGCTCTGTACTCTTGCACTATCTCTCTCCTACTCACATTATATTCAGTCTGTATCCTAAGCTGCCTTTGTCCCAATATCTACTTTTGTTGATGCTAGCATTACACACTTTTCTGGATCCACGTGAGCATGAAGGAATGAGGAGATCACACTAAGGGGAAAAAACCACACACACCATCGGATTCGCCACTGTTCTGCAAAATCTAGGTTCTAGCTTTCAAAGTTCTAGTTAGAAACATATCAAATAGAGTAGCCAATCACTTTATTTCAGTCAATTTTACTTTCGATATTGCCAGGGAAGCTGTGGGGATTGATAGTTTCTGAGAAACTATGATTCACTCCTCACTTCTGAGGTAGGATCGAGAGTCTTCCAAATAGATTAGATCATTTATTTCCTTGTTTAGAGTAGATTTACAACCTGCACAGTGAGGCAAGTAGCTATACTTGGTTGCTTTGTTTGTTTTAAATTCGTCATTAGATTAATTGTCAATTTCTAGATGTATTAAAATAGTTTCTCCCAATTTCATTCATATAAATTCATCGAGAAAAATACAAAAATAGAGAAGTCATATATGCTATAAATACACTTCATATAATCAATTTCACTTTGCTGCAATTGGATTTTACATTGTTGCTTTTGTATGACAATCACGGGACCTAGAGAGCCCGAGAGAATATGATTTCGAGCCAATCGTGTACCCAACCCAATCTCGTCACAGCAATAACTCGATATAGATCAGAATCTTAGGATCCAAGTCTTCCGAACAATGGAAACTTACAGCGAGATCACCCTCCAGAGTTAAGCGGGTTAAACATAGAAGACGACCAAGCACACATGTTTTGGTCAAATCAACCGAACTCTGATTACCTAGGTATATATCCGCATGACTGTGGAGGGCTTGAAAGAGAGCAAACATTCGGTTGTGATCCTTTGGTCCCACAGCCAGACAGGAAACACTCTCACGATATAGATACTGCGGCTTAAGAATTCAAAGGTTGCCGAACGCTTTGTGAGATACTCGAGAAGATCGCACAACCCATTAATTTTGAGTATAGAGGCCGAGAAAGCATATGACTATTAGATACTAGGGATTAGGGATGTGTCCACACATGACCATAAGCAGAACCGGGACAAACACGAATCTACGGTTGTGACCCATAAATCCCACACCCAACGAATCCATAGGTGAATCGGACCTAGAAGTTGGCCTACGCACATTAGTATTAAGATCTACTCCACTTCCACCTATCATCATCGACAGTTATTCTTGTTAGACATAGCAGCTAATAAAGCTAGGGAGTCTGGACTAGGCCAAATAATCACACGTAGAGTCCACTATTTCCATCATCCACCCTATGACCTCGTTCGGAAATATACACGAAACTATCCTGGTCATTTTCCGCGTATTCCACAACCCATGACCGAATCACACGAGAGCTCGAAATTGATTGGAGCCTTCGAGTAGTCATCCTTTCCGATTGATCTATCACACCAGTTCGAGTTAGGAGGGCCTTCTTTGCCTTAGATTCACAATTTCCATCGGTGCCCGTCGAAGACATCAGATTACCTAACTAGTTTGTCTACATCCCTCGTGTATTCCATCCCCACCTGCATTTGTCTCAAAGCCACGACCTTGAGAGGTCGAGGTGTGAGGAAGAGTTACTTGTAGATTCCTACACTCGCTTGTCACTTTTCCATCGTACAAAATTGGTGAACCTGACGTGAACAAACATTTATTTCATCTTACCTACCTCATTAGCTTTCACTATCAGTTTCACCAACAAAATTGGTGAACTTGGCGTGAAATGAAACAGCTTCTTCCTCTTTTATTTTCACTTCTTCCTTCCCACTCGCTTTTACCCATTATTCTCATGGGTATTCATATACCCCGAATATGTCGGTATTCGATGCATATGGTAGACCTCTCCTAGGTCTTGAAGCATAATATGCTCAATCTGAATAGACATTCATCACCCTCGCTCTCAGTATGGGGTGAAAACTATTCAAATAACCAATTTTCAACACAAACTCCATCTCCAAGGGTCAGATATAGCTCATCTTTTCAAACAGAGGAGTTGGATGGTTCGCTCAAACACAACAAGCAGAGCCTTGAGCTCAAACAATATGACGTTCATTGGAGAATCTAGTTCGTCTCCTCAGGTACTGCTTAGACCACAAATTAGTAGACAAACTGACCCATACTTGGTTTTAGATGATGAATATTCGGTACATTATGCCAAGAATGAACAACGTTCTCGAAGTATGTACCCACCATAGGAGGTTTACAAATACAACTCGAGTTCTCTTTTCAAGAAAATACCACCATGCCACGTCATATAAGAAATGCCCTTGGAGAAACTTGGTAGGGAAATGATCAGTTCATAGCAGGATATCACATGCCTATACAACACCAAGATATACAACAAACGCCACTAAGGCAAAATACCGTGACTTCACCAAATGAAGTCATTTCAACTTTAGTAGAAAAAGTTAGGGGTTAGAACTTGCTCAGGAAAATCACCATTCTCAATTCATGCAGGCAGGAAATTCTAATCCTCCACACCATCCTAGCCAAGTAGACCTCCTCACAGGAATAGGCATGTTAGGCATGACTCCTCAGTATTCACAACAAATGCCAACAAGAACCGCCATTTCTAACACTGCTCTAATACCTCCCGGTCTAGTATAGAATAATCCATTCCTAGACGGTAGCCCTTCATACTTAAACATATACTCCAAATCACCATAAGGGGACATGTTCTCCTCTCTGGCATGTTTTCTCAAACACGGGGCTACCTTATGCCCCTGCCAGCGCATACGCTACGCCATATCAACAACCCATTCCACCACCGCCCCTCGGCGAGGCACCATCAATGATGTGGTCGAAACCTACGCGATAGGGACATATTCGAGAATACTTGAAGGAGCCCTTATATTTCACCATACGAAGCATCATGCTTCCAAGAGCTCTTCGATTTACCCAAATACAAAGGTGAGGGAGATCCGAATGCACATATCAAGGCTTACGCCACGACCATTCGAGAACTACTCCTTGGGATGGGGTTTTTGCTAAAATATTTCCCAAAGCGTTGGAAGGTATCACTCTCAATTGGTATTATAGAATACACACGAGGCTTCTATCCATTCGTTTAAACAACTTGTTTTAGATTTAATCAAGGCATTTGACATGAACAAACTATTAAGAACAAGAATCAAGGAATTCTTGCACATTAAGCAAGAACACAATGAATCTATTGCTCATTTCATCCAGAGGTGGTGTACGGACTCTTTATTCTTGACTAGTGCTCCAAACATGGACCAAATGGAACTATGTGATTTATTCCTTCATTCTCTCGGCATAGAAATGAAGGAAGAAGTCCAGAAGTTCCCACTAAGGACTTACGATGAAGTACTTGAGAGCACTCTCCGAATAGATCAAGCGGCACTAGATAGCGGTCGTAAGACGTATGGAACAAACGGGAGGTTAATCACCTCTAACCGAATACTACGACATCCTACTACCACAAGCATCAATCAAGGACCTAAAATCCTTAATAGAAATCATGGGTGATAACAGATGGAGTAAGCGATCGGGCCAAAAGGGTAAGCGTTGGGAATACTTCACCACCAATAAACAACCAATAAAATAACAACTTTACCCCAACAATCAATACGGTGGATTTTAATCATCCATAACAACAACAACAACAACGGCGAAACCCTACACAAGGTCAAGCCAAAGCTCAATGGATATCAAAACCAAAAACAAAAATACAAAACTTTAATCCTAATAGGCAACGGTTTGATCAGAGTTTTGGGCCACAATATACACCAAGTCAACAAACTAGGAATTACAATCCTAACTCGTATTGTGGTTTTCACAAAATCCAGAGGCCATGACACTAGAACGTCTGAGACTATAATAAGTTCATGCTGACATTTGCCAGAGGAACAAAGACAACTTTTCATAGATATGTTCTTGGCAGATCCTACGTCACCAGCACCAAATACTTTTACAGGGGCAGTTTCCCCTCAAAATGCACCCCTTAAGATCTTCAATGATCCGCTCCCAAATCACAACAACAACGGGTTAAATTCGAATGGGACAAACAAGGGTGTAATGACAAGAAACCACGATCATGAAGCCTCGAATTCACTAAATCCATTAGTTGCACCACAATTAGGAAGTCAACCGCGACCCAAGATAGTTGGTTTAGTGGAATTAGATGCCGAACTACCCGTGGAAGCTGAACAAGGACATGAGAGTATTCCTCTCAAGCCAAGTCCAAGTTACCTACCGAGAGACAGATAACATCCAACAAATGTTAGTAAGACCCGTAGGTGCCTACGATTTAATTAGTGATCTAACAAAAACCTTCTCGCACATTTCTTTTTTTGGACTTACTAAAGAATTCTCCTACCCACAAGGCTGCTCTTTTAGAGGCATTAGGTTTAGGCCATCTAATTAACATCACTCCACCTCCCGAAACACAAGTAAACCATATAGACTTTTATATCCACCCTCTGGGCAGCCGGATAGGAATATCGAATTCATATTTGAAATAAACAAAATGCCAATAGATCTTTGAGATTGCATGCCGAGGTGACCCAGCCTTACATTTGCAAGTATAGGTTTATAAAAATTATGTAAAATGTGCAATGGTTGACTATGGGGCAACAATTAACATAGTCCCCTTCTCTTTCCTTCAAAAGATAGGGTATGGAGAAACGAATTGTTCCACGACTCAAAATACATTAAGAGGCTATGATAGCCTTAAAGCCACCTCGATCGGAACTATAATACTACGGTCACCTTAGGACCCAAGACAATCATGACTTGAGTTTTATATTATAGATCGAGAAACTAACTATAATATGATCCTCGGCCACCATGGATACACTTTGTATGAAGGCAATTCCTTCTAAGTTATTTCAAGAAGTAAGATTCTTGCATTTAGGAAAGGTGTTCATAGCCAAAGGTGATCCAAAACCATTCGATGTACACCTAGCTGACCTAAAGAAAATACCAGTGCATGCACTCGGAGTTTGAACTCCCAACAAACCAACTTAATAAACCTACCGACGCAAAACCAGAAGAAAAGTTGGTACCTATGATAGATCTTGAGACTATGAGCCTAGCCAAGATGATCCCAACCCTCAAAGATGAGGTTAAGATTGTAGAAACAATATCATTAGGAACTACTGCAAAAATTGTTGAATTGCTAGAACAGGATCTACCAATGTTCCTACCATTTGATTCTGTAGGCATGGGATACACCCTAGGTGTTGGTTCTCTCCCAGCAGTAGATCTCTGCATGGTAGAGGTAGAAGATGTTAACACAACAAATATCCCAACACCCATATTCCCAGCTAAGTATTGGACTCTCCATTTCGATGGAGCTAAATGTCGTTACGGAGCTGGGGCAGGTATAATTGTTACTTCTCCCAAGGGAAGAATCCTACCATTTTCCTTTAAACTGAATTTCGAATGTACAAACAATGGTGCTGAGTATGAAGCCCTCCTCCTTGGCCTCATCTTAGCTAAGAGGATCGGTGTTGATAACATCAGGGTGTTAGGAGACTCACAATTGGTAGCAAACCAAGTCTTTGAGGTGTATGAAACCAGAGCGAGCACTTACAGACTCTACAAAACAGCTGTATTGAATTTAAGCAAGGAGTTTGACTTCATATCAATTGAAGCAATCCCATGAGAACAAAATCTTCTCGCTGATTCAATAGCAACCTCAACATCGCGCTTTACTCCAAACAGTAAGTTAGAGGATACCCGTTTCATGGTATCCCTTAAATATGAACCATTGATAAAAAAATGTAAAATCCTCTTTTAAATAGAAATGAGGACAAATCTACTATCCTAGACTACATTGATGATGATACAACCACTCTTGATTACTTAAATGCCTATGCGGTGTTACATCTCACACATCACATAGTAGATTTATCCTTAATCCCACATTTATCCTCCTACTTGGAAACCCCATGACGAGCTTCCCCACAAAAGGAACTTAGCATATACATAGTCGAGAATGGAGATGATCTGGAATTACCTCTAGCCCCGCCTGAGTTTGAAGAAGGTAACACTTCTTTAATCGAAGAAACAATCGATATTAACATCGGAATGGAAGATGAACCAAGGATATTGAAATTAGGATCCTCGTTAACTCCATCAGAAGTAGAAATACACACTCAAATCCTCAAGGAACATCAGAAGGATTTTGCATTTAATTATAAAGAAATGACAGGGGTTGCACCACACATTGCGGTACATAACCTTGTCACTAAATCAGATGCAAAGCTAATTAAAAAAAATTTGAGACCAATGAAACCTAAGATAGCTCTCATGGTAAAAGAGGAGGTAATGAAACTCCTCCAAGTAGGATTCATCAAGCCAATCGATTACTCTCAGTGGGTATCTAATATTGTTCCCATTCTCAAAAATAATGGGAAGATATGCATCTGCATAGACTTAGAGACATTAATAAGGCATGTCCTAAAGACGACTTCTCATTACCGTCCATAGACATCATTGTTGATGCAACGAGTTGGATTTGAGCATTTGTCTCTCATGTATGGTTTCTCGGGATACAATCAAATCAGACTATCCGAACAGGATCAAGCTAAAACCACGTTTATAACTCCTTGGGAACCTATTGTTATGTTGTTATGCCATTCGGTCTCAAGAATGCTGTGCGCGCTACATACCGGTGAGGCTATATGACGTATATATTTCATGACCTTATTCATAAAATTGTGGAATCCTACGTAGATGACTTCTTGGCCAAAGACAAGAAGCATTGTGACCATCCAGTACTTCATGTCATTCTTTCACGTCTAATAGAATACGGAGTCATGCTAAATCCAGAAAAATGCGTCTTTGGTGTAACAGAGGGAAGCTCCTAGGTTACATTATATCATCACGAGGAATTTATGTTGACCCAACCAAAATTAAGGCACATTCTCGAAATGGTCCCACCTTCGAATGAATCCATAATCAGGTATTTTCTAGGAAAGCTTGGTGCAATCCAGATTAATCCTAGACTTAAGTTTTGCTTAGTTCATCCAATCAACAATCTACTTAAGAAATATTATAATATTGATTGGATCAAAGATTGCAATGAAGCTTTCGCAGTTCAAGCGTTTCTTGTTATCACAACCTATACTAATGCCACCTAAGACGGATGGCCCATTAATTTTGTATTCGCGAGCTACCAATGTCTCGCTAGCTCGTATTTGGCTCAAAAAGATGATGACAAGAGAGAACGCGTGATCTATTTCATTAGCTGAACGTTGCTCGACTATGAAACATGTTACACACAAGTAGAACGAGAATTCCTTGCCATAGTCTTTGCAACCAAATGCTTAAGACATTATATGCTAAATCAAGAAACAAAGGTCATTGTAAAGACAAAGCATTTACGAACTTTCCTCATGCAAGGGTCCTTGTCTAAAAAGGCTAGACGCTTTATAACCTTAATGGGTGAATTTGAATTAACATTCATAAATCAAAAGTCTCGTTAAAGGAAAAATCATCGCGGATTGGTTAGCTGATAACCCACTAGACGGAGGCAATCTAGTAGATCTAGACTTTCCTGATGAATGCATATACTACATCCAAACCAGACCTCCCATCTTTGAGTGTCCTTGGTATGCTGATATTATTAATTATATCATGGATCATACGTATCCAGAAGGTGCTACACCGCAACGAAGAAGGTGGTTACGCATTATTGTAGCCAAATATGTCATTATAGAGCAAGTGCTCTATCGAAAATCGTTGATGGAATGCTTCTAAGATGTGTCGACACAGGAGAATCCAAGATGATTCTCCATGAATCTCATAGTGAAATGTGTGGAGGACACTTCAGTGGTCATGCCACCACTTGTAAAATACATCGAATGGACTACTTTGACCTACTCTAGAACACGACGCAAAGTAGAGTTTGTACGAAGGTGTCATAAGTGCCAAGAATTCTCCCACGAGATCCACATGCCGGCACAAGCTCTACAACCAATCGCTAATCCATGGCCCTTTTCTACGTGGGGCCTCGATTTGATAGGGAAGTTCTCTCCCTCATCTACAGATGACCATAATTTCATAATCATGGCCACTTAGAATATTTTACCAAGTGGGTAGAGGCTATGCCTCTAACCACCGTCTGCAGGTCTATGTCCGTAATCGCCAAGTTCATTTTGAACCAAATCATTTTGCAGTACGGTGTCCCACAAATCATTATCTCGAGATAATGGGACTTCTTTTAAGAATGATGAATGTGCAATAAATTCAAAAAGAATCATCATACAACCTCCATGTATTACCCTCAAGCCAATGGACAAGTGAAGCGACAAACAAAACATTAAAAGCTATTCTTCTTAAAACGGTGAAAGAAAACAAACGATATTGGCATTTGAAGTTATATCCGGCCTTATGGGCTCACCGAACATCAATAAGAACACCAACAGGGGTGACTCCTTTCTCACTAGTATTCAAGGGCGACGGTTCCCGCTTGAGGTTGAAATACCCGGTCGTATCTCATTACAAGGGATTCTGGATGAAGACGCTTACAGAGAAGCATGTCTCTCCCAACTAGAAATCCTAGATGAAGCTAGGTTAGATGTTGAATAGTGGAAAAATTCTATGCTGACCGGATGTTCCGCAATATAAAAGAAGGTCTATGAACACGACATATATGAAGGTAATCTAGTTCTAAGGCTATATAGCTAGATCGATAAAAAGACCGGCGAAGGAAGGAAGTTCGGCCCAAATGGTTGGGCCCATACCGAGTCATGAAGGACTATGGAAATGGTGCATATCTCTTATGCACACTTGGAAGGTGAGGAATTTGGAGAAAGGGTCCATTCCCTACACCTTAAACGATTCTATGTGTGAGCAACCAACACTACTTGTATAATTATAGCTACATTGCATCTTCATATAGTTAGGATCATTTTTTCCACTTGTTTTGTACAAACTTTGTGATCAAGGAATTTATTCTTAAAAGCAATTCATTATAAAATCTGATGGTATTGGCATAAACGCTCTAATCATACTTCTCCATTTCCATAAATATCATCAATTATTTGAGAATCATTTTATCAAATAAAGCTAGATATGACAAATTCTTAACGGTAACCATATCAAGGTCTGCATACTTGTTCTCACTTTTGGTTTCTTCTTAGGATAGGTGTCTTTCCTATGGTGCATTCTAGAAGCTTCATCGTGTCACATCTATCTTGTATGTATATCTCTCTGGAAGTAAGAGCATGCTGACATTTTACTCAAATAAACAAGTCAAATATTGATCAAACAAAAAAATTTTAATTTTACACATTTGCTTGCCCCACCAACCTTTGGTGATGAGCTTGCGTCTCTTACTAGTGATGTAGGGTTGGGAAAGGATGGAAATTCCCTTACTCGCCTATGCCTTGCCCATGGTGATAAACCCATGCTTCTTACTAGTAGCATGGGGCAAGGTGTAGGGGGTCCTCTTGACAAACAAACGTAAAAGGTCATAAACAAACAATTCAAATCTTGAAGTCTTGAGTCAAAAACAAATGAATCGGATGTCCAAAATTCCAAGAGAATTAAAAATCCTAAAACCCAAATTTTGTCTACCATGTGGCCATCTACGGATCTAAGTCTAGATAAACCGCAAAGCAAGTTGCATCCCAAACTATGGAGTCACTCGAGTAGAGTAGGCTTGTAGCATCCTAATTTGGTTCCACCAAAGCTTTGTCTATCTCTCATCACTATCATTTCAACACATTTCATAACTTGTTCCCTTTCTAGCTCTTGGTGATGAGCCCTCGCATCTTACTAGTTGCGTGGAGTTAGGAGTGGGGCAAGTTTATCTGCTCATCATACCAGCTTATCTTCACCACTTTGCCAAAACAGATATGAGGTATCAAAATTGCTTAAAGAAACTAAAAATTCAAAATCACATTGTATCTACATTATCATATATCGGCATCACGAAATACAAAAGAAAGTAAACACTTGTATCATTTGTTCTCCATTGCATACATTCTTAAAAAGCATATAAGCATAACATCATAGTTTACATGTGGAAATGGAAATGGAAGCAAAGTCATAGATGCCAAGAGTCGATCCAAAAAGAATATATATATATATATATATAAATGGTCAAAATTCCTGTACAATGTCATCATGCGCTAAGCATGGTCAAAACGCTCAAAGAGCCCAAGAAGTAAAAAAATATCATACAAAAATCTAAGAGAGCCAAGTGGCTTCTCAACCCCTATGAGACCCCTCTGAAGGTGCATGCCCATGCCTAGGACTCCGGCTACGCCGGCACTGAATGCACGGAGGGCTCACGATCCCGATAGGCGGTTGTGGTCTCACCATGAGAATGACTCTCATCGTGCGCTCTGCTGTCCTATACCCTTCGAACTTAAAGCAAGACGGAGGGTAGATACCATCCTAGCCACATGCCAGACCGGGGAAAAGATGTCGTAAGTATGTCTCACACGATGAGGAATCCCCTACATCCACGACAGGTCTCCGCATGGGTCCTCTCCATGGGGATCATCGGGGTATCGGTGCATACCCTCGCGATCGAGTCTCGCCACTCATTGGCGGTCTCTAAAAACAAAGAGAAAACGAATTAGAAATAAAGCAAGAAATAAACACAAGTGTAAACAAAAGGAGAGATGGCAATTAAAGCAATCCTAACTCGAAGCAAAGGGAAGATAACTTACTCGGATCACCAGGGCCTCCAGGATGGATCTCTAGGGTCAGCACCTGCCACAGATGCCACCACTGACTGAGGTGCTCCCCTCATGGCTAGAGCAATGTAGTGTCCCACAACGGACTCATCCTCCCCACCATGGCCCTAGGAGAGTGGCTCCTCTCAAACCAGAGTCACCCTCTCTACACTGCACTCGCTCGCCCTCTCTACTGCATGATATTCGAGCTATCATGCCACTTAGGATCACTCCTCCGTACTCGCCTCCTCCTCCTCTGTCTCTCCCCCTGTGAATTCCTCAGACTCAGAGTCTATGTCGATGGGGTCATCGCTGCTATGGGTAGCACCCATGGTAATCTGAAGTAAGGGTTCCTGAGGAGCACCGGCTCTCCCTCGGACACGTACTACCTACCTAGCCATGCAATGGGAACACCAGGGGTAACAACCCATCCAACCCAGCCCCTAGGACCCCCCGGCCTCTCGAATCGACTCAGTATACGGCACTACCGGGGAAGCATGCCCATATAAGGTAGGCCAAAATTTCGAGGAACTCGGCAAAGGGGTGTATCTCCACTCGCCCTACTGCATCACAATAAGCTGCCCTGTGGGAGGAGGAGATCAAAGTAAGAGCCTCACCCCATAAACCTGCCATGGCCTAATACTGGTGTAGCCTCCATGTCATCGGTAGTTAGGAAAGCAATCCAGGCTGGTGAGGTGCTCGAGCACCGACATGTCTCGTCCATCTGCTGCCCTCACGGCTCCAGGATCCGCCACCTCTACACCTCTGCCATAGGGGATGAAGTGCTCATAAACCCGGCTCATAACCGGGGTCGGGTGGCTCAAAGACTACCCATATAAATGAGACTACTGTATAAGTCATGGTAGGTAGTCCCAAGTATATCTGCTCCCCAGGCATAAATCCGCCATGTCCCTTGATCTGTGCAATGATGGGGGACCAGCAATATAGTAGTGTGTCTCCTCCCTTGTCCCCAATCAATCTCGAGGCAAGGATCCCCATAATGGCTTGGTGAATCAAGGGGATGGGCAGGCTAGGGATAGATCGGACCCTCACCCCCTTCTTCGAGCCAGTGGAGATAACTGCATCTCCCATGTAAGAAGCCCACTGTGCTATCTGGGCCCGTGAACCTACTGTCTCAAGGGTGAGTCATCTCTCGATGATCGGGACCCCCAGGATACGGTAAACATCCTCCAAAGTGATGGTCCACTCACCTCGGACCCCTAGTAATCGGAAGGTGTTCCGATCAGCATCCCAATAGGAAAATAAGTCACAGAGTATGTGACTGGATGGTGCAACATGTGGAACTCTCGATATACACAGTATACCAGCCCTCTGAAGAGTGTCCCGCCATCCGAGAAAGGGCATCTAACACTACTATGGGAGATAGTCACACTCTCTCTCTCTCTCGACTCCACCGAATATACTCCTCCCTCACCTGTATACACCCAAAACACACAAACAGAGCAAGTTAGCATCCAAATGACATTAGAAAAATATGAAAACACATAAAGATGCTAAAAATGCAAAAACAATTTTAAACAAGTGTTCCTTTGGCATTACAGTGAAGAAGCAACCGCCGCGGTTTCGAGTAGAGCGGTGGTTTCGCAGCAGGCGGTCAACCGCCGCCTTAAAAGCGGCGGTCGTGTCCTAAAAATCCATGCGGGTTTTATACCTTAAAAATCCTAAAAAACACAAAAAGGGACTATTTTAACTAAAACAAAGCCCACCCAAAAGGTGCCCCCTAGATGGACCTTTTAAACCTAACATTTTCAAAATAACCCCCATGACAAAGATTTTAACAATTCAAAATTTTGGGGATAAAAATGATAAATTGAGAAAACTAACATGTGATCTCGTAGGGTCGATGTTTCACTCATGAGGCATGATCGTTATCTTGTCATGAACGTTTTGACTCTACTCTCGTAAGAAACCGTCATCGTGGGTCCCAGAGCTCAAAACCAACCAAATCAACACGCGCAAATGAATAGGAAAATGGGCCCACTTTCATATATATAACAACCTGACTCATTTTGAATCCCCCTTTTCACAGGTTTGGAGCGCTAACAGAGGTAAGTTCTTACCCCCGCACAAATGGTACATCCTCATTTCACGTTATTTTATCATTTATTTTCCGATCTATTTTTCTATCTCTGCACTTGATTCCTCTTTTCATTTGTAGGTGGCGGGAATTTTGGATGGCGTCATTGCGACACACGGATATATGGTATAAATTCCAACTTCCCATTTCGGGACCACCATACTCGGACCCACCGTTTTACGCCTCTTTATGGCTAAAATGCTTCTTCGAGGGGCAATATGTATGTACGTACCCAAAATCGTAGGTGCGCACTACCGAAACAACGTAACACGTGCCCCAATGATGATACAGTCTCTCGCAAGGTGTTCGAGACCGAAAAAGATCTCCAAGTATGCGTTAACATCCCGTATGCCCCGCTTAGCCCTTGCATGCTTTTCTCTTCTCTTCTTCCCTCTTTTCTTTATGTTTTGGTCTTGATTCTACGAAACCGCCGCCTTGCGCCTAGGTAGCGGTCCTATAACCGCCGCCTCGCTCAAGGCGACGGTCCTTACGCATTTTCCGTAATGTTCTTTTAACGTGACTCACATAAATTTCAATGTTTACCGCTTTTTCACCGCCTTTGGCTTGCATTAATGATTACGGTTCCCTGGAATAGTGTTTTAGCTTTGTTTATGGTTTAAGAGATCAATTTGGTTTTTACCTTTGGGTGAATGTGAAATCTATAAATAGTTGGCTTATGCTCAAGCAAACGGCCCCTCAAATTTTCCTCCGAATTTCTCAATGCAATAGATTAGTCTTTCATTTTGCTTAGAATTCTTAGTTTAATTCATTGCATGCCTAGTTAGTGTTGTTTTGTTGTTACGAAGCCACATATCCACCTTGTGCAAAGTGATGTTATCACTTCATCAAAATCAATCGGAATAGGATAGTTTGATTTCAATAGGAAGCCATTAAAGTTGCAGGTTTTGTTCTTCAAACAGGATAGTTTCAGGTTCTGGACGTTTTATGTTGCATGACTTGCAATAAATCCCGCTAGGAATTGCATAAGCCAAGCTCTGTACTCTTGCGCTATCTCTCTCCTACTCACATTATATTCAGTCTATATCCTAAGCTGCCTTTGTCCCAATATCTACTTCTGTTGATGCTAGCATTACATGCTTTTCTGGATCCACATGAGCACGAAGGAATGAGGAGATCACACTGAGGGGAAAAAATCACACACACCATCGGATTTGCCTTTGTTATATAAAATCCGGTTCTAGCTTTCAAAGTTCTAGTTAGAAACATATCAAATAGAGTAGCCAATCACTTTATTTGATCAATTTTACTTTTCGATATTGCCAAGGAAGTGTGGGGATTGATAGTTTCGAGAAACTATGATTCCTCCGCACTTCGAGGTAGGATCGAGAGTCTTCAAATAGATTAGATCATTTATTTCCTTGTTTAGAGTAGATTTACAACCGCACAGAAAGTAGCTATACTCGGTTGATTTGTTTTTTTAAATTCGTCATTAGATTAATTGTCAATTTCTAGATGTATTAAAATAGTTTCTCCTTCAATTTCATTCATATAAATTCATCGAAAAAATACAAAAAGAGAGAAGTCATATATGCTATAAATACACTTCACATAGTCAATTTCACTTTTTGCTGCAATTGGATTTTACATTGTTGCTTTTGTATGACAATCACGAGACCTAGAGATCCCAGAGAATACGTATTTGAGCCAATTGCCCCCTGACCCAATCCCAATCTCACAGCAATAGCGATATAGATCAAAATCTTAGGATCCAAGTCTTAGAAAAATAGCAAACTTACAACATGATCACCTCGGTTAAGCGGGTTAAACATAGAAGACAACCAAACACACACGTTTTGGTCAAATCAACCAAACTATAGATTACTCTAGGTATATATCCGCATGACCGTGGAGGGCTTGAAAGAGAGAAAACATTCGGTTGTGATCCTTTGGTCCCACAAATGACCCAGACAGGAAACACTCTCACGATATAGATACTGAAGCTTAAGAATTCGGGTTGCATGAACACTGTGAGTTACTCTGAGAAGATCGCACAAAAGTAATTACGAATATAGAGGCTGAGAAAGCATATGACTATTAGATACTAGGGATTAGGACCGTGTCCGCACATGACCATAAAGCAGAACCACGATAAACATGAATCTACGGTTGTGACCCACAAATCCCATAGCCCAACGAATCCATAGGTGAATCAGACATAGATGTTGGCCTACGCACATTAGTATTCAGATCTACTCCACTTCCACCTATCATCATCGAACAGTTATCCTTGTTAGACATAGCAGCTAATAAAGCTAGGGAATTCTGGACTAGGCCAAATAATCACCCGTAGAGTCCACTATTTCCATCATCCACCCTATGACCCTATCTGGAAATATACACGAAACTATCCCAGGTCATTTTCCGCGTATTCCACAACCCATAGACCGAATCACACCAGAGCTCGATATTGATTGGAGCCTTGAGTAGTCATCCTTTCCGATCGATCTATCACACCAGTTCAGGTTAGGAGGGCCTTCTTTGCCTTAGATTCACAATTTCCACTAGTGCGTGTCGAAGACATCAGATTACCTAACTAGTTTGTCTACATCCCACGTGTATTCCATCCCCACCAGCTGTCTCGGTATGACCTTGAGAGGTCGGGTGCGAGGAAGAGTTACTTGTAGATTCCCACGCTCGCTTGTCACTTTTCCATCGTACATACATGGTAGTTTGACAAGTCAAAATGGGAGGCGAGGTTGTTGGAGGTTCTTACAACTTTTAGCTTTATTATGAAAAAGGAATAAAGTATAAAAGTGAAGTGTGGCCCCACCAATGCCCAAATAAAGCCACGTGTTGAGTCTACATCAAAAGCGGGAAGGCGGGTCGCCGTAGGAATTTGAAGTTTTTGACTCTGTTTTAAAAAGGAATAAAGTTATAAAATGAAGCGCAACCCCGCGAGAGACAGTTAAGGCTGCATTGAAAAGTCAAAGCGAGGAGGTGGGTCTAAAGCAGTTTGAAGTTTTTTTCCTTTTTTTGAAAAAGAATAAAATATTAAAGTGATGTGACTCACCGGGGCCCACATCAAAAGTTTCTAAAGCGAAAGGGTGGGTCACGAGAGTAAATTTGGAAATTTTAGATTTTTGTAAAAAGGAAAAGTTACAAAAGTGATCCGTGACTCTGTCAAGGCCGAGGAGTTAAGCCATGTGTTGAGCCCATTTTTCAAAGGCGGAGGGGTCGGGAAAAATGTCAAAAATGCACATTTTATTCAAAAGTCATAAAATGTAAAAAGTGCCCCCAAGCCCGTTTTTGCTCAAATCTTCTCCACGTGGATGGCTCTATTTCAAAGTTGTGAAGGGAAGAGTCAACAGATATAATACAATGCATCTAGTTTTTTCACCAATAATGCTCCAAGATTTCGGAGGAGATGCAAATGCACATCATTTTTCATGGTTAATCTAATGATCTCGGATCGTTTTTATCAAAGAAGTGCAATTAAATTGTTGTGGAGCTCGATTTGTAAATCTCAGAGGTGTAAAAGTTGAATATTTGAAACGAGTTACTCGGGCACTGCGAGAAAATGAATTGCCAGATCCGGCATAGAAAATTGTAGAGGAAAAGGATGCGGAAAAGGATCATGTAGGCATGAAGGATGAAAACATGTTTCAGGGCGAGATTACGGATGCCCTAGTTAAACAACCGGTGAAAATATCTAAAAAGATTTACCTTTTGGACACATGGCAGCTTTTGAATGTAAATCATTAAATGTCACTTTCGGAACAAATATGTGCAACAAAGTATTCCTTGAATATTATTTGTTCGGGGGGAAAGCTTTGATGTAAAATGAGTGCTATAAAAGGCATGATGGAGTCATGCAAATGGTTCAGTTAATTTTTATGAGAAAATTTGAGAAATCCCATCTTCCTGAGAGACCATCTAAGAAACTTGTTAATCTCTTGTGTTTTAGATTTGATAACGTCAAGATGGTTGCAAGTGTGCATCCATTGATAAGCTATGATATTATTCAAGAAACTTTCCTATTGATAAATATAATAGATCTCAAATTAATCTATGTTGATCTTGGGAAAAATTGTGTGTGATTTTATTTAAGAATGTTTTCAAATAGTTTTCTTGTTCTTGTTGCAATCTTATGTTAAAATCTCTATGAATCACACAAGATCTTATCCTTGTGATGGTATAGTGGCATTTTCAATTTCATTATGAGAAGATCTTTCATCTGTAATGAAATAAACAATTTAAAATCACTTTTCTCTCATTTGTTGACAAATATTGTTTGTAATTCTATGATTGTATCTTAAGGGTGATGAACTAGGGATTTCTAATGTTTTATTGAGTATTTAACTCCATCCTTCATGTTGAATTTTTGAAGAGTGTGTGAAACCGTGCGAGATCTGGGCCTCATTTAATGTACACCTTTTGGTTGAAGGAATATTTTGGCTATTATGAAGCATTATGTTGTTATTTTTTCCAATTTTTGTGAAGTTTCTGAAAGATATGGAAAAATAAAATTTATCCTAATTAACCTCCCACCAAAAATTTCTCAAACAATGAATCCTACATGAGCCACCCTGCCTCAGCACTGTGTATCCACAAATGAAAAATTCCATTGCCAAAATATGCAAAAGCAATTAGGTCTTGAGTATTATCCGTAGTAACCTTAACCTTGTTTAGAAAACATCTCCATCTTCTAGAAGTGACAAGTCGCGAGAGTTAGATTGTGTTGAATTGATCATATTTTCTCAAGGTTTTCTTTAAAAATTGTGCAAAGAAGGATCTTTTGATGTCCTTCACTAACAAAGGTTAAAAAGCGAGTCCTCTCACCCTAGTTGAAGGCACAACCTAAAGTAGTGAGGATAGATCAAATCCTTTTATATGATGCTATCCATTTCTCCAACGCATGAGTCATAAACAACCAAATTGAATCACCTCCCGACTACAAAATGACATATATTATGATTCATCTATCTCTCGAGTATCTTGTTGAATCTATGATATAACTTTCAGATTTCAAGGGAGAATCAATTTGGATACCAAGAAAATGTACTGTGGAAATGTCAAAGGGTATATTTAGAAGGAGTCAAATTAGCAAGGGAGAAACAATGGGATAGGAATAGGAGTCAAGAAGATGGGGTATGAGGGTGGAGAAGTGTGAGTGTGGAAAAATAGAATGGGGAAAAATGGGGAACTCAACCCTCTAACAACTATATGACATTGATGTCAAGCATTTGAAGGATAAAAGGGATGATATGTAGGACAATGCGGAAATAATTTACAACAATAGCTCGAATGTAATGAGTGGTTACAAAATATTGCTGAAGTGAAAATGTGTTTGGAATTTCAGCCCCTGCATTTCTTGTGTAGGTAGAATACACTTAAAAGTAAGGGAAATTCCAATACATGTATCATGGGACATGTCGAAACATGAAGATGTGTAGTGGATGTATCACTACAAGGTAGTGATTTCATGCCGGATTTTCCTCATCAACAACTATGATGCCAACATCATTCAAGAATCCATAAAAAAGAAACAAGTGTTAGTTGTTGAGGATTTTTATTGGAAAGTGGAAATTAATCACACTGTATGGCCAAAACCTATTCCACAAATGATATTGTTCATTCCCAATAAATAGTTAGTATATGTGTTCAATTTTATAAGCTTTGTGATATCACTCGGTCTATTCACATGAGCTAAAAGAGTATAAAATAGAAAATGGGGGAATTCTAATAGGTTTTTGGATCAAAACACAACCACGATGCTTTCTTCTTGTACCAATTTGTAGGTCGTTTGATAAAGGGATATTCTCGAATCTTTTTGGATGGATTTAAATGAATTAGGTAAGGTTTTAGTAAGAATATTATTGAGCTATGAAATTACTTGTTGAAAATAAAAGCCATAATAAATAATTATGGAAAAGATGCTAGTTACATGCTCTCAGTATAGAATAAGAAAAGCACATTTCCATGGAGATGAATAATGTCCATCTAGAAAGTAATGTAAAAATTACGATCATCAATACTCCTTATTTTTCAATGCCTCATATACATCACCAAAACCAATATGACATATCCTTCTCATAATAAAATAAAACCATCATTTTTTCTCTTATTTGTCCCTGTGAACATGTGTAGAGCCAAGATGTTTGAAGTTAAAAACTTCGATTCATATATGGCGAATAATTCATTTCTTCACAAATTCCATGTCTAGGATTGGCATGAACTAAACTTCTTAAACCCAAAGTAAATACACCAAATCTTAAATTATGAAAAGTAGGAATCCCTTTCACATCTAGTCATTATACGATACACTTTGATATTTTTATTAGTAAAAACCTTCCCGTAAATTATAGAACGATTTGTAATCCAAAATGTAAGAAATAATATGGATTATTTATCTACCCATGATTTCCTTGAATGGAAGGCTCATATGTAAATTTCATCTTTGGGTAAAAATGAATAAAGTAAATTGAGCATATGAAATATGAAGCATACAAAGGGGCATTTACATCTAAAGAATATACGTAAAAGAGAAAAATGTGTCCATTAAATTTCATATGCTGCATTTTAAATGTGTGCATTTTGTATCTTTGCATGTAACAAAATTGGAATGGAATTTTTTGAGTGTTAAAATTCGATATAAAATTGTTAAAATAACATTATTTTACATTTTTAAAGATCAAGCTTTAAAATTTAACCTCACCTAAAAAATGTTTGACATACATAGGTGGCCGTCAAATTTAACCCATGTCTTGCAACATGTAAAACTAAATGTAACTAATAATATAATCTAAATGCAGTCTTTGAGAATGTTAGAAAATGCCTTTGCTCAACTTGGCGATGTGTTTTCTATAATGAAACCCATCATAGCCACACTTCACCATTAAAAATTCACTTCATTATGATGACATGATAGAGACTCTAACTATATTTTGATGACATTAATAACAAGAATGTCCACGTCAAACACCCGTAGGTAAATTTGAACCCAAATCAATTTGTAAAATATGTGTGTTGGTGCCAATAATGACATTATGTTATCAACTTTAACTATGGGAGGTTTCTATATTTTTCGTAGGGCCCACGAAATATTGACATAATTAAGTAACTAAGTTAATAGAAATCCTTCAATTCCAAATTCTTGGGAAATAACAACATGCTCTATAAAGGCCTAAACCATTGGATGTTATTCGATAAAGCACTTAGACCATCCGATGTTGCATGTATACGGCATATACAGGTGGTTTCATAACAAACAATATGTCATCCCTTATATATATATATATATATATATATATATATATTTTTGTTAGATAAGACAAAGATGTGAAAGGAATATTTAAGAAAGGAAAAACATAATTTATAAAGAACAATTTTCAACACCTATAATAAGGTTGTATTAAATTCAATAACTTTAAATATTACTAAAAATAATATAGGTCACATACAATATGGACTCGAACGAGTTAATTTGAATGCGAAGACGGTGATTTCAACCCAATGTGTAGTATTGGTAGTTTGTTAACAATAGGAAAAGGAAGGAATTTTGAAACTATAACAAAACCCCTTTCGAAACCAAGGTTGAGCTAGAAAAATCCCGCACATATAACCTGAAAGTGTTGGAGCTCGAACGGTTAAGTTTGGAGACTTCAGGAGCATTCTGATTTTCTTGTTGTGACGTTGTTGTGTAGCGTTGTATGCCATTTGTTGTGACGTTGTTGTTAACATGTTGTTAATTGGTTGTTAACGTCGGGACTATTTTTCCAGCCATGGGAAGTTGAAAGATCATGACTTTCAAACTTCTAGGGTCAGCTTTAGGACTTCTTAAAAGGATTGTAATCCTATAAATAGAGGTGTTAGGGTATCTTGAAGATATCTTGAGTGTTCAAGAGGTCTTGAGTCTTAATGATCAAGAGGTGATCAAGAGTGATCAAGGTTAAGCAATTGGGTGTCAATTGTGGTTTAGATGTGGTTTAGCATCTTTGGAATTCTGTTGTGAGTTCATAACTGAGAGAAGACTGTGAGAGTTGTTTTACTCTTGTTGATAATAAAATATGAGCAAGTTCTTGGTGGACGTAGCCCACATTGGGTGAACCACGTTAAATCTTGTCTTGTCTTCTTTTGTGCATTATTTATTTATGTTGTTATATTTCTGCAAGTATAATTTTGCTATATAGTTTCCTACTGTTGTGGTTTGAGGAATTGTTTCCGCATATTTGTTCTCTAATTCCTAACAATTGGTATCAGAGCTTTGGTGGTTTTTTGCTGAAGTTGTAAATCACAAGGAAAGTTTAGCTTGAGTGGGAGCTATGGCAGATGAGGGAAGATCGAGGGTTGAGAAGTTCAATGGGAAGAACTTTGGTTTGTGGAAGATGCAAATGGAGGATTACTTATATCAGAAGGACCTCCATGTTCCTTTGGCTGGAAAAGCAAAGAAACCTACAGCCATGTCGGATGAGGATTGGGAGTTGCTGGATAGAAAGGTGCACTCGGGGAAATTCGTTTATGCCTTGCATCTTTGGTTGCTTTCAACATATCACAAGAGAAGACCACGGAAGGTCTCATGAGTGCGTTGGGGAAGTTATATGAAAAACCCTCTGCCTCTAATAAAATATTTTTGATGAAAAAGTTATTTAATATGAAGATGTCTGAGAATGGTTCTATTGTTGATCATTTGAATGAATTTAATATGGTTGTGAGTATGTTAAACTCGGTAAAAATTGACTTTGATGATGAGGTCAGGGCTTTGTTGATTTTGTGCTCCTTACTAGATAGTTAGGACAACTTGGTTATGGTTGTAAGTAATTCAGTCTCTAATAACTCAAAGCTGAAGTTTGAGGATGTAATAGGTGTGATCCTAAGTGAGGAAATGTGAAGGAAGAGCACTGGAGATTCTTCTACTTTGAAATGCTTTGATGGTGGAGAGAGAGAGGAGACAAAAGAAAGAGAGGGAAAGGTAACCGTGGGAAGTCGAATGATCATGGAAGGTCAAAGTCCAAGAGTAAGTTAGAATGTTGGCACTGTGGGAAGGTTGGTCATGCTAAGAAAGATTGTTGGGCTCTTGGGATAAGAAGAACAAGAAGGAGGAAACTAAAGAGGTAAATTTGGTAGTAGGTGATGTTTGTCAAGATGCCTTAATTCTTTCTTTAGATAATATTGTTGAATCTTGGGTGTTAGATTCAGGGGCTTCTTTCCATGCCACCCCACATAGACATTACTTTACTGATTTTGTTCAAGGTGATTTTGGACATGTATATCTTGGTGATGATGAACCATGTAGCATAGTAGGGAAAGGTTGTGTTCGGGTGAAAATGTAGAATGGGAACACATGGCTACTTAAGGATGTCAGGCATGTGCCTAAGTTGAGGTGGAACTTGATATCAGTGGGACAAGTTGGGTAGTGATGGTTGTACGGTTAGTTTTATAGTGGATTCTTGGAAGGTTACCAAGGGAGCTCTTGTGGTTGTAAGAGGTAAGAAAAATGGTACTTTGTATTTAACCAGTGGTGTTGATTATTGCAATTTAGTTGTTGCAGATGGAGATGCAACTTTGTGGCACTAGAGACTCGGTCATATGAGTCATAAGGGCATGCAGATTATAAAGGATAGGTTGCCCGGATTAAAGGAGTTAGATTTGGACTTCTGTGAGGACTGTGTTTATGGGAAACAGAAGCGGGTGAGATTCCTCAAGGTTGGACCTACCAGGAAGGAGGGTAAGTTGGAGTTAGTGCATACTAGATGTATGGGGGCCAGCTAAGGTAAACTCTATTGGTGGTTCATGTTATTACGTCACTTTCATTGATGATGCAACTAGAAAAGTTTGGGTATATTGCATTAGAAAGAAATATGATGTGTTTGAAACTTTCAAAAGATGGAAAGCCTTGGTTGAGAATGAAACAGGTCTCAAGTTGAAATGTCTCAGGTCGGATAATGGAGGGGAATATTGCAGCAATGAATTTCTTGATTTTTTGGTAAATGGGATCCGTAGGAAAAGAATGGTTCCAAATACTCCACAGGAAAATGGAGTGTCAGAGAGAATGAACAGGACAATCATGGAGTGTGCTAGGTGCATGAGGTTACATGGGGCTGCCACTCATGTTTTGGGTGGAAGTGGTAAGCACAACTATTTATCTGATTAACAGAGGACCCTCTATGGCCTTGGATGGAGGTATACCTGAGGAGGCTTGGTCTGGTAAGAAAATTGATTACTCATTTCTTAGAGTATTTGGATGTGAGGTATTTGTTCACATTGATAAAGATGATAGGACCAAGTTAGAGGCTAAGTCTGAGAAATGCACCTTTGTTGGATATGGTGAAGATGATTTTGGTTTCCGTGTTTGGAGTCTTAAAGACAAGAAAATATTTGGTCTAGAGATATTGTCTTTAATGAAAAAATCATGTATAAAGATCAGTTGTAGGAACAAAAAGAGGAATCAAAGAAAGAATACACAGTGTTAGAGGACATTACGGACAACAAGGTGTCCAAGGGGCCGGTTCAGGTACAACATGTTCTGGCACAGCTAGTTTCAGGTACCTACTCATCAGGAACCCCAAACTCCTGAGGTGAGAAGGTCTTCTAGGGTAAGAAGGGAACCTGAATGATTTACTCCATCTTTGAATTATTTATTGCTCACTGATAGTGGAGAGCTAGAGTGCTTTGAGGAAGCAGTGTAGGTGGATGCCAGGAAGAAGTGGGAGTAGGCCATGGATGAAGAGCATAGATCTCTTATGGAAAACTAGACTTGGGATCTGGTGGAGCTACCCGAGGGCAAGAGAGCATTGCAGAACAAGTGGGTGTATAGAATCAAAGAGGAAGATGGAGGTAGGAAATGATACAAGGCCGGTTGGTGGTCAAAGGATTTACAGAAGAAAGGTATAGACTTTGATGAAATTTTTTTCTCGGTTGTTAAAATGACTTCTATTAGGACTATTCTTGGTTTAGTTGTAGTAGAAGACTGCACTTAGAATAGTTGGATGTGAAGACTGCATTCCTTCATGGTGAGTTGGAGGAGGAATTGTACATGCAGCAGCCATAGGGTTATGAGGTCAAAGGGAAGGAGAGGTTAGTGTGCAAATTGAAGAAGAGCTTGTATGGCCTGAAACAAGCTCCACGGTAGTGGTACATGAAGTTTGATAGTTTTATGCAGGAGAAGGGTTACTCCAGGTGTCACTCAGACCATTGCGTGTACATCAAGAAGTTTCTTGATGGTAGTTATATTATTTTGTGCTATGTATGTAGATGATATGCTTGTTGTAGGGAAGAACATGTAGGAAATAAAGGTACTCAAGAAGCAACTAGGTGACTCCTTTGCTATGAAGGATTTGGGGGCAAAAAAACAAATCCTTGGTATGAGAATAACTCGGAACAAGGAAGGAGAGGAAGCTGGTATTATCTCAAGAAGAGTACATAAAGAAGGTCTTGGAGAGGTTTAGTATGCAGGATGCTAAACCGGTTGGTACTCCTTTGGTAGGTCACTTTAAATTATCAAAGGAGTAGAGTCCCAAGACTGAGGAGGATAGAATCTAGATGTCAGGGTACCGTACTCATCAGTAGTTGGTAGCTTGATGTATGCTATGGTATGCACTAGGCTGACATTTCCCATGTAGTGGGAGTAGTGAGTAGGTTTATGAGTGATCCAGGTAGAGAGCACTGGCAGGCAGTAAAGTGGATCCTTCGGTATTTGAGAGGGACCATGGGAGCAACATTGTGTTTTGGTGGATCAGACACTACATTACGTGGATATGTAGATTCGGACATGGCAGGAGATTTGGACAGTAGGAGGAGCATGACAGGTTATGTATTTATGGTTGGTGATACAACGGTGAGTTGGATTTCATGGTTACAAAAGGTTGTGGCTTTGTCAACCACAGAGGCTGAGTATGTTGCTGCCATAGAGGCAAGCAAGGAGATGATTTGGCTACAATAGTTTCTTGATGAGTTGGGTCATAAGTAGGAAGTTGGGAGACTACATAGTGATAGTCAGAGTGTTATTCATTTGGTGAAGAACTCCACTTTCCACTCTAGGATGAAGCACATTCAGCTGAGATATCATTTCATCAGGGACAACTTTGGAAGAAGATAAGTTGAAGCTGGAAAAGATTCATACCAGTCAGAATCCTGTGGATATGATGACCAAGGTGGTCACAAGGGAGAAGTTGAAGTTGTGTTCAACTTTGATTGGCCTTCATGGTTGATAATGAAGGGTTAAGAACTTTTCTCAGTGGAAACAGTCTCCAAGTGGGAGATTGTTGGGGTGTGGAGCCTATTTTTGGTCTTCTTGAATCAGTGTTGAAGTGTTGGAGCTCGAATGGTTAAGTTTGGAGACTTCAGGAGCATTCTGTCAGTTTTTTTTGTGACGTTTGTGTGTGTGATTGTTTGTCATTATTTGCGATGTTGTTGTTAACATGTTGTTAATTGGTTATTAACGTCGGGACTATTTTTCAGCCGTGGGAAGTTGAAAGATCATGACTTTCAAACTTCTAGGGTGGCTTTAGGACTTCTTAAAGGATTGTAATCCTATAAATAGAGGTGTTAGGGTATCTTGAAGATATCTTGAGTGTTTCAAGAGGTCTTGAGTCTTAATGATCAAGAGGTGATCAAGAGTGATCAAGGTTAAGCAATTGGGTGTCAATTGTGGTTTAGATGTGGTTTAGCATCTTTGGAATTCTGTTGTGAGTTCATAACTGAGAGAAGACTGTGAGAGTTGTTTTACTCTTGTTGATAATAAAATCTAAGCAAGTTCTTGGTGGACGTAGCCCACATTGGGTGAACCACGTTAAATCTTGTCTTGTCTTCTTTTGTGCATTATTTATTTATGTTGTTATATTTCTGCAAGTATAATTTTGCTATATAGTTTCCCCAATCTATTATTTTATATGTATCTTTTCACGGAGCTAAATTAGTGTATGAAATTATAAATTTAGCACTAAATCCATTGAGAGTTCCAAATATAAAATTCAAGCCCTACCGCTCGTTCAAATGCAATGTATTTAAGTTAGTCCATGATTCCTCCTTTGGAATTATGCTTCCATTCCCTTTATGTTCTCTCATGCCAAGGACTCTACCATGGGGTTTTTAGCTTAATGTTGTAGAGATGTAAATAGTTGTCACAACTTCTTGGGATTTTGTGTTATTCATACGATTTGGTTTCAAAGAATTTTATTATGGATGGGGTTTTCTTCATTGGCCCCATCCCCAAGGATTGATAAGGTAATGCATTAAATGGTCATATATATTTTTCACTAAACCGTTAGATCTATTTTTCACCGTCAATCTTGCATTGATATGAATGACCGAGATCATGTCGATTCAAGTAGATTGTAGAAATTTTGGTCCATGTATATATTTTTGAATGCCTTCGGTGTAATCTTAATAGTAATTTTAATTACTAGAAGAATTGAATATTAAGAAACTAAAAAGATGGACGGGGATGAGGGGAGATTGAAAAGGGGTTTGAGAGACGACATGGGAATTGTGTTCCACTATATCATTTATATCTTGAGCACGCAATTCATGAGATTGCGAATTACATTTGAAGGGGACAAACTAAAAAATGGGGAAAACCCAAAGTGTTCCATTCTTAGGCCCAAATGAAAAGTAAGATTTAAATACTTGCATGTTCCGCACCTTCTCCATGACTTATATCGTAACACCTACAAAAATTGTAATCTTTGTTACACTTTATAAAATCGATATCGTTCACATTATTCATATGAGTGCAATTTATGCTAAACAGGTCCAAAATAAATAATGGGGAAAATCCAAAAAAATCCATGTAGAAAACCCAACTAAAATCGTGTTTTATAACTGGTGTACTTTGTAGCCTTCCTTTATAATTCTAAGCTCAAGTAAGTGTAGGGAAACAAAATATGTGTGAAAAATCATTAACAGTTGAGATTATATTATTCATGTGATGGTAAATTGTGATTAAAAGTGCTAAAATATAAAACCAAAAACCAACAGGTTCCATATTTGAAGCCCATTCAAAATTCTTGCATTTTTTATCACTTTGTAATCCTAACTTTAATATTCTAAGCTAAAAGTAAGTGCACGGAAAATTTTAGTGGTGAATCTTTGTTAATTCAAGAATATTCTAGTTTTTAAATTCAAAATTGGAAAATTTTAGGGTATAAATTAGAAGATGGTCAAGTCAAATTTTTCTCTACAAGTTCATTTTAGGGTTTATTTGTCATCCCAAGTGAAAGATAAATTCACAATATTCACCTTAATGTTGTCATTCAAGAGTATAGCATAAAAATGCTACCAATACGGTAACATATTTTATGCTACCAAAGCGAAAACATATTATATATGTTGTAAAAGTCGTTATCATATTTTATGCTACCGGCCGATAACATATATTATGTTATGATTAGTAGCATAAAATATCAAATATGCTATCGAATGGTAGCATACAAAAAATCTACCATTGGTAGCAATAGACTAATATATTTTTAAAAGTATGGGATATTTTTTGCTTCTACCATATTTTGGAGGACATATTTCTCATTGAGATGATTATTTTAATTACTAACATCAAAAAATTTATACAAAATTAGCAAAATCCATATTTTTTCATAAAAATCACTTTTTTATTGTTTTTTGCGCCATATTTTTTGATGACATGTTTCTCATTGATCTACTCATTTTAACTACTATTGTTAAAAAAATATTTTTAAAAAATTAAATATATTTTGTGCCGACATCATATATTATCTTAGAAAAATGAAACATAATATATGTTGTTTGGATCATAAAATGCTAAATTTGACAAAGACATATTTGCATTTTCTTCACATTCTCCATTAGTGAATAATTTAATTTTCCTAGTTTCACCAATGAATTTATTTATTTTTTTGGGGGTCTTAAAATTTTTCTCTGAGTAGGTGCGGAAAGAGAAAACATGTAAACAACCATCGATAATTGTCCTCTATTTTTGTTCTACTTTATCATCACTTTGTATTTCCCTTTTACATATCTAAGCTTGGGTAGGTACATGGAAATAGGCTAGGTGTATGTTAATAGGTGATGTGTAAACAATCATCGATAATTATCCATTATGTGTCTTCCACTTTATTGTCTCGATCCCACTCACATTATTCACATGAGTGAAATTTGTGCATATAAAGGGCCAAAATATCAAAAATCATTTTTCACTATTTTAAAGTGTAACACCCAAGTAATATCCACTATTTATGTTCCACTTTATTTTCTTCATTGCACTTCTATTTTGTGAGTGAAATTTAACCTTTAAAAGGACATTAAACTATATTATATTGTATATATTATAAACTATATATACTAAAGCGTGTATTAAAATCCTATTTTACGAAGAGTTTAATTCCATTTTTTTATTTTTATCATCAGTTTCATTTTAAACAAGTATAATTAGCCATGAGAGGGACATTAAAAAGTCTAGGCTCATAGAACATTTGTACCCTCCCGAATTTCTCTTACAATTATCAATGTTGATAAAGGAAACATAACTATTATGTTGCCTCCATGCTCTACATGTGGACAACCACGATTAACTAGAGGGAAGTGATATGGGCTATGAAATAGATGGCTGAGTTCACTTCATGTTCATACATGTGTCGAGAGGAAAACAAAATTTGTAGATGTGTAAACGCATTCGATGTAAATATAGTATGATAAATTTATCTATATCAAATATGTCGATAAATAACAATTACAAGGTTTTTAGGGTAGATTTTTACATAACTCTTTAATAAATAACTTCTTTAATTTATCTATCAATTTCACGTTGAATTTTGGCAAAAGGAATCATTTATGTACGGGATACTGTTGGTCTCAAAAATATCTATTCAAGAAAAAAGTACCCAAACATTACTACATGGCCAAGATATTACTATTTTTTATTGACTTCTCCAAGAAAATAGAAATAAAACTATTTAAGTGATAATTCAATAGAATTTAGAGTTACATATGAATTGTCACATGATGGTAAAATGGATGTTAAATTTGATTTCAAGAATAAAAAGGAAGAACTGAAACCATTACAATATTCCCCTACCATTGTGGGAGTGCCTCATAAAAAATAAATTAAATAATAAACCAAATAAATACATACTTGACATATATTGTAAATTGTGAGGCTGGAAATGAATATATTAGAAATAAAGCCATGGTTAAGAAACAATGACATCATTATGTGTTATCATTAAAATAGTAAACTACATAAGAGGCATCAAGTGTAGTTATCAAACATATTTATGGAATTCTATCCACACTTACAAATATGTAAAATATAGCTCTACAATTCACTTGCATGACACAACTTGTTTCGATACTAAAATTTGAATGATGTAGTATAGATTATTGAATCCAATGAAGAACCTGGCTAGACTATGCATGCTAAATAAGCACAACCAAAGGAAACACAACAAAAAATTCTTTGTGTAGAGAATAACAATATACTTGACATAATTATTTATTGAAAAACACACACATAATAAGGTGCACAAGATAGATTGCATCTAATATTATTAGGAAATAAAAGCCCATCAATTAATGTGTTCAATAAATTTTTAATCTCTCATGTAAAATTGCTTATGGCTATGAATTTGTCTCTAAACATTTCCTCACTTTTTATCATAATTATCTTATGTCCCTTCACGAGATATCAAGAGTTACACACATGGCATCTCCCTATGTTTCCCGCATGAAGAAGATGGTCAAGTTCGAGGATCAAGGAGCACATTTGGACAAACACATGGGTTGTTAGGTGGTAGCTTAAGGACATGTAGTATAAAAAGAGAATATATTTGCGGTTGCAGCAGAAGATAAAGTCAAAGAAAGTGCGGGGAGGGGAAAAGGTTGAGAAGCATGTAATAAATGTTGCCTCTAGATCCCATCATGCTAAACATGCATTCTAAGTTACATATGATTTTTCTATGATTCAGAGTGTAAAAACTTGAAGTTTTTACGCCGATGTAGAAGGTTGCATGCCATAGATACTTGTCAAGAAATATCACACACAACATCACCCGAGGCCATCCTTCCTTAGAGCGAGATAATGATAATTTGGAAATTTTATTTATCGTGTGTCCTAGTGCAAGGAGTTACTAAACCAAGAAGCTAATCCCTTCATTTTGTCATATTTTTTGATGGAGGTGATTGGATAATACTTTGACCATATTCATTTCTTAATAACACTTACATGAACAAGTAAATGATCATAGATACTTTTAGATATCATTTATTGGGGTTAATGTATGTATTATATCAATTTTCATAATGTAGTGCCCACTCCTCTTCGACATTGATCTTACTAGGATTTTTCTTACTTTGGATTGGATGCTTGGACTTTGTTATCATATTTGATCATTAGACATTGGTAGATGGACATTATTATATTTGATTAGTATTTTGATAGACTGTATATATGTTTTAGACTTTTGTCATGATGTGACTTATATGATGGATTACATGCATGGATTGATAATTTACTAACGATGATGATCTAGATTTAATACCATCTATATATATATATATGAACACGTTCGATTTTGATACATATATATTTTTAGATGACCTAGCTAGTCTTGTGATATCTTTTTGTTGATGAAATGAAAGAATTAAAATATCTTGAAATTGTAAACAATTGGTGAAATTACTTGATTTTAGTGATGATTTAGTTGTGTTAATTGATGATGTGAATTGATATGTATATGTGTGTTTTATTGTGTTAATGTCATTAATATCACCACAAATCCGAGAGAGGTATAAGAGGAGCGACAACCATATCGTACCAAACCAAGAACACCGATGTTAATCAAACACCACGATCAATAAGAAGAAATAAATTTTCCATAATATCTTTAAATAAACCTTTGCAAACAAATGAGCAGAAATATCATATATTAATATGGAACTCAATGAATTATAATGAGAATGGGCCTTTCTTATATATGCAAGGAATAACAATCTAAGAACTAGTCAAGGTCGTAGATCAATCCATAAATCAAGGAAATAACTAGTCATCAAAGAACTAATCAAGACCATAGATTTTGGAGAGAAATAGACATCAAGGATCTAGTTAATATCATAAATCAAGGAAAGAACTAGTCAATACCATATATCAAGGAAAGAACTATACCTAACAACTAGATAATATCTCATAATATCTAAATAAGATAAAAGAATTATCCACGCACATAAGTGGGTGAGGATAAATACAATAAAGGTAAATAAATTACCTAGGTGAACATGAGATAAGGTAAATACCTACTCTAACACCCCCTCAAGTGAAGCTAGGGAAAAAAATAGAAGTGGCATGTCCACAATATGTGTCCGGTAACTAGGCGTGATGAGGTACTCAAGTACAATAAGCGGGAAAAAGGGACACCTCAAGGTACCCAAAACTAGTAACAACAAAGTAAAGAGAGTAAAAAACCGCTGCAAGGAATCCCATGAAACATAGATCAAAAAAATAGTACAATGTTGAAGAAGTTTGGTGTGCAATATGAATTCGAATCCACCGCTTTCGATCACTAAACTCAAAAACAACGACACTTAGGCTTCACGAGAATAGCTCCATACAAGGAGATTGTCAACGAAGTGATGTTGAAAGTATAAAAACTCCAAACATAATTCGATCAACTACTGCAAATAGGTGTGCCACAATACATGAAAAATAACCAAAGCAACAAGGCAAGGACATAAAATCCAAAGTGTCACGATCCAAGAAAAGCCAATGTAACAAGGCAAGGACAAAAACCCGAAGAAGCGGGATCAACACCACACCTTCCCATACTTTTGAATGGGTAGAGTGATGTTATAAATTTGTCGAGTTGTCAAAACAACTACTCAAACAATGAAAAACTAACACATGACTTCATGGAATAGATCCCCCACAAGATATATTATCAACATGTCAAAAGTGTAAAAATATCGATACAAAATCTCTCAACAAACAAGAGAGATACACTACACCTGCTAAAGAAAAATACTCAAAACAATAAGCATTACAATGCATAAGGTATAGAAAGTGTAACAAGAGGCCAAATGGTGGAGGATCCATGCAGAGAGTCCTCTCAACGAATGCCTATATCATCGCCATGAGTGATCGGATATACACCCCAAATCAACACGGATGGATGAAGAAGATGCGTGCATATGACTTGGTGCAAAATTCACAATGGGTGCATACCAAGGAACATCGGAGAATGTGTGTCGGGTTGATCATGTCGACAACCTGCAATATGAGATTTCTCAAGTTTGAGTGAAGGTGTAGAACTCATGTGTTTCTCATAATCCTAAAAAAGAGTCGAGTGAAAAAAAAATAGAGCTCACAATGTGTGATCCCAATGAAGTATCTTCTCGAAAACCAATGTCATGGTGAGAATTCCACTTAACATGTGGAATAGGGAAATAATACCCTATGAATGTCTGCCAATACCTCCGCCAGTGAAACCCATAGAATGGAGCATGTAAGAACCGAATGCAGTGGTATGCTTCTCAAAAGAGCCATGCATATGAGTAGAAGTAGGATACACAACATGTGTTACTGTAATAGGCATAGATGTGGAAGAGCATGTAGTAACAAGCCTCATAGGCTTAGGAGCATCAAGAGTAGGAACAAGCTCAAAGACTTACAAGATCAATGTTAGTGGGTACAAGAGCAACATCTGCAAGTAGACTAGGAGAATGGATATGGCTGTCCACAATATGATGGTGATGTTGTAGGATAGAAATTTTTGTTGCACGAAGTGTATTAGTGTATCCTTATCTGAATGAGTGATTAAAGAAGATAATTTCACTTCTTAAGTAATCTATTTTATTCCACAAATTTTACAATATTCTCTTGAAGTCCACACAACACTCCTCCATATTTTGTTATTTATAGTGAGTGCGTGTTACAATATGACACTTTAAAATTATAGTTTAATTCTCAAAAAAGAAAAATCCAATGGAAAAATCACGAAGAAAAAGCAATTTTGCAAAAAAAAGGCACTCAAAACCGAGTTACCGATCAAAAGATACAAACTTTTCAATATTATGCTCTACTATTTATTTTAGTTGCCACTAAAATAAAATAAAATTCTCTTGCCTTCACCACATAAATAAAATGAAAGGGGATGGATTTAAGCACCTACTAGTAGGAATCACAAGATTTAAGCCCTCATACGACCATACCATATGACCAAGGGCTAAGGATTTCAATGGGTGTTTACACAACTTACTATTCTAGGGGTGTTGTTTGTTTTCGAGAAAGTCACATCTAATTGCTTCTTCTAGTAAAAACTGTTATTTTGTATCGTGTCAAAATGAACTTCCCGCCCAAAATAGATGTCTATAGATTTTCCCGAAATAGTAACTCATGCGCAGTATTCCGTGGACCCCTACCAAAAAAGGAAAGAATATGAACTCTTCTCCACGTAACCCAAAAATATTGTACCATAACAAAATAAATGACAGTAGATCTCGATAAACTCAACAAAACCCAGAAACTAATTTCCTACACTTCTTTCTTGCTAGCACAAATCCCGAGACAAACCAATGTGTTTCTCTACACCAACAAAAGACACCAAAAAAATGACTTTCTCCACAAAAGGTCAAGTTTAAAGTCGATCTTAGGGTTTTTCCACCTTCCGAATCCGATGGAAGCCTCCATTTTTATAAAAATGTATGAAGCGAAAAATATATACAAATCGAATATATGAATAATTAAAGAATTTATTTGCAAATTAAAACTTGTAGATAGATGTCAAAAATAATCTCCTTCTCGATCTTGTAAAAGGAATGATAACCAGATCGTACCAAACAAGGAACATAGATATTGATCAAACACCACAATCAATAAGATGAAAACAATTCACGAATAACTTTACATAAAGCTTTGCAAACAAATGAGCAGCAATATCATATATTATTATGTAACTCAATGAATTACAATGAGAATGGGTCTTGCTTATATAGGCAAGGAATAACAATATAAGAACAAATCAAGGTCGTAGATCAAGACATAAATTAAGGAAATAACTAGTCATCAAAGAACTAGTCAAGACCATAGATTTAGGAGAAAACTAGACATCAAAGATCTAGTCAATACCATAGATCAAGGAAAGAACTAGTCCATACCATAGATCAAGGAAAGAACTATACCTAACAACTAGATAATATCTCCTAATATATAAATAAGATAAAATAAATATCCACACACATAAGTGGGTGAGGATGAATAAAATAAAGGTAAATAAAGTACCTGGGTGAACATGAACTAAAGTAAATACCTACTCTAACAAGGTATTGTTTTGATTTTCTTAGAAATTGTAACACAACAAACAAAAAGGGATAGGAGACCAACAATGAAAGAATTTTGGGTATTGACAACTGGTCACCTTGGCAACTTGTGTTTTTGTATGATGTTTGTTGTTGATAAATTGTTAGGAGGTTCCCTTTGGGAGGGTGGCCTCAAATGTGACCAAGGAAAATGTGTTGTTCCCCTTTTCATTTTAATTATTTTTGTGAGTATGTGATTTATTATTGTATTGTGCTCCACTTTATTATTGTTGGTTAGTATACTCCATTTAAGTTGATTAATCTTGATTAATTATTGTAATGTGGGATGTGACCAAAGAGGGTATTTAATGTTGGTAGATTGTCCTTGATTTTATGTTGGATATGAGAGTATTTTATTAGTTCTTAGAGTTGTGTACTCAACCTTACATGTCAAATTCGATTTGGGCTTAATGGCCATTTTCTAGGCTTGTGGGACAAGGTAAGCTTGTTCCACACCTCTTAATTTTACCTAAAAACTACCCCTATGGGGTAAGGAGTCAAAACTAAACCTCATTATTTGATTTTGAAGGCAAAAAAGTGATATTTATTGCACTTTCTTACATGAGTTTTTAATTGTGTCCTTTAGAGGTGTGGGTAGGAGTTTGAGTGTGTAAGAGGTTTGTCACTTCCTCAACCACTAATTTATGATCTTTGGTTTTTGTGTTTGACCATGTGATGTGGGTGGAGGAGAAGTGATGTGGCATCCTACATGGAGTCACATCACCACTCTCTCCTCACTTTTGTATTTATGTATGTGTTTTGAAGTTTTGGGGTTACATGTTTTATTTAGACTCTTGAATTTCGGAGGAGCTATCTTTTGGAGTTGTCTTATGCTTAATTGGGGCTTGGAAAATCTTGGAGCTTGTGCTTGTGATTGGATATTTTTACAATATCAAGGTAGGGACTTCACCCATGTATGCTTCTTGTTATTCTATTGTGCAAATGATTGTAAATGGATGATTGTTGTATGTTTTGGTTTTTGGAATAGAATGGTATTTAGGTTGTGTAGGAGAAAAGGAAATGGGGATATTTTTGAGGGAGGCATAAGAGTATTGTTGTGTATCTTGGGAGGGAGTTGGGTTGGGGTGTCCCACCTTTGTAGATAAGTGAAATTTTTGCTTATCTTGTATGTTTTATTGAGGGAGGCATAAGAGTTGAGGGAGACATAAGAGTTATTTTTTTAGGGAGGCATAAGAGTCTTGTTGGTATGTGATTTGAGTTTCTTGGAGGATTTAAGGTGGGCACTCAACCCATTTGGGAGGCATAAGTTAATCCCCATGTTTATTTTCTCTCTCTTGGTTTGAGTATTGAGCCTTTGTGCTTGGGAAACTTGCATGTTTGTTGTGATTTTGGTATTGTTCTTATTGTGTTGAAAGTTTGTTTGAATGTTGATTATGGAAGCCATGTAAAGTTTCCTTGGTTGTCTTATACCCCTTATTTCTTCATTGTTGAGGCTTGGGGAGAAATGAGGAAGAAGGATTGTCCTTCTCATTTGATTATTGGTTGGGTGGAGAGCGTTTCCTACTCCCCTATTCTATTATTTTGTTGGATAATGAAGAAGATCATGAAGATCAAGTGAAGTTTTGACATAGTTGCACTTTGAAGAAGACAAGGAGAGATCCTACTTTTGTAAAATATTTTCCATGTTGTCTCCACTTAAGTGGAGGGATTGTAACTTGCATTTTAAAGGTTTAAAATTCTTGTAAATGTGTTGTGAAAGGTTGATTTGTATTAAGCTTTCAAAATGTATGTATATTTAGAAAGTAGGAAAAAGAAATTGCATTTGTTACTATGATAATCCCTTCAACTTGTATACTTTACCAAGAGTGTATTGAATGAAAACTTGTATTTTAAATGGGTTAGTTCTTGTAAAATGAAACTATCAAATCTTGTATTATTATGATTAATTAAGGACCTTTAAATGGTTTTAGAAATGAAAATTAAGCCCTCCAAATATAAGCTTATACTAGGGGTTGTATTATAAATATAATTTAAACTAAATGACATTATTAAATGGAGAATGTAGGTTAGAAAATATACTTGTTTTCTTGAAATATATGTCGTTTACTCTATTGTGGAAGAAAGGAATGATTCTCTTATTTTATTGCAAAAGTGAGAATTTTGAAATGTTGAATTTAAAAGCAAATTCTATACAAAGTTTTAGCAAGATAGTGTTGTTGCAAATTTGCAAGCGGTACTCGGATGCAAATCAAGGTTCTAAGTTGATGTTTAGAGCATCCAGTGTGATTACACAACATTGAAACCTCTCTCTAAGTGTGGGACTTGTAAAATGAGAGAGGAATCTCCAGATTAGAGGCTGGTTCCTCAAACTCCTTTGATTAGATCTATTATTTGCACAACTGCAGAGGTTCAGATCCTAATTTTATCCTAATTTGCAAGGAGACAGGGATAAGAAATGTAAAAATTGAAACTAAACTAATGATGGTGATGCACCAAAGGAGTGGTGAACATTTTTGCTCATGAAAATAGACACAAATCATAAATTGCAACATAAAACATCATGCACAGGTTGATAAGCTGTAATCAAAGGTTTGAAATGAAGCAAACAACACATACAAAGGACTGAAAGCATTCACAGAGCCTGTATTGTGATTTTCAACATCAAAATCTTTGTATTCCAACACCAAAGAGGCATAAAAACTGTTACAATCCCTGGAAGGTCTGATACTTGCCAAAATCACTTGCTAAAGGTGAAAACAGAAGCTTGTTGTGCAAAAAAGTGTTCAACCCTCAAAAAATGAGCCAAATCTGGCTTTTACAGTGCATGGGTCGAGCCCAGGAGAGAGAAAATGTGAAAAAACATGGGAGCCATTCCTCATTGATTAAAAATGCATTAAAACAGCATGGGTGTCCTTACAGACCCATACCCTAACATTTTTGACCATGCTGGAGAAGAATGCGACCCATTTTGCATTAAAATTGGTTGTTGAAACGTCAGTTCTGTCCATGGGCGCGTACCAGAAGTGTTTTTGATTTTCTCCCTCCAAACTGAACCAAAATGCAAAATTTACCCTATAATCATGTAGATAATTTCAACAGCTTTCCATTGATATAAAGAACGTGAAAATCCGAGCTCTGGATCGAAAGTTATGGCCGTTTGAAGATTTAGGGCAAAAACAGGCCCAAATCGGATCGGCGGGAATTTTTTTGAATTTTACCTCTTTTTGCATTTTGGAAATTTTTTCAAAAACCCCCGTACTCCGCCACTTGGGTGCCACGTGGCACGTCCTGATTGGCTGCGGGCCTTCTAGGGGAAAATTTCCCACAAAAACTCCGCCGAGCCATAACTTGAAAAATATGAGGAGTTAGGAGGCAAACTTTACCTTTCTGGAAAGCTGAGAGAGAGCTCTATCCATTGGTGCCATTTCCAGAAAGATTTGAGTTCCTAAAAATCAAAAAAATGGAGACTGAGGCACAAAAGAGGTAGGAACACAAGGAGTTAGCCACAAAAATGAGCAGGGGCACATTTTGGATAATGAGATAGTTTTACAAGTAGCATATGAAATCAAAATAAAATTTCTAACCTTTTCACATTGAGCGATAAATACAAATTTGTAATTACTTTGTACTTATATTTAACCATACAACTAAACCCGATTTGATTGTGTAAGATAAAGTAAAGCAAAAATATACCACAATAAGCGTATATACCATTATAAATGTACTATATAAATATATATATATATATTATAATATATTGTATTCATTTGTAAATTCTAATAATACTTGTTAGATTATACATAACTTTAAGTATATATACTTGAATAAATTTATTATATAAATTTATATACTTATATATATTATAATTATATATAAATTCTTAATAACATTGTTATATTGTACTATATATACATACATATATATTATATAAATAAATAAAACTATTAAAATTTAAGCCAAAGTGGAGGGCGAATGCGGTGCGGGTTGCAGAGTTTGTTTGTATTAAAAAAGGGATTTGGGGGCGGGGGTGATTCCACCCCACCCCATCCCAATTTAATTAGCAATGCCATCGTATATCGATGTGGCCATACCCAAAACTAAGACCACATGGCTCTAAGTCGTCACTTATCATTAAACCCCCTATGCAAAAGATAAATTATATGAGACCAACTTTGTTTTAATGTAAAAAATTGATATATATATAATACATACATACATACATACATACATACATATATATATAGACACACACACACACACACACACATATGTATGTATATATGCATATGTATATATCAATATATATTCAAAAATTAGGCCATAACTAGGTCACCGCCCTAGAATTTTGGGGTGTATAAAATGTATATTTTAAAATAATAAAAATACACACACACACACACACACACACACACAATGTGTGTGTACTCCCAAACCCTCTTCTTGTATATATACCATTTAAACCAGAACTAAAAATGGGGCAAAAATGCCCATACCCAAATAGGGTAAATGCAAATAAAATACACAATAACAAATAATAATATGAACAAACCCTAGGAGAGGGTTGTAAATGAAATAAGCAACAAAAAAATGTGTATATCCATCCTTAAGCTTGAGCAACCTTTCATGGCCTCCATTCTCCTTCTCCTCCCAAACCTGCAAAATGAAAATGAGAAAATAGGGTAAAAGAAATGAATAAGAGCACCTCATAAGGATGTTTAGGGTTAGATTGAATACCTAAGATCTAAGGGCTCTAAATGGATCAATCTAATAGTTGGAAAGTAATCCTATAATTGTTAGGTGAGGATATATTTGGTGGGAATATTTTTTTAAATTAAATGTATGTGTAACTTGTGAATGGGGCCACTAAAAGGGGTGTTAGAAGGTTAGGTTGGGGAACGGAGATCGCAATAAAAATTTCAAGCATAGGTTGGGAACAGAGGATTTGGTTCAATATTCAAGGGAACTCTAATAAACGGTACAATTGTGGTGTTAAAAAATTACATGGTACACAACCAAGTGAAAATAAATTTTGTGCCAAAATTAAAAATGTGGGAAACATATAACATGTGAATTTTTTTAGAATTGAGGATTTTGTGTTGAGGGATCTCAATGGTTGTAGGTGTACAATTATACATCAAACGGATATTGGAATTCATTCTTATTATGTAATGAAATTTTTCTTAAAATAAATCATACCAGTGGACTAGAAAACTCACTTTAACATAGCTTTGGGTACTCTGCATTCCCTTATTGAGCGACGTTTGGTATGCCCGCATTCACCGCGAATGGCATGCAATATGTTTGGTGGTGAAAGCCAAATAGTTGGTCGAGGCCGTAATCGTAGAAGAATAAAACATGTTGAGGATCATAGTTGAAACAAGCACGGTGTTATAACTTCGGGAGTGAGTATCCTATAGATCATGAAATTATCATGCGTTGTAAATGAAAAAACATAAACAAAGGAAAAGATATTGATTAGTACCCTTAAAATAGAGAAAAAATCATGACATATGTTTCCATAGGTTGGATGGTCAATAACCAATGGTATGTTTACCAATTTTGGGGGTAATTAAGCATTCTCGGTTGACCATTGACCTATGGAAACATATGTGATGTCAAGGCTCCTTGATCATGAAGGTGGTTGATATGGTGATCGTGAATCGATTTGATGCCTTTAAAATAATATTATGTAGTTCATAAAGTTGAATGTTCGGTGTCGAAGGCCCCTAGGTTTCCCATTATAACAACGTATTTGGTGTATTAATATAGTATATAATTATAAATAAAATATAGTATAATATATGTGGGACAAGAGCTTAACGTCATTATAATGAAAGAAAAACTTCAAGGAAATATTTTATGTTTGTATGTTCAAAATTCATGAACTACCCATGACATTGTACCCGAGGTGGTCGTTAGATCCGCTTGCAAAGCATCACTCGCTCAACCATGCTCATTGGTCCCCATGCGGTCAACCGTGATGGAGGATCTTCTCTCCTCTGCCTCTAGCTCATGATCACTAGCATTGGGGATCCCCTTCGCCACCCCACTAGCTTGGATGAGGTTCACCGACTACCCCTAAGTGACTCTCCCATGATGGTTGGAGCCTCGTGCCACCATTGCAAAAGTTCCCCGAATGGCTCTTGCCATCTCACCCACTCGGGGTGCTAAATAAAATGAATAAGAGAACCGACTTGATTCTAGTTGGAATGTGCCATACAATAGCAAAGACCTCCCTCGATCCAAAGTGGCCGGATGATCATGATATGCCCTCTATTGGTCAACGTTTTGGAGCAACAACTTAAATATTTTCTAATTTATGTTTTTAATTAAGTTTTTATTTTTACTCTCTAAGCTAAGCCCAAGTTGACTATGTGGCTTAGGGCGTACTTCCATACCTTGCTTTCGTTTTTGTTAGATTATATTGTATCATTATACTTGTTAATATAATATAAGATCGTATTCATTAAAAAAATCATAAACTATGTTATTAAAATCTCATAGTAATTTTCAATGTTGTTAAATGGATCGATAATTGTTTTTTGTTTTTATGTTGAAGAGTAAAAAGACAAGGTAGATCGCAAACCATAGTAAAGAAAACTACGTTTAAAAATTAAAAAACCAAATGCTAATATAATTTAATTATACATTTATTGACTTATGTGAAGGGAATGTACTTGTTCGAGATGACATTATGTGTTTTCTTAGTCATCCTTTAATATTGTCACTTGATTATTGATTTAGTCGATGTCCACTCTCAACTCTCTACACTCGCTTATATCTAACTCCTCCAAAGATGCAACTTCTTCAAAGTCGAAAGACAATTCTTTCAATTTTAAACACCCACCTCGAAAAAAACTTAGGTTCTTGAGAGCTTTTAGTTGAGGTAATATGGAAGGAAATTCCTTCAATTGCCAACACATTCCAAAATCTAAATATTTTAAAAGTGATAGCAGACCAAAATTGGGAGGTAGTTCTTTTAACTCCCTACACCCATGTAAAGATAGTGATGTAGAGATTTGAGTTCACCAAATCTCAAAGGTAATTCTCACAAATTATAGCAATCACCTAAATCCAAGTGTGTTAAACTGATGATTTGTCCAAATGATTCTAGAAAACTCTTCAATGCCTCCCACCCGATCATACTCAATTTACTCAAAGAAGGCAATCTATAGACATATTCGGGCAGGTCCTCAATTCGAAGCCATCTCTTAAATATCAAAGTCTTTAATGAAATTAAATGTTGAATCCCCTACGGTAGGATATGGAGATTCAAGTCACTCAAATCTAATTCCTACAAAACAGGAATTTTGAACGATCATATAGACTTGGATGACTCCTCCTCTTCGATTTTATATCCTTTTCCAAAATTACGTTTTCTAACTTAGATTATTTTTAGACAAAAAAATAAGGTTTTGGGTCAGCGGAGTGGCGGGGGACTTCATGCCTTTACTTGTTTTTTGGGAAAAGGCACAAAAGGAAATATTTATCCCATGCAAGCCCGCCGGTGAATATTTTATTAATTAAATTTGATAGTTAGATTTTTTGAAGCCAAATGAAGTAAAAACTTCAAAAGGCCATAACGTTTGATTGGGAACTCGATTTTTTTTTGCAAACAAGGACTTTTTGGAAAGGTCTCAACCTCCTCTTTGCATAAAGCAACCTTAAAAATTTAATTTTGATAAAGTTTGAAGGGTCAATTTTATGAAAACATCTTTTTGTCATTTAAAAAGTGAACTTGGTCTTTTTAACTTAAAATTTTTGTTCAAATCCGCCATTCTTTCTCCTTCAACATGTCAAATAGACATGGAGGTTTGCACTTGGAAGAATTTAGGATGGATTTCAAGGGTTAAATTGTTTGATTGAAAAACCAATTCGAAATTCCCAAATGATAGTAAAAACGATTGTGAAAATGTTTGAGCCCAACTTTGAAAGGTTCTATGGAAATTTCTTAAGTATTTTAGTTTTTGGGATCATTTTGATCATATTAAGTTCAATTTGATATTTCATTTGTCTTCTATGGTTTTACGTGGTCAATTCTGTACATTTTATGATTAATAATTGCATGTTTTAAAAAAACATCTAACTCGAGATCATATTCGAATAGATCTATTTTTCATTTGTCATATTCTAAGTATTATAATTCATTCCAATCTAATTCACCTTACATTCCATCTTCCTTCAATCAAAACGTGAAGACAAGAATGCATTTCATTTTTCCAAAATCAAGCATTTCAATGGGGATAGAGTATTGCCATACTTCTTCATACGTATTTCTTGTTTCAATTTTCAAACAGAGACTTCACAAGATATCTCAAACACAGATTTCAAATATAAGCAATATCATATGTGGTAAATAAAACAACTTCGATTGATTTGAAATAATATCCTTACAACTTCTTTCACATCTCTTTCAAAAGACAAAATACAGAGTATATCTTTCACATTCGAAATACAAATTTCATAGCTAATACAGAGCATCTTTCCATCAAAATAATATACAATGTCATCCACTTCAAAGTGGGAAATGGTTACAATAAGGATAAATCTCAACAAGGACTACAAATTTGTCTTCTTTCTCAGCTCCAGAACAACAACAAGAAGATCCATCATTCTCCAATTTGATCACAAAAAAATAGGGGAAAGGCAACACTCTCCACCCAACCAAGACATCCAATGAAAGGGAGAATCCATCCTTCTTAATTGTCCCCCAAGCCCCACCACATTGCAATAAGAAATTTTTTTCAACACATGGCAACAATAGGCTTCCACAACACAAAGACATATTTCTCATTCAAAAACACAATCCAAGAAAAAAACTACAATTTGTAACCTTAGAAAAACACAGCAACAAAACTCTGGGCTTCATCATGCAATCCAAAGGAGCAAGAACTATAGGGGAAGCTACTTATGGATCCCAAAGGGGAATGGGTATCACCGCCCGAGAACAAACCACCTAAATATATCATTTCAAATCCCTGACATTCCCTTATGCCTCCCCAAGTACCCTTTATACCTCACATTTCCTTTTGCATCCCCAACCTCTTATGGCACCCCATAACGAGTAAATAAATACAAGATATTTATTTTTGCAAGGTGGAACCCAAATCCTAACTCCCTTCACACTTATACCTCCCCAAAACACTTATGTCTCCTCACAAGAATTCCCCATAGTCTTCTCCTACACCATGCCTAGGAAGTCTACCCAACCAGCCAAAAAAATAAACTAACACATTCAAACATTCAACCATTCACATATGCATAAAAATGAAAGAAGGCATTTTAAAGAGCCAAGCTCCTACCTCTCCATGATGGAGTTTGTTCCAAGTTCCAAACAAAAAGCTTTTCCAATGTAAGAAATCCAAAATATCCACAAAGCACAGAATTCAACAATCTCCAATCTTCTCCAAAAGCAAGAGCTCAAACACCAAAAGAAGTCACCCAAAATGAAGTATCAAAAGTGAAGCAACCAAAAACAAGCTAAGGAATTCAAATATATAGAAGAGGGAAGAGAAGAGGATGAGGTGGATCCATGTAGGATGCCACATCACACATCCTCAACTCCAACTCATAAGTCAACTTCAATCTCCAAGGCATAATAAATAAGTAGGTGGAAGAATGACAGTTTTACTTACACACTCAAATCAAGCCCACACCCCATAAGGACTGAAATTGAAAACATGTAAGAAAGTGCAATTAAAACATACAACTTGTCTTACAAAAATGCATAATGAAAGTCTAAATTTAACTCCCCAACCATAGGTAAGGTTGGTATACAAATTTAAGAGGTGTGGGACAAGTTTAACTTGTCCCACAAGCCTCCAAAATCATCCTCCAAGGAAAAATTCGAATTTCAAAGGAAGGTGGAGTGTTTCATACTCCAAATTTACTTACACAACTCTTGCACATTACTTACACATCACTTACAACAATTTAATCAAGGGCCAACAACTCTAATAATTACATTCTCATGACCTAGTTTGATTTAATTAATTTTAACAATATGGTTACTCACAATATTTACCATAATTTAATAAATAATGAAAGGGGAACACATCACTTATTAAACACATACTAACATTAAACAAAGGAACCAAATAAAATAAATACATATAATCCCTTGGTCACATTCGAAGGTGATCCCCCCATGGGAATCCCTAACAACAATACAACACACACAAACAAATACATGTTTCCATGGTGACCCTTGTTGAATTAATATAGAATTCCAATGTGGTTGGTCTCCAATGCCCCAATGTTTGTTGTGATATTTCAACTGCAAAACAAAAATACCTCCTTCAACCTCATGGCGCATCAAATCATCCAAAATAAATATAAATATAATTCCAAAATTATCTATACATAAATCACAACATCATCAAGACAAGTAGCAATATCATTTACAATTTCATCAACAACTATATGATCATCAAATTAATTCAATTTTCCCTAGGTCTACTCAATATATCCAAATATCACATGTCCGAACAACATCCATAAATATAACCATGTCGAATAGTATATCATCATCAATATATAAAATGTCTCTAATAATCATCATGCATCATATATGAATCAAAGTCAACAATAATCCATGATCTAACATCTAACATCATACTAAATCAAAACTATAATAATGTCCATAATATAGTCAACAGTGTCATAATCAATAATAAAAGTGTCGAAGGGAAGTGGGCACTACAGTTTCAAAAAAAAATTAAAATATTTGATTTAAAATGTAAATTTAGAGCGTTAAATATTTATTTTTTATTAAATTTCTATGTTTAATATAAATATTCTACCCAATTTAAATGTGCGAGGTAATTTAACTAGAAATCGCATGTGTACAATGCAAATGTCAACGCCTAACGGTATATGTTATTTGATTTATAGGGATAGTTATTACTTTTTTAGTTGATGTTGATAATGGTTGTGTATAAATATAGATGAACCACTTCATTTAAATAGTGTAAATGTGACGTCTAACCTTTAAAACATTTCAATACTAAAAAAGTGATATAATATACAAAGTTTTCCGAGAAGTCAACTTATGTCATGAAGGTCAAAATTTTACAAAAACAAAGTTGTGGTATAGTGGTTCTACTCGCTTAGCTAAATTGTCTCCTTCAAATTGTATTTCTAGTCAGTTTGTGCTACCATATACTTAACAAATTTGGCATATCGGGAATACTAGAACTATTGAGGCATTTAAATATTTTTAATAAAAAGAGTTATGGCGAGATGGAAAAATGTGTTTGAAAAGTGTAACTCTAAAAATTGCTTATAAATACACATATTCAACATGCATGCACTAACCTGTGCATGTCCAATGGAGAAACTCAAATATTGAGACTTACTAGGCAATTCAATAGAATAAGAAGATACACAAAAACTGTGATTCCTTGGCTTATTTTATAAAAACAATTCCACTTGAATACATGGAAAGCTTGTCTCAAAATACATAGGTTTACATTGAGTAAATGTGTTACCAAATGCTTATGGTTTCCACTATCAAATTAATAAATATCTTACATAGCATTATTTCAACCATTTTTTGAATGCTTCAATATGTATTTGTTAAAACTTTGCTCCTAAACTAAGAAGACAGATATAAATCCTCTAGTTGCTCGTGACTGTAACATTATAAGGGAAATACATAGGGTCAATAGGTTTGAAGTTTTACTGATTGCATGTTACATGATACCCCTGTTTGATCCATGTCTGAGCCCCATTTATATGCTATTGGCAGCCAATAGTTTTTATTTGTGGAAATTTCAAATTTCACTCATGTTTGTTTAAATGATGCCTTGTATTGGCTAATCTAACATAGTGGTTCTTCTGCGTTTTTCCTAACTCTCACACACATTTGCGAGAAGTCAACTTATGTCACGGAGGTAAAAATTTTGCAAAAACAAAGTTGCGGTGTAGTGGTTGGGCCCGTGGCATTGAACCTTGAGGTCACAGGTTCGATTTTTGCCTATCCCCACTGCTAACGTGTGTGAGGGATAAGCTCTTCCATTCTTCTATTTTTGTGGCATGCATTTGCATATTGACCACATTATTAAAAACATCTTTGAATTTATCAATCGAGTAAATTTTCTATAATCTATATGGTTATTTATGCTCTTCAAGGAATTTTGTTTCAAAATTTGTATTTGTATTTGTATTTGTGTATGAACGTCCCTTATTTTCTCATTAATTTTTCGATGTTCATATTCAGGTTTCTGCTTCCTCCCTAAGCTCAAAAGACTTGTTGTGTGATTTTGACACCATGGCTCAAGAATGCAAAGGATCAGAGAAAATAGATCATTCACTGCCTCCTTCATTTGTTTCTGATTCTAGGGAATTTTGTTCTAGAACATGTGTAGAGTCTGATTGTAATGAAGAGAACTTTTCTCATTGTGAGTCAGCTACAGGATTTGGTGGCTATTATCACAATAAGGTTCCTATAGGACCAAAATTTCAAGCCTCAGAGAATCCTTCAACCTCATTCTTCTATTTCATGTGTTGAAACCTAGTTGATGATTTGAAACTCTGTTAAAAGTTTAAATAACAGTTTCAAGTTTAAACCTAAATTGCATTATATGTATACATGGAAAAAGAAGGAACATATATCAAATTTGGATTACAAATGTAATCAATTTTTACTAAATTTTTAACAATTTATGCTTTACTTGCATAGCAACCCACAGAGACATTCCAAAGATACCATTCTCTGAAGAATGTTTTCAGAATGTGGCTTTAGCCTTAAGATTTAAAATCAATCTCTTATTTTTTTTGTACCTTTGCCGATGTTGCATCAGGTATAGACCTTGAGGAAAAAAATTGTTGCGGTATGGACATTTTCCTTTTATTTGAGGTGAGAAATTTTAATTTAATCTAGTTGCTTACCCTACAATTGAATGCAGACTGTTGCAATAAATGTTATATACATCATCATAAAATGTGCTATTGCCAATTTTGTATATTACTTGTAAGATTCTTCCCTGTTCAACTGTGTAATGATGAATGGATTGGTTCAACCATATTAGAAGTAATATTCATTAGGAAAGGTTTTCTAATCCTTGAATTTTTACAAGTTATCGCAAGTCTTTGGATACTCTCTTAAATTGGAAGTTGCACAAGTTTCTTAACCCTCTTTTATGATGTTAAGAATGACCTATACTACTTTTCTTTTAATGACTGGGATGGATTCTTGAAACTTTTACAAAGTAAGTCTTGGGTGGGTTTTTGTATCTCAAAAATTGTTTCTAGACTGTTATGTTCATCACAATTCTCAAAAGTACACATTTGGCATTTTGTAATTTTCTAATTTGAATGGTGTAAATAGTATCTCAAATAGACCCGATATTCTCTACTTGTATTCTTAATCTTTAGGGCCTTATCCAGTATTATGTTCTCCGATTGGCAATTCTTACAATTTGAAGAAACTCTAGATTGTTTACATTAGTTATTAAACTGCTAATACCCATAGAAATAAGGGCCATTTCTTATTTGACCTCTGTCAATTCTATAAACAAATGTTGTGATAGCGCACACAGTTCCTTTCTTGTATGAAAAATATGAGGACCAGGTTGACTCCTTTGCAGAGAAGGCATGGATTGAAATTAAGAAGTAGTACAAAATGTTCGATGTTAAAGTTTCGAGCAAGATTCCAAGAGGAAATTAAGAAGCAGTATAGAATGTGTCTTCAAGTTTTCTCTACTGGTGAAGGAGGAAGCAGAGCGGGAAATGGTGAACATGGAGTGCCTCTTTTGTCACCGAATGTTTTGCATCAAGTGTAAGGTCCCCTGACATGGCGATCTTGACTGTTCAGAATTCCAAAATAGCTTGAAAACAAGTGAAGTCGATTTGCAGTTTTCCAAGATTGTTGAAAATCGAAAATGGAAATTATTAAAAAAATGCAAGGGGGTTATTGAATTAATAAGTGGATGCAATCATATGACTTGTAGGTTGGGTAAGTGCAGGAAGTTGATGGACAAATATAGGGTCATCCGTGGACATCATATTGCAAATAACAACATAATATCAACTTGTAGGGATTATTAGCAATACATACACTCAAAATTAGACAAAATTATATTAATATGAATTGTAGCATCTAGAATCTAGTTTCTAAAATACTAATTTTTGTAAAAAATGGACAAGATTAGCTATATTAAACACTCAAAATTCAATGACTTGGTTTTTTTTTTTTTAAAACGCCGATAAGATTATAGTCCGTTTGCCCACAATTTGGATGACCAAAAATTGATATATATTTTTTTCCTTTGGTGAGAAGTTATATGCCATTGTTTATCTTGGGAAGGATTTTATTTTGTATTTTTTGAGTAATATTTTTTTTTATGATTATTTACGTGAAAGTGGTATGAAAACATAAAGAAAACAGAGCACTTTCCGTTTGCCCGCCATAACTTCATAAAAAATATTGAAATCAAATAATTTTTTTGTGAACATGTATATAATTTCACCACGGTTGGGATGGTATAAGTTTTATCACATTCGATAAGTGAAACAAATTTTTGCTTGAGTCTTAAACGTAGACATAAACATTCACAGAAAAAGTGTCTTAAAGACCTACTATTAGTAAAAAATTATAAAATGATATTTATCCTCTTCTATTCACTTTAAAATCAGTATTTCTACAAAGTTGATAGTCTCCCTACACAATGGTACCATTTTTATGACATAGTTTTTACTTTTCGGCATGGTTCAAGTCCATGGAAGACTAAATTTGATGTTTTGTTGTTTTTAATGTAAAATTCAGGATTTGATGTCCACTTAATTATCCCCCAACTTGGTGCACTTACCCGGTTAACAACCTCCTTGAAGCTTCTTAATTTGTTTCCGAACTTGTTGGTTTTGTCTTTTATCTTGTTTTTTGTTATCACCATTGCAGATACGGCTATGAGTTCTGCTACTTGTGTGGCATGGGATGGACAGGGGGACACATCTATCTTTGCATAGTTTCCCTCAATAAATGAAAATCACCTTCTGCTCGAAATTCGGTAGTTGTTGAGTGAAATAAAAAGTTTGGAGAAGCTAGATCTCTCTTCAAATAACTTATCAGGTGCAATTCCAAAGTAAAAATATAAATGTTAGATTTTTCAGTTTCTTTAGGTGGATATCATTGTGTAATATAAGGAAAGGGCACAATGATATTCAGAAAGAGAAAACAATACATAAATGTTAGATTTTCATATTTCCACACATGGACTCTTTCCTTGAAAGTTCTTATTTTATAGTGCTTTTGCCAACCACATTTATTGCCTATAAAAGCAATTCACTCATTTGTTATTTGACAAGCAATTGCATTCATTCATATAGCATTGTAATATGTCCATGTCCATTCATTGCAATGTTCGTTTCTTTTCTGTGAACATATCCAACAAGAAAATTGTATGAGAATATTTCATATCATTATTTTTTAGGAAATAGAGGAGTAATCAAAATCTAATGGGACAATATTAACTTGCATCAGAAATTGAAATGTGAACACATACGGTTTGCCATATTGTTGCTTACAACTATGTAGATTAGGAAGTTAAATTTAATCTATTGGCTTATATTTGTAGATTAGTAGCCTCCGACCAAATCAACCTACCCACATTGCACCCATTCGCTACCCACTCACTAAATTTAGAATCTACAAACTCTTTAGACCATACCCATTTTAGAATCCACATAACCAAGTTCCAAAAACATCCGATGCAAAGAATTACCTTGTCTAAAGACTAAATCAAGAAACTACTGAAATTCTAATAATTTAGACAGACAGTTCTAACAATTATTATAATGTCATCTACTAAATTGGATTAAAATAATTAACCACAATGCAACTTCAGTTCACTAAAATTGAGAATGAAAATGTGGCATAAGAAGGATGACAATTACCATAGACACTTATAACAGGATTGGGAAGGAAAAACATCAAGACTACCAGTAAAACCCAACAAATTATCTTCACAATCCATCCACCATGATGTCAGCCATCTCGAATATCCTTTTGGGTCTTAATTCCAATCATCACAAGGGAAAATATTGTGAAAAAACAAAAAGCTTCCCAGACTCACACGCAATACAACATATGTCTGAAACCATTCTTTTGTAGGGGTATGAGCAAAATGGTTGATCCCTGCAATATAAAAAGAAGTGGATGATATACATTTGGCCCTTTTCAAAGTGAGGGACATGGAATATGGGATCCTTTGGGATGGTTGGACTCTTAGAATATTTGTTCAAGTGAAAACCATTTAATGGCAAGCTTCACAAATTCTTTTTCCAACTACAAAATAAGAATATGTATAATAATTTAACTTTAATAGAATGCGAGACTTGAAGAGTGTTTGGTATTGTAAATAGTCATGCGTTATGGGAATAAAAGGGTGATCAAAAATGGCATTGGTTGAGTGCATAGAATCATCTCCTTTCTTAACCTCTTAATCCATTCTTCTTCACCAATGTCAAATTGAATTATTTTGATCGGGAGCATGCATCAATTTACTACCCAATACTAATATGAGATAAAAAACTATAAAACAAAAAAACATACCTTCTAGCCTTTGTTTCTCTAAGGCATTTAGCTTATCGCCATCTGTTTGAGACACAACAAAGGAAATGAATAACAATTTTCAACTTTTCATTTCTATGAATAATTTTACGTGGTAGTTTTGTACTAGTTTAAAGTTTTTAAAATTTAAGAACATATGTCCAAAATTTTTAGAAGCCTTACAATCTGATGAAATTCAGCAGACACTAACTAAAAATATTGATATCCAATAGATTATGCATTCTTTCACGTGGGGCTTGGCCAAATGCTGGAATATTAGAAACAATTGCAAAAGATTGAAGTGTGTCCAGAGATTTTCATTAAATCAAATAAACTAAATAGTTTTCCAAAAGAGAGAGGGAATTCATCCATATATTTAATTACATGATCCTCTTTGTCTAGGAGATAATTTTAAATATTCCTCAATCATTCATTGAACATTGAATTGAATTTTATCTCTTTTAGAGGTATCTCTCATTATCGGCTTCAATAAATTATACTTTTAGACATTTTTCTTTTCCAACCGAAAAAAAAACTTATTCTTCCAAATCTATACTCACATGAATATGGCGAAACAGGAGGGCTGGAAGCTGAAGGAGAAGAAGGGACATCAGAGTTATCCACAGATAGATTTCAAAGATAAGGAGGCTTGACTATGGTGATACTCTGTGTCACTTGTGTTGCCTCCTCACTTGATCTCTTTATTTATGCACTTGATCTACACTCCCGAGCCTTCTTACATCCTCTATTCAACCGAGATAACTAAACCACAAGCTTAACATCTCATATTTTCTCATAATCTCTTTAATCATTTTATATTACCTGTCTTTTTGAAAATACCCACAAGAATACATAGTTTTAAAATACAAGATAACTAAATACCCTCTACAAATAGTAGTAGATTTGGATTAAAATTAGAAACATCATAAAAATACACAATCATTTGTTCTATTTAATGACATTTACCGAGATAGAAACATCGAGTCCACCAAAAACATTGTATAAGATGGATCTTGAAAAGAAAACAAAAATTTGTAACAAACCAATGCAATGTCTCGATTAATTAAACACAACCTCTATCAAGCACTTATTCACCTTTACAATAGTATAATACCGATAGATAAGCAAAAATATAAAAAGAATTCAATATGACCACATGGAATGGTGGCCTCGACTGCACCCCACCGTAAGCTCTATTAATTGATTCTCACTCCGTCAGATATGCAGAGAAGTACTTTTTTACCGTTGTTCGTAAAACCATGGTCACAAATGCTCTATTACCAAGTCGTAAAACTAGAGTACCGATTCTTCTATTACTAGTCGAAAACCGAGTAGGTGGATGTCGAGAGGAATACCCCACTATGAATTTGAAGAGATCAGGTGGTAAAACTTAGGTTTTTTTTATGCTCAATTTCCCGAACATAGTGGTCAAATACAACACTTCGCTCGACCGAACAAGATCGTTGTAGACAAACACCTGCAATGGCATCATCGTCGGAATATACGGAAATGACTCCTCAAATTTCAATGCCCTCACAACTTTGCCTCATGAAAGGCCTAGCCTTTGGATTCGGATGTGAACACCACAATCCCACCATCAATAAACGCTCCATTTCATTGCTATTGAAATCTCCTTAACATCTCATAGTTCCTCATAATCTCTTTAATCATTCTAGTTTACCTGTCTTTGAAAATACCCACAATATTACACAATTTTAAAATTATAGACAATTGAATACCCTTTACAAATAGTGGTAGATTTGGATCAAAATTAGAAACATCCTGAAAATACTCATAATCATTTGTTCTATTTAATGAGATTAACCGGCTATAGAAAGATCAAAGTCCACCAAAAACATTGTACAAGATGGATCTTCTGAAAAAGAAAACAAAACACTTGTTAGAAACCAATGCAATGTCTAATTAATTAAAAACAACCTCTATCGATCACTTATTCACCTTTACAATAGAATAATACTTGATTGATAAGAACAAAATATACGAAGAATTCAATCGACCACATGGAATGGTGGGCTCTTGACCTACACCCCACCGTAAGCTCGTTAGGTGATGTTGAGTGGTACTTTTGTTACCGCTAATCAGAAAAACATGGTCACGCAGATGCTTTGTTACAAGTCAAAAAACTAGGTATGCTTGATTCTTGTTATTAGTCGAGATAAACTAGAGTAGGTGGATACAGGAGGGAATACCCCACCGTGAATATGAAGATATCACCATGGTTAAACTAAGTTTTTTCCTATGCTCAATTTCCCATACACATTGGTCGAAGAAAAACTTCACTTTCGGTCAAACGGGATCTTGTAGAAAAACAACCGCAGCAGGCATCATCATCGAATATATGGTAATGACGCCTCAATCTTCAACGCCTTCACAACTCCGCCTCATGGAAGGCACGGCCTTGGGATCCAGATGTGAACACCACACTCCCACTATTAATAAACACTCCATTTCAATGTTGTTGAAATCTCCATGTAGGGTTTAAGTTTGTAGCGTCATGTAGGCAATTTCAAGGCAATGATGCAGAAAGCTGAACACGTAAAAAATGAAAAAGGAACTCTTAAAAATAGTTGAAAAACGTGAAAACATCTAGACAACCGTCAAATTTAACATAGTCGTAGAAACATCCGAAAGGGCCTTTCCATAGGGATAAGGCCTTCGGCATAACTAATTTAAATATTTTTAAAAAATAAATATAAATTAATAAGTTACTTACTATTGAATGAAAGCATAACATCAAATATATAGTATTAAATGATTTTGAAATTTGAATAATATAGTTTTAAAGGGTTAAAAAATAAACATTTAATTATTATTATGGACTATGTCTTATATTTTATATGGAAATTAGTATTCCATGAATCAAATATTAATAATAATGATATTTATGTTTATGAAAGTTTATAATTGACCCATTAAATTAATGTAAAGGAAAGAATAATGAGTTTCAAGTGTAATTAAATTTAGCAAATTCAAAAGAGAATGAAAGTTGGACATAGAGTTCACATACAAGCAAGAGTTGGATCAGACCGTAAAACCCGCTAAAACTCCCACTTGAGACCCAAGAACAACCTAGGTTTAGTTAGAAAAATTATGGAATATTTTTTTAAAGTGCATGCCCTGATACATGTTTAGAAAACTACAGTTAACACAACAAGTTTCAAAGACAATTCAAATATAACAAATAATGTTTCCCATTTTCACAATTAATAAATCCACACTATAAAACAACAAGTATAATAAATCCACACCTAGCTCAAATTATCCTTAGGTGTTAATTTAATAACTAATTAAATTAACACTATAGTTAGATACTCTTTCATTAAAAGGTTAATTTCTCACTAACCCACTCTCAAACTGACTCATAAGATTCAACTTGATTTTTCTCATATTTAATGCACTTAAAACTTCCTGAAAATATTCCCATTAGATAGGAAATTTCCTCCCCTTTCCAGTGATATAAAGAAGTCCTCATAACTCCTCATATTTCTCAAGTTATGGGCCGGCGGGCCTTGGGATGAAAATTTTCCCAAAAGTGGGCTTGCGGGCCTTGGGAAGAAATTTCACCCAGAGAAGGAACGCAGAGCCTTGGAGGGCGGAGTGGAAAGAGAACTTATCTCAAATGTGGGATGGTAGAGAGGGAAGGAACTTAGCGCTCTTTTATTTTTGGACCAAACGCGCAATTTAGCTTCACACGCCACGAGCCCATGGCAGGGCTTCGCGCCAAAAGAAGACAAATAAACCCAAGGGTCCACAAGGACACGTGTCCAAAACTCAAATGAAAGGGAAGGCGGGTCACTAGAGGAATTCAATATCTTTAGCTTCTTCTTCAAAAAACATTAATTATTTAAAAATATCCGCGCCTCGCCAACGCCGGGATGCCACGTGTCAAGCTCAAGAAGTAGGTGGGGAAAATAGACCAGCAGGAAAAATTAAGAAATTAAGACTTTTTAAAGAAAAATGTTAAGGGTTAAAAACAACCCGTGCCTTCGCCGTCGCCAAAAGATGCCACGTGTCACACCCACGGTGACTTGCAAAAATGTGGGTCGTCGGGAGACTTAGATAATTTTGACTTAAGAAGAAAAAGGTTTAAATATTTAAAATGCTCTGTGCCTCTGCCTATGCCTAAGATGCCACATGTCGGACCAATAGTGACTCGAAGGGAAGGCTGGCCTATGGAGAAACTTTGGAAAATTTTACTTTTGAGATGAAAAACTTTAAGGTTAAAAATTACTCGGCTCCTCCGTCAACGCCAAGAATGCCACTTGTCGGAAAGATAGTGACCTATGGGATGGTGGGTGACGGGGAGACTTAAAACTTGTTGCAAAATTTGTTTTAAAAGTTAATTTTGAAAGCGCACAACCGCACTCCCACGAAAGTGCTCTTCTAAGATGAAGGGTAGGGATGCGGGACCATGGAGAGAATTTTTCAAAATTTCCTTTTTGAACTTAGATTATTTTTGACAAAAAGAATGTTTCGGGCAGTGGGAGTGAGAGAACCTTGATACTTTAACATTTTTTTGGCAAAAATCACTAAAGGAAATTTTTAGCCCATGGAGTACGCAACGAAATATTTTATTAATTAAATTTGACAGTTAGATTTTTTAAGCCAAATGAAGTAAAAACTTCATAAGGCCATAAATTTTGATTGGGAACTCGGTTTTTAGCAAACGAGGACTTTTTGGAAAGGTCTCAACCTCCTCTTTGCACAAAAACCTTAAAATTTTGATTTTGAAAATTTTTGAAGGGTCAATTATGATAAAAAAAAACTTTCTCGTTATCTAAAGTGTAAAACTAGACTTTTTAACTTGCAAAATTTGTTCGAATCGACATTCTTTCTTTCTCAACATGTCAAACAGACATGGAGGATTGCACTTGGAAGAATTTAGGATGGATTGCAAGGTTAAATTGTTTGATTGAAGACCAATTAATTATTTCTCAATTTGACAGCAAAAACGACTGTGAAAATGTTTGAGCCCGATTTTGAAAGGTTCTATGAAAATTTCTTAAGTGTTTTAGTTTTTTTGGGATCGTTTTGATCATACAAGTTCAATTTGGTATTTCATTTTGTCTTTTCAATGTTGCAGGGTCGTTACGTACTTTTTTTTAAAAAAATTGTAAAGTTTACAATGAAATTGTTAAAGTAGGTATTTAGCTTAGCTCATGTTCACCTAGGTACTTTATTTACCTTTATTGTATTTATCCTTACCCACTTATGTGTGTGGATATTTCTTTTATCTTTTTTAGATATTAGGAGATATTATCTAGTTGTTAGGTATAGTTCTTTCCTTGATCTATGGTATTGACTAGATCCTTAATGTCTAGTTCTCTCCTAAATCTATGGTCTTGACTAGTTCTTTGATGTCTAGTTATTTCCTTGATTTATGGCTTGATCTACGACCTGACCTTGGTGGTTCTTAGATTGTTATTCCTTTCCTATTTAAGCAAAGACCATTCTCAATGTATTGCATTGAGTTCCATAATAATATATGATATTGCTACTTATTTATTTGTAAAGGTTTATGTAAAGTTATTCTTGTGAATTTCTATCATCTTATTGATCGTGGTGTTTGATTAGCATTTGTGTTCTTGGCATGGTACGATCTGGTTATCATTCCTTTCATGGTAGTAGAGTTGGAGATTGATGTTGACATACGCCCGTAAGTTTTATTTTGTAAATAAATTCATTGTATATTCATATATTTGGGATTTGGTCATATTTTGTTGTTACGTGTGTTTTTATGACAAAACAGAGGCTTCCATGGACTTAACGGGAAAACCCTAAGATCGATTTGTAAACTTGACTAACTCTAGAGGCAGTCATTTTTATGGGTTTTTTGGCATTGTTACGGGAAGCACATCGGTCTACCTTGGGATCCATGCTTGGCGTGGGGTCTTTAGCCCTTGGTCATATGGCATGGTCATGTGAGGGCTTAAAGATTGTGATTCCTACTAGTAGGTGCTTAACTTGAGCCCCCTTTAATTTTATTTGTGTGGTGAAGGAAACAACAATTTATTTTGTTTTAGTGGCAACTAAAATAAATAATGAGAGCAAAATATTAAAAATCTTGTACCTTTTAATTGGTAACTCGATATACATGTATGTATATATGTATATGCATGTTTTATATATGTCAGTATTGAAGTTAGATCTATATTTAGGTTGTATATTATTCATTAAAAGCTTAGGTTTAAAGTGAAAACATGTTTCTAGAAAAAAGAGTTTCACATACAGTGACCGACTTAACGAGTCTACCTAACCGGTTATGGTTAACTCTGTGCTACCAATGTCGATTACCCTACCGGCATTGGTTTCGAGAATTGGAGCATTCCAAATAAATATATATACGAAATCATATAATGTCAAATGTATACATCTGTGTACTTCTTATCCAATTTTATATATTTTACAGTCTCTGCTATATTATTTTTAAGGTGATTTAATAAAACTAAGCTTGAAAAGTCACAATCTATAAAACTATATGCATGTTTTAGAGACCGATATCGTTTTTGTTCTACCGACACTGGTTGACCAACCGGTGTCGGTCATTATGGAAATAGAGAGTTTCAAAAAAATATATATATATATATATATATATATATATATATTATCCAATATATATTTATATATATTCAAATAGAGTTCAATTAAATGATTATTAGTAGAACACTCAAATGGAAAACAAACAACTTCTTCCTTGATTAAAATCACTAATGTATAACTTTTCCTTGTGTATCATTATTTAAAATCTAACTATATGTGTTCATTTCAACCACAAGGAAAATAATTTTAAAAGGAGAAGAATAAATTTAACCATTTACTAAGTTTAAATTTATTTCCTTTCTTCAACAAGAATGAAAAACATTCCAAGGGAGAGACAAGCATGTATTTTCCATTGTTTCCATTTTCAAGAAGACCACTTCCAACATGAAAACAGGGTGCAACTTTCAATTAAATTCCAATTTTGAAAAGAACTACTTTTCAACTAAAAATACAAATCCAATATTCCTTCTTTCAACTATTACAATACATAGCTTAAAAATTTTCCTTTGCAAGGAGTCCATTTTACTACAACTTACAACTTCTTCTTCCAATCATTAAAAAAAAAAATTATATTCAAGTTATAAGAACACTCTTTAAAATACAACTATCTACAAGCCTTCCACTCAAGGGTGGAAACAACATGATGAAATTTGTAAAACTAAACTTCTTTCTTGAGTCTCAAAAACAAACTCTTCACCCAGTGGCCAATCTTGCAACTCTAATCTTTTCTTCATCTTTAATTCATAAAACAAGAAAGGGGGAGTAGGAAACACTCTCCTCCCAACAAAATCTCAATGAAGGGTAAATTCATTCCCCTTCATTGACCCTCAATCACAAAAATGAATCAATAAGGAATATTAAGCAACCATGAAAACTCTATGAAAAGGCTTCAACAAAAAACATACACTCATGCCAATAAAACTTTCAACATAACAAACACAATAACAACATCTGTGCAATATATAATATTTCCAACACAAAGGCTTAATATCTAAGCCAAGAGGAGAAGAGAAACATGGGGAATCACTTATGCCTCCCAAATGGGTTAAATGTCCACCTTAAAACCTCCAAAATATTCAACCACACGCATCAAAAACTCTTATCCCTCCCTCAATCTCTTATCTCTCCCTCAAATCTCTTATCACTCCCTCATGTACAACATATAAAGATAAGCTATAATCTCTCTTGTTATCACAAGGTGGGACACCCAACCAAAACTCCTCCAAATACACATACAAAACTCTTATCCCTCCCTCAAAATATCCCCATTTTCCTTCTCCCACACAATCCTTGAGATCATACTACCCAAATTCAAAACAACACATACATTCCTTCATCTTTTCAATACAACACACAATAAGTAAAATAAAATGCAAGGGTAAAGACCCTACCTTTCCATTGCAAGAACCTTGAATCCATAATAAACACTTCCAAACTCCTTCCAAGTCCAATAAAAATCAAAAGCAAGATTCCAAGCTCCAACACAAGTAATCCAAAGTAAATTTCTCTAAAAATACAAGTGTTAAAATAAGCCAAGTAACCCCTAAAACTCCAAATTAACTCACATAAATAGAAAGAGAGGTGATTATGGTGAGGTGGCTCCATATAGGATGCCACATCACACTTCCTCCAATCCACTTCACCAGGTCAACACAAGGAAAAAGACCTCTTAAATGGGTGGGTGAGGATGTGACAAGTTCTACGTACACATATAAACATCTCTTCCATACCTCCAAAGGACACAATTACAAGAGTTTTAAGAAAGTGCAATAATTACCTCCTTTTCCTTCTAAAACACATAAAGAATGCTAAAATTAACTCCCCATACCATAGGTATGGTTGGTGGGTGAGTTTAAGAGACATGGGACAAGTTTAGCTTGTCCCACAAGCCTCCAAAAGTAACTCCCAAGTCAAAATTCGAGATTTGAAAGTGAAGTTGAGTACACAACACCCAAAATCAATAAAATCAACTTGAATCCATAAGATAAAAAGGACTATCTATCACATTTAATGCCCACTTTTTTAAATTATTGGTAAATAGTTTTGAAGGGACTATACCCTGTTTACATAGAGGGCCTAAAAGCCAGATAAAACATGAAGAGGTTCCACAAAAAGGATCAACATCTAGAATAGGTGTTAAAGCCAACAGTAACCGAAAGAGAGTTACTAAAGAAAAGTAAAACAGAGCGTGCGCTACAACAAAGCAACCAAAAAATAGCAAAAATGTACAATGAAAATTAGCATCTGCAATGAAGACCACTTAGTCACATTTAATGCCCACTTAGTCACATCCCAAATTTAACTTAATCACATTATTACATGACTAAATAAAAGCATATTAATTTATTCAATATTAAAGTGTGCATACATTACCATAAATAAATTACTTCCACAACTAAATAAATAAAATGAAAGAGGAAAAAGCAACACATAGACCCCTTGTCACATTTGAGGTCACCCCCATGGGGACCTCTAAACTACCACAAACAAAACACAACAATTTACATGATCACAAGTTTTTATGGTGACCATTTTTCCAATATCCAATATCCCTCCATTGTTGGTCTCTTAGCCCCCTTCTTGTTGTCATGATTTAATTTCCTACAATAATCAAAACAATACCTCTTTGGCCTAATTGCCATATCAATAACATCAAAACAATTAAACATATGCATATTTATCAATTCACATCATCGCATCATCACCACACATTTTAATTTAATTACTTTAATTAAATTAATGCCATTTACCTCCATATATATTAATTTAATTATTTTAATTAAGTTAATGACCTTTTACCCACACACATATTAATTTAATTATTTACATTAAATTAATTCACTACCCTCACACACCTATTTAATATAATTGCCTTTATTAAATGCACCTCACCTAACCACCCCCATCATTTGACCCATTAACCTAAACCCTAAACCAATGTCCTAAATAAAACCTAACATTAGACCCATCCCCTCACCTCACATTAAAAGCCTCCTAAGGTCGGTTTTCACCCCGAGAAAAGAAGAGACCCTTATCAAATGGTGGAACAACTTCCTAGGCAACTTTTGAACAACCCGAGATATCTCACCAAACCGATGTCGGTCACCCTAAACCGATGTCGGTTCACCCTAAACCGATGCCGGTTATACCGGATGGACCAAATGGCCTATTTAGACCCATCTACAACTTTGTAATATGGGTTGGTTGGTTGGTTGTTTGAAACTTCTGATCTCGAGTTTGATCTCTTTAGACGTGATAAAATAACGAAGATTGATTTGTGATCAACAAAGGAAACCAAATACACTAGCACAACAAAGTGAAACTTTCTTCCCAGCATTCTCCAACACAACAACTTCTTCATTATTCTTTAGACCATACCTCACTCTCGTAAGAGTAAGTATCCTCCTCCATCTATTTCATTTTTTCTTATCATCATCTAGTATTTTTGGTAAAGGAACTTATCTTTTACCCTCATTCCATTCCTCTCTCCAGTTTTAGCCACCTCCATACCCAATCATCTTAATACCTTGCCCAATTATCCATTTGACCTCTCTACCATCTCTCAGACCTTCACAACATATCTACACCCCTCTGTGATCAATCCCTACCTTCTACCCACTCCACTTTTGCCCCAAAACTCCAAAAACCTGAACTGTGTGATTCCACCACTCGACTTAACCGCCATCGGTTCTCTCTAACCATCACCGGTTACATTAAAACCATCATCGGTTTTATAAAACCATGGTCGGTCTCTGTGTCACCTGATCTCTACCATAATAACAACAATTTTGCATTTCGACATATACCTATTTGAACACCTATTTGACCTTCAGATCTGTATCTAACCTAGCCTGTTAGCTCAGATTCACCTATAACCAACCTACTTGACCTCTGGATCTCCTTCTAGCCTAGCCTGTTAGATTAGATCTAGCCTATTGCATTTTGTATGAGATGCCTAAATCATATTAAACTACAAGTAGGACAATATTTACTTTATTTCAGCATTGAATTGTTTTTAACAAGTGGACTGACAACCATCTAGGAAGTATCACACTTCCAGATCTAGCACATGCTAGGTAGTCCACTGCATATATTGTTTAACTCTCTTTGGTGGTCTTGTTTTTGTTCTTATATAGGTAGTTCCTCCTAGCCAAAAGGAAGGTCTCACAATCACTTTGATTTAGGATTCAAGACGCATGCGCATACAACCTTCAACCATCCAAAAACAGGTATTCCTCTTACCACCTTTACCTTATCTATTTCATCAAGTACTTCTCAAAAACTAAGAAATCAAGTGAAACATTTTGGCATGCCGGTGGGACCCATTCGGGGTTCCTTGCATCTTTCTTCATTCCTAGGTGAAAAATTGTGTGTGTTTGTTTCCCTTCTAATAGCATTCACATTAAAACTTTCTCCTTGGTAACATTCTCTTCTTTCTACTTGCTCCGAAAGACACATTTCTTTTGGTGTATTTAAAAAGAACCTTCTTATTCTTGTTTTTTGCATTTTAGTGAAAGAGCATCCCTCTTCCTATTCATCTATTGTTGTCATCGAATATCATACTTTCGATTTGGGTTTAAAACAAGTGCACTACATTCTGATTTAGCTCATTAGCTCACATTAATTGAGGGAAACCTATACGCTGGAAGTCATGACCAGCTGATGGTTGACAAATGAATCATAGAAAAGCACTTCTATCCTTTTCTCTTTCTCTGAGTCTTACCAAACCACACAAAAATTCAAAATACATACATTCTTAAACAACATCCTACCTGGAAGAAGTTGTAGGTGATCACACGATCATGGTACAGTGGGCACCCAACTCGCTGCTCTATCGAGTCATACTTCAGAGTGAAGCCCACCCCCACCATAACATTCCTGAAACCTCACCCTTTAGAATTATTTCTTCGTAGGAAGCCTTCCTCACCAAGAAATTCTATTTTTTCTATTCATAATAGTTAGTCCATACAAATAGCATAAGTTGAACAAACGTAATAGAATAGGCACTCTAGGAACGTTCTTTCTTAGTGTTCTGCTTGATTTGCATTTTGAGGTGAGAGCTTTCGATCATTATTTTTGTCTTTCCTTGCACACTCCCAATCATAGTCGGTGTATTTTGACTTCATCTGAGTGTGCCTGGACCACATCTACATCATTCTTAGACTTCTGGGTTTGATTCAACACCAAATTTTTAAATCACAACCATTTTCTTATTATTCTCTGTTTCAATTTCACAGTAACCGGCTATGGTTATCTTTAACCAGCATCGGTTTAACCCAACCGACGTCGGTCTGAAGTCTTCTTGGATACCTATCCAAAAGACACCTATTTCACTTTCTGAGTTGTAAAAGGCTCCTATCACCTTTCATATTGTCATTACTTCAATCACAGTCACCTTACATCTCATCCTGTGTGAAAATTGTCAGTCTGGGACCATCATTTAATAGACTGTTGGTTTTTCATAAACAGTAACTGGCACCGGTTAAGCCTAACCGGCATCAGCATCGGTTTACCCAAACCAAGTGCTGGTCATCACCCCTGTGTTGTTTTACAGCTCACCAGCCGACCTAATTCACTTCACCATTGACTATTTTCCTAGTTCTATTGTGTTTGTTCTGTGCCATTCAAAGACATAATACAGTCTCACCAAATCAGTTCCTATCCACATGGTGCTAACCCGTAGTCAGGAAAGTGCCCTCGTATTTCACACTAGTGACTACCACTCCACCTAGCCCTTCACCACCTAGCTCTTCACCACCTAGCCCTTCATCACCTAGTCCTTCACCACCTTCCATCTCATCATCCATGGATCCCAATCAACCTATCACCATTCCTAGGTGACACGGAGTTTGCACGACTCCTGGATCAAAATCCCACTGCTTTGAGCCACTACCTCACCCATGCCTCCACTCGAGATGCCTCGGGTCAATTGATCTATGGCATGCCCGTATCCTTATCTCCATCCCTAATGATCACTTCCACCTCGGCTCCACCTCCTACCATGGTGACCTCACCCATTTTATCCCCAGTTGTGTCACAGCTAGGTCCCACGCCAACTTTGACCACCACATCCGCCACCTCTATTGCACCCGTAGTCTCCACCATACCTTCATCCACCACCCAAAACATAGCATCATCCACACTGTTGTCTCATATATACCAGTCGCAATGCTACCACCCTTGGTGTCGGTAACCTCTACCCCATTTCAAAACATTTTCCTTTCTATTCCCCAATCTCTACCTCCCATCTCTACTAGGGTCACTACGAGTGTCCCACCCTCACATACCTACTACTAGCCACCTCCTATTTCATCTGGTCATTCAAGTCTGGGTATATACCTCTATGTCTGTCTCTCAATTCCCACCTCCTTATTCGACACCACCATATTCTGGAATGTCATATTCTTCATATGTCCCACAACAACCTCCTTTCGCTCTGGGGGTACCCAATCTTCACAACCTAACAATGAATTTATCAAGTTAATGATGGACAAGATGCAGACATTAGAAGCATCTGTTTCTGGCTCCCCTGTAATTCTCTCACCTATGATGAGATTTGTAATGAGCCTATTCACCCATCCATTCCCATTCGCCCATATCCCATACACTGGGAGATGCCTAAGTTTAACACTTTAATAGTAAGGAAGACCCACAACAACATTTGTGATCTTTCAAACATGGGTGTTACTTAATTGTCCCATGATGATGCTTTGCTTTTGTGAACCTTTCCCATGTCCCTAACTGGTCCAACATTGGACTGGTATAGTGGATTACCTAGACATTCCATCTTCTCATTCAACCAAATAGCCCAAGCCTTCTTGGATCATTTTTCGATTAACATCATCAAGAAGGTTACCATGACCGATCTTTATTCCACGCGTCAATATGATGATGAATCTATCACAGATTTTGTCACTCATGGCATAGCCTAATCAACCAACTCACTTTCCAATTACCACAAACTGAACTCATAGAGCTCTTCACACGAGCCTGTGCTAGACATATCTCACCTACCTTACAAGTGCAAACCTTCCAAACATTCGATGAGGCTTTCACCATGGCACGTAAGCTCAAAATTCATGCCATCAAAGAGAAGAAGATACAATTATGAAACAAGAACTCCTCGTTTAAATCACATGATACTTCCTCTTCCTCAAAACCTCAGATGAGTTATTCCAAAGCCAAGGGAACTGCCAACGTAGTGGTACTTAAGGCTGGCCCTGCCCATCCATCCAATCATGCTAAACCTTCATCCAATCTGTCACCGGTCCAAGCCTTCCAATTCAAACGAGAACAAAAGAAATACACCTCAATTGGGGAACCATATTCATCTATTTTAGAAAAGCTTATTAAAGCTAATGCCATCACCCTTCCTCCTATCAAACCACATACTGGTTTTGACCCCTCTCGCCCCATACCAAGTTGGTACAAGGAAAATGACTACTATAACTATCACCGTGTAAATGGTCACAGTGACAACAATTGTATCACCTTTAAAAACATTGTTCAAGGAATGCTCGAGAGTGGTGAGTTAGTCCTGGATAACCCTAATGCACCTACCAATCAAGACCTTCATATATTCAAGAAACCATTCCCTAACCATTCCCCATCTAATGATCAAACTGGTAATGCCTCACACAAATGAAAGTAATACACGTGAGGTACATGTTATCTTTACCGACTTACCACTTGTTTCCCAAATATCTCCTATCCCTCCATCGAGGAAATCCTAGCCCAAAATCCTCTACCCACACAAGAACCTACTTTATCCATTCCTCTACCCATAGAGGAAAGCCCTTCACCTCCCCGTACACCTATGGAGGAGTCTCTCATTAGCACCGATATCATTTCCCTTCAGCTTCCCTACCCAGTGACCACTACCAATTGTACCTCCTCCACCCACAGAGGAGTACCCATCATCTTCTCCACCTATTCAGGATCCAATAGATTTTTTTCCATTACCACTCGGTGACCATTCTCCATCAGCTACCCAAGATCCTGTGGACCTACTTTTTCGGCTCTCTTACCTACAGAGGTGAAGCCTAGTGAATTCCCTATTTCTCAGACACATTTTATGGGAATCCCACTCACTCCACATCTACCTCATCTACCATAGTGTCGATTCTCACGTTTGGCCGACCACCTGGACTATGTTGATAGGTCTTCACTTTGGGGGCGTCTCTTACTCCCGGTCTCGACCCAAATGCAATCATCTTCCACTGACACTTCTACCATTTATCGAAGATGTTTCAACAACCCAAACCGCACATGAACATAACTCTCGATACATCTTCTATTACATCATCCTCATCTATACCCCCCTCTACCTACTAGCCGACGTGTTCCAACATCATCTCTTGTATCTAAACCCACTAGTGTTCTAGGGGTCACACCCACATCAAACCTTGCACATCCTCCTGGTCAGATACACTTGACCACATCTTCCCATATACCTATTGAACCAATCCCTCAACCTAAATGAAAAACCCAACCTTCTAATCCGCACACACCGACCTCACCAACTACACCTTTATCACCTTCACCCCTACCATCCATCTTGGGACCTCACCCCTCTACCTTAACAAAATCTACTCTCTCAAGGTAAACCTAAAATTCCCTTGACCCCTTCACCACAGCCTGCAGCTCTACCTAGGTGAACCTTGTGTCCTTCATCACCATCTATAACTTCTTTGCCTCCTATACCACCATTACCTTCTATACCTCCTTCACTACCTATGACATTTTCTTCCACCTCACCTGTACCTCCTCTCGACCTCGACCAACACCTACCACTGCACCTCAGCTTTGTCCCCTGGGTCACTCATCCTCTCCCACCATCTACCTTGCCATCTACATCACGTGCTCCCCTACACCTCTACCTAAGAAAAAGCACCAAAATAAAAAAAACCATTAATTTCCAAAGAGGTGGTTAAACCTACCCCTCTTTCTGTTGCTGCACCTACACCAAAGAAAGTACAACCCAAATCCAAGACTGCATCACCTCAACTACCACCACAACTACCCAATCTTCCAACCAAACCTACTTTCACTTTGCATTGTGATCCACTGGTGGGATCATATGCCACCATCTTGGCTAACCTCCTGGAAAGCTCTGCTATCACCCTCCCTCCTCTTAGACCTTATGACCCTCTTAAACCTAAACCGAAGGGTTTGATGATACTAAAATTTGTGCTTACCATCGTGTGCCAGGACATGATGTTGAGAACTATAAGGGTCTAAAGGCTGCCCTCATTCAATTATGTCCTTCTGACCCCAATTTTGATGACGATGACCTCCTGGATGATGAACCTATTTCACCCTCACCACCTTCTTCACATCTTCCTCCTACACCTATACCACAACCTCCACCCTCACAGCTCATAGAGCCACCCCCAAAATTTGAAATTAACATGGTTCACATCAGAGAACTTGCCACGCCACCACCCAAATGTCATTGTGCCCAACTAACCTCACAAGGTTTTTTCCTCCAGTAGGTTTTTTCCCTTCATGTCATTATACCACTTACCCTACACCTTCTCCATTTGCCAACTTCCCTCAAATCAACATGGTACACATCACTACACACACGTGTAGGGGGAAAAGAAAAGGAAACTGACCCACCAACCAATCCTATACCCAACATACCATCTGCACCCATACCTAAAATAACTATCTCGTGGCCCCACATACCCCATTTCTAATGGCATCACACATCGCACCATGCTCAAACAACTACACCAATCTCCCTCAAAATGTCCTTATACGACCTCATCCAAACCTCGAGAGTCACATCGTCAAGCCCTCATGGAGGTCCTTCAATCTATTGAGGTTTTACCTAATGACCCCACACCTGTAGCATCTATTATCACACCTCATCATGTCACTTCTCTCACCAAATTTCCATCTACCTCATCACCTCCACCTGTTCACCAAGTTGCTATCCTTAGTTTCTGATGATGAAATTGTCCCCCACCAAACCGATGACCCAGATCCTACACTTTTCATCTCCATCCATATCGATAATATACATGTGCATCGATGTGTTATGATCGATGGGGTGCTAGCATTAACATCATCTCCTCTCACGCATTCAAAAAATGTGCATACCCAACAACTGCATGCATAAACATCCAGTCATGTTGCATTCATTCAATGATGCTATCACCTCTACACTCAGCACTATCATCCTCCACATTTGTGTGGGTCCCCGTACTATTCCCGAGTTGTTCTACATGTTGGAAGGGGAGTTTCAATACAATTTGTTGCTGGAAGACCCTGGATTCATGCCATGGGTTGTGTTCCTTCTACTTTGCACCGATGTGTAAAGTTGAACATGAAGGACGTTCCTATACCATTCCAGCTGACCCATCACCTTTCAAAACCTGCAACATGCTTTACCAGCCCAATGATGTCCTTGTACCTATTAAGGCATCTACCTCCCTACCTACATCTTCTTCACACATGACCCCATCCACCAGTGCCGTTGCAACCTCACCTTCACCCAAATCTTCTATTCCCACCATTGTTGTCACTTCTACTAGTCACACATCAGCTTCCCAACTAACCGACACCTCCACCGATCTAACTTCTAATGCTTCCTCCATTCCAGCCACCAATATATCAACCATTGATCCCTTGGAAGGTGTTTTTCAATGCCTCACTATGGGGGAGTATCACTTGTATAATGTCAATACATTCCTTACTCCACAAGAGTATGGAAACCTTCACCAACATCCTCACTATGATCACCACATAGGTGAGCATCTCCTTTATGGTCCTCCCCACCTCCATACCCATCTTACCTATGGGGGACTTGATATTTCCACTTACACACCCGAACCACCATCACAAACCCAACCTTTTTTGGCTGACCTTCAGTCACTTACCAACCACCGCTTTGCTCACACTTTCCTACACCATTGTGCCTGGAAGGGTTTGGCTTTGGCCTTTATGAGCAAGGTCATCACACCATTATTTCATGTACCACATGTAAACACAATGATCGTAGTGGAATCGGTTTTACCAAACTACCTGCCAAAAAGCCCCGTATTGAACTCATTGAAGACATTGACCCCTCTCCACCTTCTTCACCTACCCCACCTTCACCACCTTCACCAATGGAGTCGATGGATCCTGAATCTATCCCTCCTTTTTTTTTTTTTCCATAAATACCATTTCCTTGGGGCCTCTGACCTATCACCGTGATGGTGAGGCTCCTTCCTCTCTTCCTTTCTTGTATCCTGACATGATAGGGGACGATACTCCTTCTATTAATGTCATTCAATGTAGGATGATGAGTCCATACTCACCTACCTTGGTGTTGAAGACTCTTATATTCACCGGTCATTACCTTCTGAGATGCAAACAATGTTGAATGAATCGACTATCAAAGTCAACATCCACACTCAGGATGACCCCCACATTCTCAAGATTGGCCAATCTCTGGATGTTGCTGAACAAGAAGCCCTCACTTCTTTTCTTAAAAATCATAGCCATGCTTTCACTTGGTCCTATGCTGACATGCCTGGCATTGATCCCACTATCATGGTCCACAATATTGTAACCATTCCCGATGCCAAACCCATAAAACAAAAGTTGAGGAAAATGCACCCTCGCATTGCTTTTTCACAAAGAAGAACTTCAATGCCTTCTCAATTTCCTTCATCTTACCCATCGATTACCCCCAATGGATTTCTAACATCATCCCTATCACTAAGGTGATAGGGGGACTTCACATTTGCACCGATTTCCGTGATCTCAACCTTGCTTGCCCAAAAGATGATTTTCCTCTGCCTGGTATTGACCAGTTGGTTGACCTTACCGCTGGCCATGAGATGCTATCACTTATGGATGGTTTCTCGGGTTATAACCAAATCTTGCTCACTCCAGAGGATCAACACAAAACCACATTCATTACCCCTTGGGGGACCTTTTGCTATCGAGTCATGCCTTTTGGCCTTAAAAATGCTGGTGCCACATATCAACATGCTATGACTTACATCTTCCATGATATCATGCATCGCATATTGGAAGATTACGTGGATGATCTCTTGGCCAAATCTAAAATGTCACCAAACACACCTCACTATCCTCAAAACCATCTTTGACCACCTCATTAAATATTATGTCCACCTTCAACCTAAAAAGTGTGTCTTCGGTTCTCTCTCAGAAAGCTCCGGGATTTATTGTTTCCTTACGTGGTATAGAAGTTGACCCTACTAAAGTCAAGGCCATTCTAGAAATGCCTCCACCCACTAACCTTAAACAACTCCGTAGCCTGCAAGGTAAATTGCAATCCATTCACCATTTCATTTCACAACTATCTGACCATTGTCAACCATTTCATCACCTTCTCAAAAAGGATGTCTCTTTCAAATGGGATGATGACTGCCACAAAGCTTTTGAGGCCTTAAAACAATACCTTCTCCAACCACCCATACTCATTCCACCTAAAGATGACCAACCCTTCTACCTATACATCTCTGCTACCGATCACTCTTAGGGGCTATGCTCACTCATCGTGATGAACAAAAAAGGGAGCAAGTGGTTTATTACATAAGCCATACCCTTCTGGACTATGAAACCCGATACACTCACCCTAAAAACTTTTTGCTTAGCCTTAGTTTTTGTTGCCACCAAACTTTCGCCATTACCTACTCAACCACAAAACCTATGTTGTGACCAACACTGACCCCTTACACTTCATGTATGCTAAACCTTACCAAAATCACGTGTGCCACACGTTGGCTCATGCTTCTTGCTGACCTAGACCTCGAATTCATCCACCAAAAATCTATCAAGGGCCAGGCCATTGCTGACCAGCTCACGATGATGCCTCTTTCTGGGAATCAATCTTCAAACTTTGATTTCCCTGATGAATCCATTGCTAACTCTCTTTGGATGATGACCCTTACCAAATGACCTTATTCTTCGATGGTTCCAAATGTCAGCATGGGGGTGGTAGGCATTATCCTCATTCCTCTTGATGGTGAACCCATGCCCTTATCATTCAAACTGACTTCGAATGCACCAACAATATCACCGAATACGAAGCACTCGTATTGGGTCTCATGACTGCCTATGCCTTAGAGGTTAAGTCCATTAATATCTTTGGTGATTCTCAACTGGTAGTAAACCAAGTCAATGGTGTTTATTAGTGTCATAATGAAATACTTCAAGAGTACAAATGTTACATCGGCATCATGTTGACTACCTTTGACCGCTATAAAATTCAAACCGTTTCGCGATCCACCAATAAATTCATGGATACCATGGCCTGCCTCACTTCCCAAATACCCACTTCACCTACCGATTCAGACATCTTTGTTACCATAAAATGCATACCGAGACCTTCTTATAAATCTTGTTGTGTTAACCTCATCCAAACTGCCTCACTAAACACACAAGACCTTTGGTATAAGCAGCTTGTGGACTACCTTTCCCTTTCTATATTGCCTCCTGATCTCACACGTAATGGAAATGTGCACCTTTCTCAAAAGGCCTCTCATTATGTCATCATGGGTGGCCTTCTCTATAAATGAGGCTTTGATGGTATTCTCTTACGATGCCTCACCAGCTCTGAAATCCCCTATACCATTAAAGAAGTTCACGATGGCATATGCGGAGGTCACTTCAGTGGCCTTGCTGTTGCTAAACGCATTCTTCACCTAGGCTATTATTGGTCAACCTCAATCATGATTGTTTGTGACTACGTTAAGCATTGTGTAAAATGCCAACAACATGCCAATCTTCATCACACACCTAGTCATGCCTTACAAGTCGCTCGTGACCTTTGGCCCTTCTCTCAATGGGGTTTGGATCTTGTCGTAGAGAGATCAATCCTCACTCTTCCCTAAGACATCAATGGATCATCACCACTACCGAATATTACACCAAATGGGTGAAGCCATACCCTCATCTCCACTAAAGCTGAGAAAATATGTGAGTTCATCAATCATCACATTATTTGTCGCTTCGGTGTTCCACATCACCTTATCACTGATAATGGAAAACAATTCAAAAAAAAAACTCTACAAAAACTTTGTGACACCTTTGATATCAGCTTAGCTTCTCCTCACCATATTACCCACAAACCAATGGCCAAGCCGAATCCACCAACAAAACCCTAAACAAAATTCTCATGAAAGTGGTTAACGATACTGGGAAGGATTGGCATACGCACATTCCTTTTTCCTCTTTGGGCATACCGTACTAGTATTCACACTTCCACCACTGCCACTCCCTTTTCTCTGGTCTATGGTACCGAGGTTATTTTTCCTCTCGAAGTCCAGATCCCATCTCTCGTATCTCCTTCAAGATATGCTTACTGATGATGACTTTCACCAAGACCATTTAGCACAACTTGAGTTATTAGATGAACGTCATCTTCATGCCTCGACCATCTCCAAGTCTACCAAAAATGCATCAAGCGTGCCTATGAAAAATGTGTCCATGAATGCACCTTCAAGGTCGGTGATCTCATCCTCAAGGAAAATCAACACGTAACCAAAGCAGAAAAAAGAAAATGGGGAAAATTTTCTCCTAATTGGCTTGGACCATACATCGTGACCCATGACTATGGATCAGGTGCTTATCACTTGTCTTCACTTGATGGTAAGCCCAAACCTGAACCCCTCAATGCCTTGCATCTTGACCATTCTACTATTGTTGACTTCTAGTCCTACATCACTATTTATCTAGTTCATGCTCATCCCTTGAGCGCCATTTACCTTTTTTTTTTCCACACCTCATCTCCAATGACTAAACAAGAATCATGTGATTACCCATCACCCTTTTTCCTTATCTTAAATATGTGCACCATGGCTCTGCACATGGCATGATTCTCATGGATACTTTTCATCTTCTTTTAGATGAGATCCCATGGTCATTCACCCTTTCCTTCTCAACAAGAACCAAATGCTTCGTTATAGTCTCGTCCATGACTTAAAACTTAAAAAAAAAAAAAAAAGATGAATCCCTCATAAGGACATCTTCCAAAATAAGGGATTAACTCCTTGAGTCAAACTTCCAATATAAAAGATGAATCCCTCAAAAGGACATCTTCCACCTTCAATTGTCACTATAAGTAGATTTCTCCCTCGAAGGACAACTATAAAAAGCTCACAACTCTCTACATAGTCTTTCCAAAAAGAGGACTATTTTCTCAAAATCAAAATTCAGAAGCTTCCCGCATCGATCAGCTTCATGAAGACCTCAAGGAGACATATATTCATCCCATATAGACTTCCCATCATCGATCAGTCTATCTAAAAAGTCAAAAAGAAAAAGAAAAAGAAAAATAACCTTTTTCGTCATGGACTTGCCTATTGTGATCTTGGCTCTATTGCCCAAGGCATTTTACTTCCCATTTTATGACCCAATTACCTTCACCTCCTTACCCATTGTCTTTCACCTCATACTACCTCAAGGGACCTGCTGAACCTATGACATTTGGTGATTCTGTGACTATTCTTCACCTTTAGAGTAATCAATCATGCAATGTCTTTAGGGTCTTACATTCACTAGCCTATCTGTAGATGTGTTTCATACGTTTTGATCCTTGCCAATCGGGTGGCTTTCTTGCCCCCTCTTATCTTTTCTCTTCTTCATTACCTTTTGATCTTCCTATATAGGACTAGAGCCTCGACACCTATCTTTTGGGATTTTCTTCTCCCACCTCAATCAACCTAAAATCACCTTTACCTATCTACCTATTCTCAACCCCAACATCAATGCCCTCAACCTAATTATACCTATGACCTAGAATCAACACTACCTATCGACCTAAAATCACCCATACCTATCTACCTATATTCCACCTAACCTAATCGACCTTGACCTAATCATACCTATGACCTCGAATCCAACCTAACTATCAACCTCACTACCTATTCTTCTATCTTCTCATATTCTTTCCTAGCTTATGGGAGAACTACATCGGTCTGAGGTCCCTTTTCACCGGGACTATGTAGGAAACACTTCCAGGGCATGGGCCCTGGAAGGTTAGCTCTGGCCACTCTTTACCCTAACCATTTTCCCCACCTTTACCTGATTTCCTATTCATATCAAAAACCTCGACATCTAAACCATATACCACATAACTTTTACCACTTATATTATTTCACATTTTCATACATAACCAACATTTTCCACATTTTACACCATCTCATGCATTTATATTGCCATTTGTTATCAAAATACCGAAATGAACATCCATGCCTAAACCAACCTGACTCCACCATGCCTAAACCAACCTGACTCAATCCATGCCTAAACCAACTGACTCATCCATGCCTAAACCAACCTAACTCCAACCATGCCTATAACCAACCTAACTCAATCCATGCCTAACCAACCTAACTCTAATCCATGCCTATAACCAACCCGACTCATCCATGCCTAAACCTAACTCGACTCAATCCATGCCTAAACTAACCTCGACTCAATCCATGCCCTATCACCCGACTCAATCGATGCATCTAACCTAACTCAACCATGCCTAACCAACCTGACTCAATCCATGCCTAAACCGACTCGACTCCATCATGCCTAACTCACCTAAGTTCCATCCATCCATCTCATCATACAAACCAACAATCCATATCTCATCTAACACAAGCCATAAACCAATATCTCATAAACACATCAACACATCACCAAATACCATGAATCTCATCATATAAATCAATAACTGTGTATCTCAAAAAATCATCATCATCATCTCAAAAATGTCGCATGCAAGCCGATATACAATACAAAATGTCATCGCACGCACGCAGTCTCATATATATATAAAAAGAATGAATGAATCAATATAAATATCTCACTGCAGGTGGTATCATATGTACAAATAATAATAAATACAAAATCTCTTTGATACACAGGCTAGTCTCATATATAATACATACAAAAATGACTCGGCATGCAAGGCTAGTCCATACAGTCAATAATCTCCCCATCTAATGTCGAGGAATGCTCCCTATGACTGTGTCTCTCCGACCCTCTACCGCACCCGTTCTCAGAGCCCGACACCTACCTCACCTCCCCGCCGATGGCCCTCACCTAGGGCTGGCCTCTGCACACTAGTGGCCTCACCACGACCTGTCCCCTAGGCTCACTGCCCCTCGTACTCTCCACACTATGAGTGCATGGGATTTAGTCCTCTCACTGGAGGCCTTATGCTCTATACTCGGCATAAGAGGGCACATCTAGCCCGACAACTAACAAATGATCCTAGTAATACCGTGCCTCTCCTAGGGCATCTTTGAACCTGGCCATGGGCACTGTCTATGGAGGTGCCATGGGTCCCACTACCTACGTGGGTACCTATACAATGGGACCCTATCTCGAACCGCACTTGGCCCCCGTGGCTGGTACTAGAGCCGAGTCGGCCCTGAGCTTGTGCTTGTATCTCGGGGCTATAGGGTAGTAATTTTTGCCTTTGTTACTATAACCAGCCCGTAAACCCTAACCTTCCTCCCATTCAGCATGGCCAATGGCCCTGTAAAGCTTACACTATGCCTCGTAGGGCATACCTCCCTCCATCTCTACCTACCTCCTCTCCATCTCCATCTCCCCCGCCTCGCTCGCGTAAGTGGTACCTATCCTGCCCTATCTCGAGCCTACAACGTCACTATTTGGGCCTGGCATGTATAATGTGGAAACCTGTGCCTTTGTACCTATCAAGCTGCCCCCGCATATGATCCCAAGTTACGTCACTAAAGTAGCCACCTACCCGTGTAGGGCATCTCTCTGAACTATGATGGTGGCTAAGTCTAGCTTCCCGGGCTCGATGGTATAGCTCTCAATTGTGCCACCCACCACTTCCTGTACCCATCTACAACCCCAAAATCATCATCAAATGTATGTATCTACTGCTACTCCTCCCTCCCCTTCAATGGCACTGTGGGTCATGTGGTGGAGACATAGGTCTCTCCATGTCATCTCTCCTGTACTATTGGGAAGGGTGGTGGTACTCCCTATACCAATCCAAACTGGTGCCTAACCCACTCTACAGGTATCCACTCATGCTCTCCCTCTCCTCCCCTCTATCCACAGATGTATTTGTAGCCCAGCTAGCTCCATGGCCATCTATCTGTATGAGGGGAAGCCCACATATGGCCTCCAAATGATGTCCACCCCGAACAACCCCTCCAACAACCTCCTATAGTAAGCTACATCATGAGTAGCTCTGGCACCTGACCTCTCCCATGGCCGGTACCCACCACCTATACCCCACTCTCAAAACTCTCTATGGGAATGCATCTACCTAGGGCATCCCCACTGGTCGAACACAAATAATGTGCTCGTAAGCCCAACAATGTAGTAGTACGACACAACAGATGTTGAATCTCCGTAGTCACCCATAGGCCCATAGCTCTCTATACACCTACATCAGCAATGCAGGTGCCCATGTGAACCATGTCCACTATATCATCATGTCATGGAGGACTCCCATCAGTGACCTCGGGAATCTCCCACCCTATACATTCGGCAATGCAAGAGGCGAAGCACACACGCCTCCATCAAAAGTACCACTAACTCATCATCTCCTGGATGAGCTCTATACATCGCTCCATAGCTCAAGTGCAAAACTATGGAATGTCAGTCCCCCCTCATTTATAGGAAGAATCCAAGACTACAGAAATAATTCTCCTCGGAACTCCTCTCAATGCCTGAATTAACTGGAATCTCATTTGGTGGTATGTAAGAAACACTAACAAACATAAAAGTGGAACCTACATACTCATGATAAGAAGGTTAATGATAAATATGAAATCATTGTAAATTTGGATATCAACATAAGAAATTTTCTCAAAAATATTCCCATGAAGGTTCTTCAAAAGCTATGCCATCGAATAACTTCACTTGCCTGCTCAAACAATAACTATGGGATAAACTTCACAAGGTCCTCTTAATGACTTATTTAACACACCTTCAAAATGATGGCTTCCTTTACACACTTGCAATATTTCTCACTACTTCTCTCATCTAAAATGAGGGGGTGGCCATCTTTATTTATAGAATTTAGGCTTATCCACCTATCTCTAAGAGGGACCATGGGATCATCCCATTCCCATGCCAAACCTCATGCATTTTACATGTACACCCTTATCTCTAAGATAAGATAAACCTTAGATCATCTCACATGGGATCCCATTTTCAGACTTTTCCCCAAATAAAATCACAGGCTTTATTTATGACATCACTCACTAATTTGTCCTTATTCAAATATAATATTTCTAATTCCTAATCATGTCCCCTACTTCCCTACTTATCCCAACTTTGACATTTTAACATTGGGTGGCACCTCACCACTCTACAAATATTTACTTCTACAACTCCATTCTAATTTGATTAAATGGGAATCACATTCCCGAGGCATCACCCACAACCGTGCATTGTTATCCTATGTCATGTACTAATTATACCAACATCCTATTCTAATACCATTAATAAAATAGAAATTACAGAGGAAAATTTTAATGTCATCTTTTACCCACTACCATGGGTGCAGCATCTCCCCACCTCTAAAGAGATGGAATAAACACTACCCCCATATGGGAAACTATAGGACCTCGTCCTCCTTTGGTGATCATCATTTCTCACCTACTGGCAAATGGAAGGTGTGGTCACCTATGCTACCCATCATCCAAAATGATGGGGCTAAACCTAAGAATCACCTCCCCCATCACAGGCCCACCCCACTCACCCATCCCCACCCCATCCCATAAACCTCCATCTACCTAATTCCTACCTATCAAACCCATAACCCTACCTCCCCACCTTGTCTTGGGCCTCACCCATCAACCCTCACCCAAACCTAGCTAACCCAACCCCATCCACCCTAACCCACCACCCACGCCCATCTACCCAAACCCCACTCAACCCTCACCCAAACCTACCCAAACCCATCTACCCTAATACCCCACCTACCCAAACCCATCTACCCTACCAAACATACCCAAACCCATCAACCCTCACCCAAACCTACCAAACCCATCTAAACCAAACCTACCCAAAAATCTACCCTACCAAACCTACCCAAACCCATCAACCCTCACCCAAACCTAACCAAACCCAATACCCAAACCTATCTACCCTAACCCTAAACCTACCCAAACCCATCTACCCACCTATCTACCTAAACCTACCCACCTACCCAAACCCATCCACCCGAAACTATCTACCCTACCCTCACCCAAAACCACCCTCAACCCTTCCCCACCTACCCTACTTTCTCACCCTAAACCCTTCCCCTCTCACCTAACCCTTCCCCACCTAACCTACTTTTTGGTCCCAACTTACCCTTAGGTTAACTCGATGTTGGTTATCATCAACCGACCCCGGTTATCCCCTGACCAACCACGGTCTCCCTTTAACTAGCACCGGTCATCCTTTTTGTGACGGTACCGATCACTACCCACGACATCGCCACAAGTCGACCGATGTCGTCGGCCATTGTCGTGTTGCACCGCCCCGACTTCCCAACCCTACTTTTTCCCTTCCTAGTCATTCTACCCACCCAAATCCCTCCTTACACCCCTAATTGTTCCTACATTACCCTTTTTCCCTACCCCTACCCTTCCACATTCCCATTGCCTCCTTTTTCCTTATTTTCCAATTATTTCCCCAAACCCCCATTTTTCACATTTTTTATATTTTTACCAAATTAACTCACAAATCAATAACAAAGGTTTAATTCCTACCGATCCACTACTATCAACATGGAGGTACTTCAGCCACTTCCCTAGTCCACCTAATCCCTCTCCTACCTTTGCCATCACCAAATCACCTCGACTCTCCAACCAATCAACTCAATCCACCTGATCTCATGGTCCCACCTCTCACCCAATCAATCTCACCTATGTGGCTCACCAACCAAGCTCTCTGATGCTCTCTTTTATCCTCTTCCTCTTTTCTCTCTTCTTGTCCTTTTCTCCTTTTTAACAATACACAAATGAATTTTAAAACGTGGGTTTTCCACTTTTTATACCCTACCCGACTCAACCAACGTTGGTTAACCTTGACCGATGTCAATCTTATGCCCTAGATAACCATTGTTGGTTCCTCTCCACCGTCATCGGTTCATACTGACCACTATCGGTTACCCTACCTACTCATTGCCCTCACATTGACCTCATTTTCCTTCCTTACCTTTTTCTTTTGCCTCCCCTACACCTACCTGGACCACTTTACCTTCTTCTCTGGCCCTCCACCTTCTTTAACCTCACCTCGTTAACCAATTGGCGTCTCCTTATTTTACCCCTACCTCGGCCTTACCCGTGTTATGACCTATCTACCGGACTCGTAAAATATGTTTTGACCTTTGACTCATGTGTTCTCACTATACTCTTGCACCATTATTTGTGTTGTTTGACCTAATGACCTTACCTAGCCTATTTCCGTGACCGTTTATCCTGACCCTACCTTTGGTGTACCGAAACATACCTAAACGTTCCTGCACCTAACCTATGTTGTGCTTCCTGACCTTATCCTATACCTTGGATACCAGAATCACTTCAACCTTGTTTGGATAAACCTATCGACCTTAGATGATGTAGAGTTTGCAAGCTCTTCAACCTAGTACCATGTCATAGTTTATACATGTGTGTGTGTTCAACTGCCACTACCTTTGACCTTGGCCCATTTACCCATTTACTATATAAACCCAATTTTCCTTTACCCCATTCCTCATTTCTCATCATTCTGCTTTGCATCCACTTTTATCAAACCACTCGCCGATGTGCTCTGCCACCTCATCAATTCCTGGTTTGAGGGGGATCACCCTCATTCCCACTTGGGGAAACCACACTCTATTTTTGTTCGTGTCGCTTACCAATACAAGCTACGCAACAAAAAGGGGCAAAATGTAGACACCAAAATCATGTCGTAATCACCTTGGTCCCCTAGCATAGCCCTATAATCACTTCTTCATCCTCAACACCTTATCACATACCTCCTACACCCCACACATTTTAATTTAATTACTTTAATTAAATTAATGTCATTTACCTCCATATATATTAATTTAATTATTTTAATTAAGTTAATAACCTTTTACCCACACACATATTAATTTAATTACTTACATTAAATTAATTCACTACCCTCACACACCTATTTAATATAATTGCATTTATTAAATACACCTCACCTAACCACCCCCATCATTTGACCCATTAACCTAAACCCTAAACCAATGCCCAAAACAAACCTAACATTAGACCCATCCCCTCATCTCACATTTAAAGCCTCCTAAGGTCGGTTTTCAGCCCCGAGAAAAGGAAAAGACCCTTATCAAATGGCGGAGCAACTTCCCAGGTGATTTTTTAACAAACCGAGATATCTCACCTAAACCGATGCCGGTTCACCCTAAACCGACATTGGTTATGTCGGTTATACTGAATGGACCAAATGGCCTATTTAGACCCATCTACAACTTTGTAATATGGGTGGGTCGTTGGTTGTTGTTTGGGAAACTTCTTATCGCGAGTTTGATCTCTACAGACGCAGCAGAGAACGAAGACTGATTGGAGATCAATAAAAGGCAACCAAATACACTGGCACAACAGTGAAACTTTCTACCCAACATTCTCCAACACAACAACATCTTCATCATTCTTCAGACCCATACCTCATAGAAGAGTAAGTATCCTCCTCCAACCTATTTCATCTGCTTATCAACATCTGCAATATTTTTGGTAAAGGAACTTAATCCTTCACCCTTCGTCCATTCCCTCTCTCTAGTTTCAGCCACCTTCTATACCCAATCATCTTAATACCTTGCCCAATTATCTATTTGACCTCTTCAGTAATCTCAGACCTTCACAACATATTTACACCCCCTCTGTGATCAATCCCTACCTTCCACCAACTCCACTTTTTCCCCAAAACTCCCAAAACTCAGACTGTGTGATTTTACCAGTTCCCGACCTGACCGCCATCGGTTCTCTCTAACCGTCACCGTTACATAGTAAAATCGCATCATCGGTTCCATCAAACCGTGGTCGGTCTCTGTGTCACCTAATCTCTAAAAATAACAACCTATTTCTGACATATACCTATTTGAACACCTATTTGACCTTCATATCTGTATCTAACCTAGCTTGTTAGCTCAGATTCACCTATAACCAACCTACTTGACCTCTAAATCTCATTCTAGCCTAGCCTGTTAGATTAGATCTAGCCTATTACAGTTTGTATGAGATGCCTAAATCATATTAAACTATAGTAGGACAATATTTACTTTATTTTCAGCATTGAATTGTTTTAAATAGTGGACTGACAGCCATCTAGGAAGTATCGCACTTCCAGGATCTAGCACATGCTAGGTAGTCCACTGCATATATTTTTAACTCTCTTTGGTGGTCTTGTTTTGGTTCTTATACAGGTAGTTCCTCCTAGCCAAAAGGAAGGTCTCACAATCACTTCGATTCAAGATTCAGATATGCATGCATACAACCTATAACCATCCCAAATCAGGTATTCCTCTTACCACCTTTACCTTATCTGTTTTGTCAATTACTTCTCAGAAAACTAAGAAATCAAGTGAAACAAGGTCATTCCAAAAAGCTAATGTAATCATCATCGTTAATAATCTAAATTGTTCATATATAATGAAAGAACACTAGGTCATCATCTACCATTTTCTACTAGTAGTCCATACAAACTATAATATGAATCATGACATACTAAAGGTCACAAGTGTCTATGTTGTCTATCATCATGCTAATAAACATAAAATAATAATTTCCATATCTCTAATCCACAATAGTCAAAATCATAGTAACACAAGTGTCGAAGAGGATTGGGCATTACAGTGTCAAATTCCTACATGAGGGTATTGAGCATACTATTTTACGTGATCGTAATCCATTTCAGTATTGTGATTGTGCTCCTAATACTAGTCTTCCTATTCCACACACTAATACTATAAATGATCCTCAACCTATGGACGAACCACCTCACTTTCCACCACTTGAGGGTGTCGTTTTTGTGATAAATGCAATTTATTCTATGCTACCTACTACTACTACTACTAATATGATCCCTTATGTAATGACCACTCATCTTCGACACTTATTTTACTATGATTTGTTTATTGTGGGCTAGAGACATGGACATTATTATTATATTTTGATTAAAAATTTATAGACAAAGATGAGCACTGTGATTTTCAGTATGTTATGACTCATATTATAGATGGTATAAACATCTTGATTATTCATATGTTGTGACTCATATTGTGGATAAATATTTCAGTATTTGATGATGATCTATAGATGTTACTTTGTTATATAATGATGTTTTGGATTTTGACGATGACGATTATATTAGATGTTTGGACTACCCTTATGATTTTATTTATGTTATGACTTATCAAAATTGAGATGTTCCGTGATTGCAAATAATTGATAGAAATCCCTAACTTGATGATGATGATGATGATATGTATGTGTGTGTTTTATCTCTTGATGTATTTGATGTAGCCTTGAGGCTGAAGGGGTATTGTTTGATTGGTTGCAGGAAATTATATCACAATAACAAGAAGGGGTTAGGAGACTAACAATGGAGGAATATTGGATATTTGCAACAAGGTCACCTTGGCAACTTCGTGTCATGTGTATTATTGTGTTTGTTAGGAGGTCCCCATGGGGGTAACCTCATGTGTGACCAAGGGGTTTGAATGTTTATTTTATTTCATTTATTTTATTTATTTAGTTGTGTATGTGATTTATTTATTGTGATGTAATTCTCACTTTATTATTGCTTAAGTAATATGACTTGTTTAGTAAATTAATCATGTGATTAAAGTTAAATTGAGATGTGACTATATGGGCATTAAATGGGTTAGATAGTCATTGTTTCTTTCTTGATTTTAATTAGATTTGAATTTATTTTTTTAAGTTTACTTGTCCCCATCACCCAAACTCGAATTTGGGCTTAGAGCCCACTTTTGGAGGCTTGTGGGACAAGTTAAACTTATCCCATACCTCTTAAAACTTCCTACCAACTATACCTATCATGTAAGGGGCCAAAATTAGCCCTCATGATGTGTTTTTGAATGAAAATTAAAAATTAATGTGACCTTTTTACTTACCTTCTTTATTGTGTCCTTTGGAAGTATGGAGTGGATGTTTGTGTATGTAAGTGGAACTTGTCATACCCTCACCTCACCCATTTATGAATCTTGATCCTTGTGTTGACTTGGTGAGGTGGATTGGAGGAAGAGTGATGTGGCATCATACATGGAGCCACCTCACCATCCTCTCCTCTTTTTCTATTTATTGAAGTCATTTTGGAGTTTTGGGGTTACTTGGTTTTATTACACAATTGCATATTTTGGGAATTGGCTTGGACTTATTTCTTGGGAGCTTTGGGAGCTTTGCATTTGGGGATTTTCTTGGATTTAGAGGATATTGAAGTTTTTTTCTTGAAGATTGTGTAAGCTATTATGGCAAGGTAGGGTATATCATTGCATTCTTGTTCTTATTTTTGCATTGTGATGTTATTGTGTTATAAATTGGTGCATGTTTGTGAATTTTATGGGTTGGGTAGATCTTGGCCTTAGGGTGGTGTTGGGAGAGGGAAGTGGATTTCAATATTGTGGAGGTAAAAGGGAGTATGTGAGGATTTTTGGAGGGAGTGTGGGAGGGGTGCTCCACCTATGTGGAGGTAAAAGGTTTATATATCAAATTTGTATACTTGATTGTGGAGAGAAAAGGTGTTGTGTGTGATTTTGAAAGTGCACTTGGAGGCTTTGGGTGGACCCCCATCCCACATGGGAGGTATAAGGAGATGAATCCATGTTATCCTCTCCTTTGGGATTATTTGAAATCCTTTGTGTTTTGTTGGAAAATTGCAAATGGATTCTTGGAAGCCTTTGTGTTTTGTTGGAAAATTACAAATGGATTCTTGATATTGTGTTCTTGTATGTATGTGCAAGTGTTGTTTTTTTATTTTTTGTGTTTTGGAAGCCTTTGTGAAGTTGTCATGGTTACTTAATGTCCCTTATTGCTTCATTGTTGGGGCTTGGGGGCCAATGATAAGGGAGGATTCTCCTTCTCATTGGAAATAAGGTTGGGAGGTGAGTGTTTCCTACACCCCCTTCCTTGTTGTTGTGATTTGATGATGAAGGAATGAAGGAGCTCAAAGTTGTCATCTTGGAAAGAGTTGCATTGTGAAGAAGACCAAGAAGAGAGACCATTTTGTAAATTTTATTATGTTGTCTCCACTTTGTGGAGGGATTTTAACACTTGTATTTTAAATTTAAACTCTTGTAAATGATTTATTCAATCTTGTTGTGAGTTTTCATGCCATGGAATGTGTATGTTTGTAGGTTGCATTTCCTTGTATTGTATGGAGCTTGAAAATACTCCATAAGACAAGTTTGTAATTGATTAAAATCTGATATGGTTTCCTCGTAGTAGAAGTGTATATAAGTTGAAAGTAAGCATTTGAATTTGCACTTTAATGTTTGTATTAGTTCATTCAATTTATGGAACTCAAAAGAAGTATTCATTCTATTTACAATTGAAAATTGTTCATATTCTAATCTAGAAATATAGTGAAATATATATGTTTTGTATCCTTTGAAACATCCTTATTTTACTTGTATATTTCTAAGAAAAATAATATATACTTGGTTGTGTTTATACCTATTTTCCTCTTTCAAATGAGTTTTTATATAGTGAAATTTTAGTGTTATTGTTATAAATTATACAATTTTACAAAACAAAAACAATGCAATATTTTATTACTTCTAACTAAAGATTATGAAATATGTCCTCCCTATTATTACAATTAATTTAGGTAGAAATAGCAATGAGTCATAAAACAATTTATTTTTGTATATGCTCAAATACACAAACTTATAATTATTTCAAATGAGTTTTTATATAGTGAAATTTTAGTGTTATTTATATAAATTATACAATTTTAAAACAAAAACAATGCAATATTTTATTACTTCTAACTAAATATTATGAAATATGTCCTCCTATTATTACAATTAATTTAGGTAGAAATAGCAATGAGTCATAAAACAATTTATTTTTATAACTCAAATACACAAATTTATTTATAATCCCTTGAATTATATATAAATATATGTATATAAACTTATGTGTGTATATATATATACATATATATTTATATAATTTAAACAATCTATATAAAACAAAATAAATATATTAAAGAATTGAAAGGAGTGAAATCGGTTGTGTAAGCCATATTGGAAAAGGGTTATAAAATAAAATAAATAAATTTTATTGGTTTTGGGTGGGGGACGAATCCCCACCACACTCTACCCTTATTTAATAAAAAGAAAACAAAGGGTGGGCGGCCATGGCCGACCCACCCCACCATATATAATATACGGGGTGTGTCGGCCATGGCTGCCCACCCCAAACCCCAAAACAAATATGCAGCGCAGACGGCCTCATTCCCAAAGTTCAAATAATTTATATAGCAGTAATAAAATAATTTCTTTATATTTTATAATATATATACACATACACATACACATACACACACACATACACACACACACACATGCACATGCACATACACCCGCCTTATACGAAATACACAGTCGCATTGTAGGCTGCAAATTGTTACATATAAAGCCTGCATTTCCAAATACAAAAACATATTTTGTGTGTGTGTGCACAAACTTGCAAATATCTAGATTCAAAGGAAGATATAATGAGGGTAATTAGAAACCCATAACCAACATATCTAGTGGAAACTTACAATATATATATATATATATATATATATATATATATATATATATATATATATATATATATATATATAAAATAATGAGTATAACCAAAACTTGAGTATATCCAAGCTAAAACAAAGTAAAATCCTCCATAGTTTTTCCTTAGCTCTATGGCCTCTATGCTCCCAAACCTGCAAAGCAAAAAAATTCAAATAAGAGGATAGGGAAAACAAAAAGAATAAAAAGAGATCATAAGGATATTTAGGGATTTTTAGGGAAAAGATAAAATCTAAGTGCGCATATTGTTTCAATCCTAGGGTAGAGATTTAACCCTACAACATTTAAGTGAGGGGAGTTTTATGGGATTAGGATTTAAATAAAAGGTATGGGTATTTAGTGAATGGGGCCACCTAGTGCATTAGTGAGTTAGAGTAAGTTGTGACCCTTTTATTATGGATCAATAATTAAATTAATGTCATTTGATTATAGGGATTAAATAAATGATATTGTGCATGGGTATTTAGATAATGATCTAAAAGGATTAAATTAATTAGAATTAAAATGTATAGTTAAAATACTAAATGATGGAAATGGATGTTGAAGTTATTATCGGGAATAAATTTAAATCAACTTAGGAGATGATTCTTGACAAACTTAAGAGGATTTTAAATGAGTAAAATAACGGGTTTAATTAGCCAATATTTTTAATAAAAATTTATGGAAACGTTAGAAGAGGATTAAAATTCCAAAATGATTTTGAAGATTAATTTAAAATATTTAATTACTAATTTGGTTCCGACTACTTTACGAATGTGTAGAAATAATTAACGGTATTTTAACTGATCATAACTAATGTTTATCACCCTTGCAACCTTTTAAACAAAAAAATCCCGTAATTTTCCCTAAAATAATTAATGGTGTCTTGACATGGTTTTGGTGCATCAATTTAGTGGGCGTGACACTTGGTATTAGAGTCGTGGGTTCAATTCTTTGACCTTGGGCCAACACGAAACACAACCAACTAACCTAGCACAACCTACACCTAGAACACACAACATTGTTTGATATTTTAAAACATAGAAAATTTAGTAAACCAAATCAAACCTAAATTATGATGAACTATCTCTTGTGTTGTTTTGTGTAGGAGACATGAACTAGATGAGGGGTTCTTACACGTTGAGCTAAAGGGACCACCCCGGATTAGGATTTTACGGTTATACTACCGTAGATCCTACAGAACTTACACGAGGTTAATGCCACTATACGAGGAGGATCATTAGGATGACGACCTAGCCTGCACAAGAGAGAGTCATCATAGGAGACTCATGGCACCCCTTGGCATAGTGAGGAGCATAGGACAGATATTTCATATGTATAACCAGCCATATAGGGCTCAGTATACAGGAGATAGGGCCACAAGACCGAGAGAATGACCTAGGAGCCCTAGGCAGAGATACGGTCATGAGCAGAGACCTAGGGGTAGACAGTTGATAGTGTTAAATCATCATAGAGATACTAAAGCTTCATCTACCGCACATCGTAGGAGATACACGAGGATTTTAATTAGAGGCTTGGTTAGTTATCTTGAGTGGATGCTTCAAGTTATGCCTATGTACTAGCAACACAAAGGCTCGTGTCGTGATACATCTTATGAGAGACAATGCATGAGTTTGGTGGAGGACCGAGGAGAAAAGGATCCATGTAGATTCATATATTGTGACATGGAAGCTCTTTAAGGAGTGATTCAGGAGAAAGTATATTTCTTGGTAGTTTATTCAACAACAGATCAATGATTTCCATGATTTGTGACATGTGAGCATGACAGTGGCTAAGTATTAGATTAGGTTCTTATATTTTCTTCAGTACGTAGATTACATGCAGGATGAATAGGTTAGAGTACACATGTTCATCAGGGGCCTGAATTTGGATTTAGGAGGGGTAATTCATATGTATTTTTGACAGACTTTAGAAGAGGCCATTGAGAAGACATATATTGTAGAGGATAACAGGGGAAAATGTAGCACGCATGGGATAGGGTGAGGATTCGTATCCAATAGTTATAGGATAGTTGATCGAAGGGGGTGACTCCTCCCCCTCATGACAGACATGGATCTGTATAGTCTTCCTTCAAACCACAATAATAGCCATAACAAAGCAAAATACCTACCCACCTTTCAAGCCTCCATAAAGATATGATGCTCAGAGAGGGCAGAGTATGGGGCCCCCAGCTAGAGGAGCCATTACGACATAGGCACCACCTAGAGATCAGTCATGAAGATCTCGTTAGCAGTGGCCACAATAGTCCATAACAGGGTCATCGTGGTCTACAACACAGACCACTAAGGCACCTAGAGGAGTCTCTTCTCATTGGAGGGGACCTGGTAGTTGTTATGGATGCGGTGTACAGGGGAACCATTGGAGATATTACCCGTAAAACCCTAATAATAAGGGTAAGGGCCCTATTTCGAGAGCTGATAGTTGGTGACATGGCTCCGAGCCACATGATTTACACATTGGTTGAGAATCACCAGGTAAAGCACTATGGCACAATGATAGATACTTCAAGTAGCATCGGTGGTATTTCTACCTCTATCTTGTTTGATCTCAGATCTTTTGATTCCTTTATTTCTCCATCTTTAGTAGAGCAATGTAGGTTGGTGGTAGTTAGGAAAGGTCATGGTTTGGAAGTTGAGATGGCTTATAGAGCCAAGCTCATAGTGGGATCCTTAGTCAAGGAGTGTGTATTTGACTTAGGACCCTTCACCATGACCCTAGATCTTTGCATCCTTCCTTTAGGTACTTATGGATTCATTTTGGGTATGGATTGGCTATCTACACACAAAGCTAGAGTATATTGATACAACAAGGTAATCACTTGTGTAGATGATTTTGGAGTGGAGTCTATAATATTAATGGTTAGAAGGTCTATTTCTATTTGCACCATATTCTCTATGCAGCTTAAGTGGTGTGTGTGTCGGGATTTTAACTATATGTTATTACAGTTAGTGATAGGTCAGAGGATGAGACTAGTGGGCCTTCACTTGATGATCACCCAATTTTTAAAGGGTTTTCAAATGTTTTTCCCAAAGCAAACTACCATGCCTACCTCCACACGTGAGATATATTTCCACATTGATTTGGTTCCTAGAGAAAATTCTATCTCATGCGGGCCGTACAGGATTACTCCCGCTGAGCTTTGTGAGCTCAAGTTACAGCTGGAGGGCCTTCTTGAGAAGGGGATAATTCTTCTTATTGTGTCTTATTAGGGTGCACCGGTGATTTTGTGAAGAATAATGATGGATCCCTACGATTTTGTATTGATTATACACAGTTGAACAAAGTAACGATCAAAAATAATTACCCCCTTCCACATATTGATGATTTGTTTGATTAGATGAAGGGGGATATTGTATTTTCCAAGATAGATCTTAAGTCTGGTTATCATCAGTCTAGGATTGTGGAGGCGGATATACATAATACATCCTTTTGCATGAGATATGGCCACTACGAGTTCACAGTTGTGTCATTTGGTCTGACAAATGCCCCCACAATATTCATGAGTTTGATGAATGTCATATTTAGGAAATTTTGGACCGCTTCATGCTCATATTTCTAGATGACATATTGATATACTTACACACGTGTGAGAAGCATGAGGAGAACCTTCGACAGGTTCTGCAGTGTCTTCAAGAGAAAAAACTATAAGGGAACCTAGAGAAGTGTGCATACTCCTATTTTAGTAGTGCCAGTTCCACAAAGGTACTTCTTTGTTTTGTATAGATGCTTCATTGGCAGGGATATGAGGAGTTTTGATACATGATGGCCATGTTGTTTCTTTTGAGTCTTACAAACTCAAGGATTATGAGCTCAATTATTTGACTCATTATCTTGAGCTTGCGGTAGTGGTGCATGCTTTGGTTTGGTGGTGCCATTTTTTGTTAGGTAGGAGGTTCATTCTCAAGACATATCACTTGAGCCTACGAAACCTCTTCACTTAGCCCAATCTCAACGCTCGTCAACAACATTGGATGGAGCTTCTATATGAGTATGATATGGAGATTGAGCATGTGAAGGGGGAGGAGAATGTGGTTTTAAATGCTTTGAGTCGTCAGAGGAATTTGGTTATGGATACTTTAGTGATTCAGATCTGAGGACCAGGATCTTACAGCAGCTTCCACACGAAATATTCTACCTTTCAGTTAGAGAAAAGATTGAGTCTTAGAGACCCCTTGAGGGAAGTTTGAGGGATTAACACTAGAGCCAGATGGAATTCTCAGACACATAGGTCGGATATATGTTCCTAGGTATGGAGATTTGAGACAAGACATTCTAGCATAGGCACATCATTCACCGTATTCAACCCATCCAAGGGTGAAGAAGATACACGTCTACACCGAGCTAACTACTCTATGAAGAGGGATTATGAGGGGATATACTCGAGCCTAATTTATCATAAGTGTTTTGGATTGTCAAGGTGAAGGTTGAGCATTAGCATCTAGCTGGCCTTCTCTATCCTTATGATATCAGAGTGGAAATGGGACACCATTTCCATGGATTTCATAGTGGGGTTACCTATGTCAAGATACCACCATGACATGATCATGGTCACGGTGGATGGATTGATGAAAGTGGCTCATTTTTCTCCAGTGAAGACCACCTATACATATAGTGCAATGGTGTAAGTATATTTGGATGAGATAGTCAGAATCCATGGGATTCTATGGAAAATTATCTGTGAACGTGATCCCTTGTACACATCACATTTTTGGACCACCATGCAGTCTATTCTTGGGATGATTATTAATTTTAGTACAAA